>CM033474.1:156227389-156595490 GCA_019447015.1 Hymenochirus boettgeri
CGAAAAGGAAGTTTCTTGATTATAAACAAAGCATGTGGCCTGAAGCTGAGTGCTTTTATATAGGTCATGAAATTTCTAGGTGTCTTCTTTTATATTTATATTGCACAGTACACAGTATGTTATTTGTTATAATAGGCAAGTTTGTATTTACATTTACAATATATATATCCCTCCTATTTATAAAATTATTTATATTTTTACAAAATTGTATTTTTTATATAACATTTAGTAAAGTTGTATATATATGTGTGGAGTTCACACTTTTGGCCATAGCCCATTGGATCCATGGATTTTTGAAATTGCCAGTTCCAAATTGAAACCAGGTTCATTTTGAAACTGGGACTTATCACTGTATGTGTCATAGCTGCAGGTATTTTTTTTGCCAGTGATTAATAGGGATAAACCAAAGTTTTGATCAAAATTAGGAAGAATTTTCAGTGTCAGCAAGAATTTTTGTGGTTTGTACACAGAACTTGGATTTTATCTACTGTATAAGTGTGAACTTTTATAACGAATAGCAATTGTGGATTATATAGGGAATAATGCACCCCCTACTGTAAATTATAAGGATATTAGAAGTTACCAAGTAGGAATGGACCCAAAGTTGAACTCAAACCTGAGTCCGAGCTGTATTTTATAAGTTTGTACGAACTCAGACTTTTTAGAACTTTACGAACTTTTGGGTTTTCTGAACTTGCCGACATAGTTTTGATAATTAGCGAAAATTTAAGGATTCTCGAATCAATAACTTTTGACTCCATAGCCCTAGAATGTGGTGTTTGGTATATTCAAGGGTTATCGCCGAATTTGAGGGTTAGTGAATGCTACATTCAAGGTTATCTGCAAATTCAAGGTTACCGAATGTTGCATTTGAGGGTCAAATTCAAGGGTTAGAAAACAGCGTTAACTCTCAAATGTAGCTTTCACTAACCCGAAAATTTTGGCCATAACCCTCGAATGCCACACTTGGTATCCCTCAAATGCAGCAATAACCCCATTTGCTAACCCTCAAATTTGACGATACATCTCGAATGTAGCATTCGCTAACCCTCAAATTTGGCCATAACCATCAAATGTGGCATTCTGTAACCCTCGAATACGTTGATAACCCTTGAATGTGGCGATCGATTTCAGTAACCTTCGAAAATTCAACGCGGAAGCCTGACAATTGCCTTATCATGAGGAAACTAACAGGGTTATTCAATAAAAGTTCTTATCATTAAAAATATCATTAAAAATGGTGCTAATTTTGCCCCAACCAATCAGATGTTAGCTTTCAAATATTAAATAAGTTCTGATTGGATGGGGCAAAATTAGCACCATTTTAAACAATAAGAACTTTTATTGAATCCCTTGGGTCTGGCACAGAGGGGGGCCTGGGGCTGGGACAGAGGGGGGCCTGGGTCTGGCACAGAGGGGGGGCTGGGTGCTGGGAAAGAGGGGGTGGGCAGAGGGGTTGGACCTGAGTCTGGGACAGTGTGGGGGGCCCTGGTCTGGGCAGAGGAGGGGCCCTGAGTCTGGCACAGAGGGGGTCTGGGACAGAGGGGGCTGGGTCTGGACAGAGGGGGGCCCTGGGTCTGGGACAGAGGGGGGGGGCTGGTCTGGGACAGAGGGGGACCCGGGTCTGGGACGGGGGGGCTGGATCTGGGGCAAAGGAGGAGCCCTGGGTCGGGACAGAGTGGGGGGACCCTGGGTCTGGGACAGGGGGGGGGCTGGATCTGGGGCAGAGGAGGAGTCCTGGGTCTGTGACAGAGGGGGGGGCTGGGCTGGGACAGAGGGGGTGGGCCCTGGGTCTGGGGCAGAGGAGGGCCCTGGTCTGGGACAGACAGGGGCCCTGGTCTGGCACAGAGGGGCCCTGGGTCTGGGACAGAGGGGGGGGGGGCTGGGACAGAGGGGGGCCTAGGTTTGGGACAGAGGGTGGCTGGGTCTGGGACAGATGGGGGCCCTGGTCTGGGACATGGGGGAAACTCTGGGCTGGGACAAGGTGGGGGACCCTGGGTCTGGGACAGAGGGGGCCCTGGGTCTGGGACAGAGGGGGGACCCTGGGTCTGGGACAGAGTGGGGGACCCTGGGTCTGGGACAGAGGGGGCCCTGGTCTGGAACGAAGAGGAGGCTGGGTCTGGGACAGGGGGGGTCTGGGTCTGGTGCAGCGGAGGGGCCTTGGGTCTGGGACAAAGGATGGCCTTGGGTCTGGGGCAGAGGAGGGGCCCTGGGTCTGGGACAGACGGGGACTCTGGATCTGTGACAGAGGGGGGCCTGGGTCTGGGACAGAGGTGGTGTGACCTGGTCTGGGACAGAGTGGGGGGCCCTGAGTCTGGGACAGAGTGGGGGGCCCGGGTCTGGGACGAGGGGGGCTGGGACAGAGGGGGGACCCTGGGTCTGGACAGAGTGAGGGACTCTGGATCTGTGACAGACGGGGGGTCTGGGACAGAGGGGTGGGACCTGGTCTGGACAGAGGGGGGACCCTGGGTCTGGGAGAGGGGGGGCGGGTGAGAGGGGGGGCTGGTCTGGGACAGGGGGGGGGGCTGGGTCTGGGACAAGGGACCCTGGGTCTGGGGCAGAGGAGGGGCCCTGGGTCTGGGGCAGAGGAGGGGCCCTGGGTCTGGGGCAGAGGGGGCCTGTGGACAATGGGGGACCCTGGGTTGGGACACCTAAGGGAACTGTGGCCTTGGGACTGGAGGATGGAGGCACTCTGGGCTTCTAGCGCCTGTTATTGTAACAGGCTTAATGTCTAGTAGAAATATAAAACACTAATTATTAAATATGAATATTAAAACAACATCAATACATAAAACATAGAGTCAGGTGTAACAGCAGACCTTGCTAGAATTGGGCATCCCTAGACTAGTTGGACCTGTCTAAAAGTATAATGCACAGTAAGTTACCAAATTGTGGGTACACCATCTGCGTGCAGTAAACTTCCACAGCTAATGAACAAAGCAGCTTAGCGTCCCTAGTTATCCACCCTGTCACTGCACATGCTCCAAGGGAGGTGGTGGATACCTTGGCCAGAAAGAAAAGAATTTAAATATCTGGTTCAAACACATGTAATTAACTGGAAAAAGGCAGTTGGGGTTGTGGGCAGACAACCAAGTCACCAGTTTTTGTTTTAAGGGTGGACATGACTTTTAAGAGTTTCAGCTGTTTTGCTATATTTGGTTTTTATTATTTATCTGTTTTGAGCAGTGGTCAAATGATCCGTAAAATAGATTTTTTTTTTAAAGATTTTTCCGCGGTGGAATAGCTAAGTGTTTTATTATTAATATATACCCACTCCATAATGAATCTCTATGGATCCAAACTGTAAATAATATTCTACAAGACTGCCAAACCCCTTATCATACTCGCCCGTATCCAATGTCATCTCCCTCATTGATAGTGGGAGGAGAGGGGATGTGTCTGGATGTGCTGTCAGTCTGTGAACTGCATGAAAATGTTAAACTAAACCAGTTTCTAGGGGGTACATAAAGTAGTGTGTGGGGGAGTTGGATGGGGAAGGTAAGACTCTAAAATTGTATAATTAAATTGGGTGAAAGGGTGCACAAATGTATAGTTAATTGGAGGATGTCTCTGAGGCCAAGAATATCTTTAAATGTGGGTGAATGGGGGTGGCTATAATTCACAATGCACCCCCTACTGAAAATTCTAAGAATATATAAAGTCATCTTGGAGTTCCTTTCCCTTTATAAAAGGGTCACGGAACTCCTGGGTAATAGAGATGGCCAAACTTCCTAAAGTTTTGTTCGTTTTAGAATTATAGAACGTCAGTAGAAGTTCTATAGTTGAAAAACAAACCCATTAAAGTTAATGGTCTGGGGAACACGTACATATCACCAAAACTTTTTTAAACACTAAGAGGGAGATTCAATAAAAGTTCTTATTGTTTAAAATGGTGCTAATTTTGCCCCATCCAATCAGAACTTATTTAATATTTGAAAGCTAACATCTGATTGGTTGGGGCAAAATTAGCACCATTTTAATGATATTTTTTAATGATAAGAACTTTATTGAATAACCCTGTTAGTTTCCTCATGATAAGGCAATTGTCAGGCTTCCGCGTTGATTTTCAAGGTTACTGAAATCGTCCGCCACATTCAAGGGTTATCAACGTATTCGAGGGTTACAGAATCCACATTTGATGGTTATGGCCAAATTTGAGGGTAGCGAATGCTACATTCGAGATGTATCGTCAAATTTGAGGGTTAGCAAATGGGGTTATTGCTGCATTTGAGGGTTACCAAGTGGGCATTCGAGGGTTATGGCCAAAATTTTCGGGTTAGTGAAAGCTCATTTGAGAGTTAACCTGTTTTTCTAACCCTTGAATTTGACCCTCAATGCAACATTCGGTAACCTTGAATTTGCAGATAACCTTGAATTACATTCACTAACCCTCAAATTCGGCGATAACCCTTGAATATACCAACACCACATTCTAGGCTATGGAGTCAAAAGTTATTGATTCGAGAATCCTTAAATTTTCGCTAATTATCAAAACTATGTCGGCAAGTTCAGAAAACCCAAAATTCGTAAAGTTCTAAAAGTCTGAGTTCGTACAAACTTATAAAATACAGCTCGGACTCAGGTTTGAGTTCAACTTTGGGTCCATTCCTACTTGGCCCCACAAAGGATGGCCTTGGGTCTGGGGCAGAGGAGGGGCCTGGGTCTGGGACAGACGGGGGACTCTGGATCTGTGACAGAGGGGGGCCTGGGTCTGGGACAGAGGTGGTGTGACCTGGGTTGGGACAGAGTGGGGGGCCCTGAGTGGGACAGAGTGGGGGGCCCTGGGTCTGGGACAGAGGGGGGGCTGGGACAGAGGGGGGACCCTGGGTCTGGGACAGAGTGAGGGACTCTGGATCTGTGACAGCGGGGGGTCTGGGACAGAGGGGGTGGGACGGGTCTGGGACAGAGGGGGGACCCTGGGTCTGGGAGAGGGGGGGCTGTCTGGGGGGGACAGAGGGGGGGGCTGGGTCTGGGAACAGAGGGAGCCCTGGGTCTGGGGCAGAGAGGGGCCCAGGGTCTGGGGCAGAGGAGGGGCCCTGGGTCTGGGACAGATGGGGGACCCTGGGTCTGGGACACTAAGAGGGAACTGTGGCCTTGGGACATGGAGGATGGAGGCACTCTGGGCTTCTAGCGCCTGTTATTGTAACAGGCTTAATGTCTAGTAGAAATATAAAAACACTAATTATTAAATATGAATATTAAAACAACATCAATACATAAAACATAGAGTCAGGTGTAACAGCAGACCTTGCTAGAATTGGGCATCCCTAGACTAGTTGGAACCTGTCTAAAAGTATAATGCACAGTAAGTTACCAAATTGTGGGTACAACATCTGCGTGCAGTAAACTTCCACAGCTAATGAACAAAGCAGCTTAGCGTCCCTAGTATCCACCCATGTCACCTGCACATGCTCCAAGGGAGGCGGTGGATACCTTTGCCAGAAAGGAAAAGAATTAAATATCTGGTTACAAACACATGTAATTAACTGGAAAAATAGCAGTTGGGGTTGTGGGCAGACAACCAAGTCACCAGTTTTTTGTTTTAAGGGTGGACATGACTTTTAAGAGTTTCAGCTGTTTTGCTATATTTGGTTTTATTATTTTATCTGTTTTGAGCAGTGGTCAAATGATCCGTAAAATAGATTTTTTTTTTTTAAAGATATTTTCCGCTGTGGAATAGCTAAGTGTTTATTATTAAGATATAACCCACTCCATAAATGAATCTCTATGGATCCAAACTGTAAATAATATTCTTACAAGACTGCCAAACCCCTTATCATACTCGCCCGTATCCAATGTCATCTCCCTCATTGATAGTGGGGGAGGAGAGGGGATGTGTCTGGATGTGACTGTCAGTCTGTGAAACTGCATGAAAATGTTAAACTAAAACCAGTTTCTAGGGGGTACCTAAAAGTATGTGTGTGGGGGGAGTTGGATGGGGAAGGTAAGACTCTAAAATTGTATAATTAAATTGGGGTGAAAGGGGTGCACAAATGTATAGTTAATGTGAGGATGTCTCTGAGGCCAAGAATATCTTTAAATGTGGGTGAATGGGGTAGGCTATAATTCACAATGCACCCCCTACTGAAAATTCTAAGAATATATAAAGTCATCTTGGAGTTCCTTTCCCTTTATAAAAGGGTCACGGAACTCCTGGGTAATAGAGATGGCCAAACTTCCTAAAGTTTTGTTCGTTTTAGATTATAGAACGTCAGTAGAAGTTCTATAGTTGAAAAACAACCCATAAGTTAATGGTCTGGGGAACACGTACATATCACCAAAACTTTTTAAACACTAAGAGGGAGCCCCCCTCTGCCCCAGACCCAGGGCCCCCCACACTGTGTGTAAGGATGGATTACTGTTGAATTATTTATAGCCCTTCTGAGCAATTATTATGAGGTCATTTACAAGCGTGTGAGTGCCCCTATAGGTACTGTTACCTTTAGTCTATCTTCTACCTTCAGTCTATCCAAAGTTACAGCTGTATACATGGTGTTTTTTCTTGCAAGTCAAGTACTTTGATCTGTAACATTACCAGAATTTTAAACTTCCCACAAGTTTAAGGTTGGAGCCTGCCAATTGCTGGGTTGGAGCATCATCAGCTGCATCATAAGCCTTACCCCCAAACTTCAAAATCATTTTTACAGCTAGCCACAATCCTGAAAAGAAAATGTTCTTTCCTTAAGGTGCCAATAGGTAGAGAAAAGTATAGATAACAGTTGCAGGTCTGTAAATAGCTTCAGAAAATATTGCTTTTTAAGGGTGGTAATTATGTGAAAGTCACAGAGACTGTTTGAAAGGTATAAAAGAGTGGGTTGTATGGAGGCAATAGTTACCATTTAGCCCAAAGTTATTGACTTGTAGTATCTCTTGTGAGTCTCTCTTCCTACTGTGCACAGTTATCAAAAGTTTAAGAAATGTATACAAAGGCAACAGTAAAGGCATTTCAAACATGCTGAATACTGTATAGACTGATATCATGCAATGTCCTCTATGACACTGATCACAAGAATCACAGTGAAAAGCATGCCTTCACCTTTGTATCATATAGAGTTGTTTGTGTACACCAAATACGAAAAGCCAATATAATTGATAATATGAGCATTACTGTTTATTAAATAAGATCACATAATTATCGCCTAACCTGCCTTTTGCTACTGTACCTACAGAGGATAATTACACTATCTGCAAATATCTATACATTTCCCTTATGACTTCATTTCCCAGAAATCATTTTATATTTATGTAAATTGGTAGTAAACATATATTGTTGCGATAATGGCCGTTCTATTCCTGTTATTATATCTAGTAGCCTGCTCTGTCACTTCACTGTGTTTATAAAGCACATATTTTTGTGTTTTGCTATAATTTATTTCCTGGATAAGATATTGTATACCAGGAAAAATGTCTTATGGGTGCAGCTGTAATTAATAATGCTGTTGTTTTGGAAGAACAAAGACAATAAAGGTTGTTTTACATTTTTATGGCTAATCCTCTTTGTTAATTTCTAAGTCAAATATTAAAGTTTATATGTCTAATATTTCATGTATGTGCCTACATTTATACTTTTTATTCTAATAAACATAAATTGTTAGCCATATTAATAATGTTATCTATTTCTTAGCTTATTTCACATAATAAATGGTGCATTTCCAGCATTGTGGAACTGGTCATTGATGAGAATTGAGTAAAGCTACATAGAAACATAGAAATAGCACAAAGGAACAACACTATGGGTATTTCATACTTATTTCTATACTATTAATACTGCCTCTCCTTAACCACGCCCCGAAAAAAACAATAATCTAAAGACAGAATTCCTAATTCAGGGCAAGAAAAAACTATTACATTGTGTTCCTCCTCTATTCCTTTAAACCATGAGATTATTCTTGTGTGACCTTAGCGGTTTGTTCTCTGTTTAACAAGTCTTAGAATTCATCAATCAAACCTATCAAGATCCTAAGCAATTTCTGCATTAGTATTCAATTTGCTTTGTAATATTGTATAACTAATTAATTATTAGTCTGCATCTAAGTATTTTCATGGTAAACATATTCAGTTCTCTTTGGTGAGATGAAAACATGAATTTTTATATTTTACCTTTAATAACACTAATAACACAATTTGTTTACCATAACAGGTGTTACAAGCTTGGGAAGAAGAGAAAGAGCTGCATTCACAAAATGTTTATTTGCTATCCCTGTTCAGATAGATAGTGCAGTATACTAAAATCTAATACACCCGTGCGATCGCAGGGGCCAACCTGTGAAGAACAATACGCATGCGCAACCGTTTTAGCTGACAATCAGCCATGTATGGTCGGTTTGTTGGGCAAAATAGCCATTCGGTCGTGGCTTGTGGATGATCCATATGGTGGATTGGGCAATGAGCCCCTGGCCAGACAGACATTTTGGCCAACAGAGCACTCATACATAACATGATTAATGGGCGACACAGACTTTTATACACATTGTGCGCCGCTGGTTAGCCGCAATGGCATGTGTATATGAGCCTTAAGAAAGAGCATTATAGTTTAGATTAGGATGCTTAAAAGTGCAGAAAAGAAAAATTTTAAAACACTTTTCTGTCAGATGCTGTAGAGTGTTATACCCACAAAGTGCATGCATGGCCGTTTTAGATGACAATCAGGCCATGTATGGGCAATTTGTCGGGCAAAACAGCCATTCGGTCAAAGTTCGTGGAGGATCCATCTGGTGAATTGGGCAATGAGCCCCAGGCCGGCCGGCCGTTTCAGCCAACGAAGTGCCCATACACAACACAATTGATGGGTGACACAAACATGTATACACATTGTGCACTGCCGGGCACTGCAATGACATGTTTGTATGAGCCGTAAGAAAGAGTATGATAGTTGAGATTAAGATGCTTAAAAGAAAATTGAAAACACTTTTCTGTCAGCTACTGTAGAGTGTTATACCTTGTTAACCAGGAAAAGGATGAGTAAAGCGATACCTTTAATTGGCTAACTAAACAATTAAAGTTTATTCTGTAGGTGCAGCAAGAAATAAAGTTGGAGGTGCACTCTTGTCCAAACTCTGGGTGCCGATACCTCAAATGGTTCTCCCCTCAACCATAACTTGTTGCAACAAAGTGGAAGAAATAGAGGATCACACTCCAATCAATTTTAAGTCTTTATTGTGGACCACACATCACACACAAATACATTGTTTGTGTTCACCTGAAGAAGGGGGCACGTTATTCCCCCGAAACATTGTGTTTGTGTGTGATGTGTGGTCCACAATAAAGACTTAAAATTGATTGGAGTGCGATCCTCTATTTCTTCCACTTTATTCTGTAGGTGGCTTGGGGAAAAGGTTTGACTTTAAAGTTTAGGTGATTTAAAACTAGGTATGGGGGTTGGTAAATAGAGTGGAATGATTAAATAGATAATGCATAGGGAAAAATAATGTAAGAAATAGGGATGGTGCTTTTATAGAGGATAAGGAAGACTGCTCTTAGCTATATTATATCATAAATGCTCACTTATTCAAGACGCCTGACTGGAAAAATTAGTGAACTAATGGTTATTAATGAGAACTATGATCCAACTGTAATTGCAGGATTATGGTTGGCTGATTCAAATAATTATGCAGTAGGGAGTAAACAATTTTATGCTAAACATGATTTTAGACATAAAATCATGTGATGCAGATTTGAAGTTTTATTATTTATGTTAAATTCTCCCGTGGTGTCTGGATTAAAGATGGCTATGCTTGCAATGATTCTGTGCATACAATTACACTATCATATCAGTATCAGCCCAACAGTATGAATCTAACAAAACATTTTTTAGTTTAGAGATTAACAAAACCGGCGATTTTCGTTCTGCCAACGGTTCTGCAGAACATGTTTTAAGTTCCATGGAACCAAAAAATTCACTCTGTTGAAAGGAAATGTTAAAATTTTCATAGTTGAATTTTGACACCAATTATCACCTTTTCACAATTAGTTCCACTCATTGAAATCCTGAGTTCCATAGGATCCATGAAAAATTTACAGGGAGATTCAATAAAAGTTCTTATTGTTTAAAATGGTGCTAATTTTGCCCCAACCAATCAGATCTTATTTAACATTTGAAAGCTAACATCTGATTGGTTGGGGCAAAATTAGCACAATTTTAAACAACAGAACATTTATTGAATAACCCTGCTAGTATTTAACAAGTATTTTATTCCTCCAATATATGGTAATTATTAATAAGAAGAAGTGTGAAGATCTAGCACCCTGGATTGATGCTTAATTCTTGTGTAAGTTACTAGATATTTAAATTTAATTTAAATATTAAATGCACTCTCCTGCTTGAGCCTCAAACAGTAATGCCTGTGAGTTCCGTGCACTCTCCTGCTTGAGCCTCAAACAGTAATGCCTGTGAGTTCTGTGATCCAGAGTCTTTATAAGAATATTTATGGAAATGATATGTAAATGTTTAAACTCATTTTAAGGTACAATTCTA
This sequence comes from Hymenochirus boettgeri, assembly GCA_019447015.1. Lineage (NCBI taxonomy): Eukaryota > Metazoa > Chordata > Amphibia > Anura > Pipidae > Hymenochirus > Hymenochirus boettgeri. The sequence goes on from CM033474.1 coordinate 156,237,864, forward strand.
TGATTAGGGGGTCAGCATTACTACCTTACTATTTATGTGTGCATTAAATAAAGTAATAAGCGTGAAATTAAAATGATAGCAGAATAAATTTTTTGGAAAAGAAACAACCTGCAAAATGCAAAATAATTTAGATTTTGCTGGCATAACAAAATATTGCAAATTAAAGTGTATTTAGGGAGACAGACAACATAAAAGTTGCCCACATCATCTATCAAGCTGCCTTTTTCTTCTCTTCGTGTAATTTGGAATAAGTAGCTGGTCCTAAATCAGTAAATTGATCCCTTAGAAAGAAATATTGATTATATTTCCAGTTCAAACTCACTCATGCATTTTTTCCTTTTTTTTTTTTTTTTTTTTTTTGTTGTTGCAAAACAGCATTCCTTGAAATGAGAATGACATTTTGTTTCTTCATTCAGCTTCTAACAAAGAGGTGGAGTTTTTCCCTACATTATTTGATATTATGTATTCTCTTTTGTACGAAAGCTCAACTCAATTTGGGGATTGAAATTTAAAATAAACATGCTTTAATTTATAGCTTAAAATTAGCATTGTACAAATTGCATAGGGACCTGAGAAATGAGATGGGGAACATTTAGTAATGACCATAAAACAACAAAAAAGCCCATTTTACACATGCCCTCAAGACAGCAAGACAGCTGTATTACACTAATTTTGCCCCAACCAATCGGATGATATCTTTCAAATGTTAAATAAGATCTGGTTGGTTGGGGCAAATTTACCACCATTTTAAAAATGATAAGAACTTTTATTGAATCTCCCTGTTTGTTTCCTAGAAAAAAGAAACAAAATAATTTTGGATGAAATTTTATTTTGCCCCAGAATTCTCCTCTAGGCATAAGGAACGGACAGATTACTTACTATTAAATACTAATAAATGTTTTATTTTCTGATGATAATGATTATTATTTGAGATGGCCAAAACTGACCGAAAATCCAAAAACAGAGCTTAAAATTGGGGCTTTGTAGCGAGTTTTCAATTTTTATGGAACGTTCAAGCTATGCTTGTGAAGGTTCTCATTCATCCAGGTCATGGTATATCTGTTGTGTTCAATTAGATCAACTGGACTTGAAATGTAGTTCTTGAAGACGTTTCGCTAGTCATCCGACTGGCTTTCTCAATTCAGAATGACTTGTACAAGAATCTGTGGCAATTATGTACCCTGGAAAATCCCAATTAGCATATCACAGCCAGGTGTTAAGGGTGTGATTAGATAGTGGCTAAGAGGTGTTATAGGAACGCCCAGAGTAAGGTGTTAAAACAGCATTGTACATGGCAGACAGTTGGTGTCGAACCCCCCCACCTCTATTTAGGCTTGGTTTCTTTATTTTCACATAAATGGCCTCCTTAACACCTCTCTTGAACCAGTCACGTTCCTTCGCCAGTATGTTAACATTACAATCTTCAAAGGTATGTCCTTTATCCTTAAGATGCAGATACACGGCTGAGTCCTGACCCGAGGAAATGGCTCTTCTGTGCTGGGCCATACGTTGATGCAGTTGCTGTTTGGTCTCCCCCACATACCAAAATCAGAGCATTCTTCACTGCCACTGCACTGCATATATGATGTCGCTTTTCTTGTGTTTTGGTATTGGGGTCTTTCGGAGTACCAATTGCTGCCTCAGTGTGTTGTTCGGTTTAAAGCAGACAGGATATGATGTTTTTTTGAAAATTCTTCTAATTTCTCGGAGACCCCTGCTACATATGGATGACCATGTTCTTCCTCTGTCTTGCTTTTCCCCTTCACTGGTGGTATTTGTGTTTCTTTCTTTCCTTACTACTTCTTTTGACAAAGGCCAGTCTGGATATCCACAAGTTTAAGGCTCCTCTGAGAGTTTTCATTTCTTTAGCCTTCGCCTCTGTGCTAGTGGGGATGTTCTCGGCTCTGTGTTGCAGGGTTCTGATGACCCCCCGCTTGTGATTAAGGGTGGTGGGAGTCAAACATCAAACTGATCGTGTGTGTGTGGTTTTCTGTAAACCTCTATATTCCAGTTTACATTTTCCTTAACTTCTACCAAGCAGTCCAAGAAAGCCAGTTTGTTTGTTTTGTACCTACCTTCCTTGTGAAATTAATGTTTTGGTCCACACATTAAGTGTTCGTGAAGCTTGTACTTCCTTCTGGTGGATTTTAAACAGGTGTCATCAACAATAATCTGAACCAGTGGTGGGTGCTATGCCCTTAAAGGTATTAGCGCCTGTGTTTCTACCTCCCTCCATGTAAAGGTTGGCCAAAATGGTGAAACTGGGATCCCATAGCAATCCATGTTTTGCTTATAGAACTTATCCCTGTATTTGAAATAGGTGGTATTCAGGCACAAGTCCAACAGGAACACACCTGTCTTGGGTTGTGAGATCATTTCTGTGGTTAAGAGTGCTGTCTTGGCCCAGACGTTTTCTACACCATGCCAACAGCCTCTTTGTGGGTTATCAAGTGAAGAGAGAGATGTCACATCATGGAACACCATAGTTTCTTCTACACCGAGTACTATATCTTCAATCTTGTTGGTGAAATCCTGAGAGTTCTGGATGTGATGCTTAGAACTTCCCACCAAAGGTCTAAGATGTTAGCTAGATATTTGCCACCTTGTATGTTACCGAGTTGATGCTTTGCTGACTATAGGTCTTAGTGGGGCCCCTTCCTTAGTATCTTTGGGAGTCCATAAGATGATGTGCCTCACCGGGTAGAGGCGATGATACATTGCTCGGTCAATGGCTTTATCCTTTTGAAGCTGTTGTAGTAAGCTTATGACTCTTTTCTTGTAACGGACTGGTGGGATCCCTTGTTATAAGCTCATATGTGTTTTATCGGCCAGGAGCATGGTCACCTTACATGGTAGTCTGAGGTGTTGAGTACCACGTGCATCTTCCCTTGTCTGCCGGTAGAAGTGGTGATCTGGAATCTTTCTTGAGGGATTTAAGGCTCTTCTTTCCTGTGTAGTCAGGTTAGATGAAGGAGTTTTAGCACTGGTCTAAGGCTGCAGATACCTTAAGGCGAAGTGGTTCTGCCTCACTTTGTGATATACTTATTAAGTGGATTAGTAACAATAGCACGGAGTATTGCTTGTGGTGCATATGGTTTTATAGCACATTTTTCACATGTAGTGGATAGGTTGGGAGAAATTTTTACATTGTAGCGTGTTCATCCACTTAGCTGGCATCACCTGTTGAAAACCCTTAATAAGTCAAAATCAGAGCATTTCTTCACTGCCCTGCACTGCATATATGATGTCGCTTTTCTTGTGTTTTGGTATTGGGTCTTTCGGATGTACCAATTGCTGCCTCATGTGTTGTTCGGTTTAAAGCAGACAGGATATGATGTTTTTTTGAAAATTCTCTAATTTCTCGGAGACCCCTGCTACATATGGATGACCATGTCTTCCTCTGTTTGCTTTTCCCCTTCACTGGTGGTATTTGTGTTCTTTCTTTCCTTCTACTTCTTTTGACAAAGGCCAGTCTGGATATCCACAAGTTTAGGCTCCTCTGAGATGTTTTCATTTCTTAGCCTTCGTCTGTGCTAGTGGGGATGTTCTCGGCTCTGTGTTGCAGGGTTCTGATGACCCCCCGTGTGGATTAAAGGGTGGTGGGAGTCAAACATCAAATACTGATCGTGTGTGTGTGGTTTTCTGTAAACCCTCTATATTCCAGTTTACATTTTCCTTAACTTCTACCAAGCAGTCTCCAAGAAAGCCAGTTTGTTGTTTTGTACCTCCTTCCCTTGTGAAATTTAATGTTTTGGTCCACAACATTAAGTGTTCGTGAAAGCTTGTACTTCCTTCTGTGTGGATTTTAAACAGGTGTCATCAACAATCATGAACCAGTGGTGGGTGCTATGCCCTTAAAGGTTATTAGCGCCTGTGTTTCTACCTCCCTCCATCTATGTAAAGGTTGGCCAAAATGGTGAAACTGGGGATCCATAGCAATCCATTTTTGCTTATAGAACTTTCCCTGTATTTGAATAGGTGGTATTCAGGCACAAGTCACAACAGGAACACACTGTCTGGGTTGTGAGATCATTTCTGTGGTTAAGAGTGCTGTCTTGGCCCAGACGTTTTCTCACCATGCCAACAGCCTCATTTGTGCGGTATCAAGTGAAGAGAGAGATGTCACATCATAGGACACCATAGTTTCTTCTACACCGAGTACTATATCTTCAATTGTTGGTGAAATCCTGAGAGTTCTGGATGTGATGCTTAGAACTTCCCACCAAAGGTCTAAGATGTTAGCTAGATATTTGCCACCTTGTATGTTACCGAGTGTGAGCTTTGCTGACTATAGGTCTTAGTGGGGCCCTTCCTTAGTATCTTTGGGAGTCCTCCATAGATGATGTGCCACACCGGGGTAGAGGCGATGATACATTGCTCGGTCAATGGCTTTTATCCTTTTGAAGCTGTTGTAGTAAGCTCTATGACTCTTTTCTTGTAACGGACTGGTGGGATCCTTGTTATAAGCTCATATGTGTTTTATCGGCCAGGGCATGGTCACCTTACATGTAGTCTGAGGTGTTGAGTACCACGTGCAATCTTCCCTTGTCTGCCGGTAGAAGTGGTGATACTGAATCTTTCTTGAGGGATTTTAAGGCTCTTCTTTCTGTGTAGTCAGGTTAGATGAAGGAGTTTAGCACTGGCTAAGGCTGCAGATACCTTAATGGCGAAGTTGGTTCTGCCTCACTTTGTGATATACTTATTAAGTGGATTAGTAACAATAGCACGGAGTATTGCTTGTGGTGCATATGGTTTTATAGCACATTTTTCACATGTAGTGGATAGGTTGGGAGAAATTTTTACATTGTAGCGTGTTCATCCACTTAGCTGGCATCACCTGTTGAAAACCCTTAATAAGTGGCAATTATGTACCCTGGAAAATCCCAATTAGCATATCACAGCCAGGTGTTAAGGGTGTGATTAGATAGTGGCTAAGAGGTGTTATAGGAACGCCCAGAGTAAGGTGTCAAAACAGCATTGTACATGGCAGACAGTTGGTGTCGAACCCCCCCACCTCTATTTAGGCTTGGTTTCTTTATTTTCACATAAATGGCCTCCTTAACACCTCTCTTGAACCAGTCACGTTCCTTCGCCAGTATGTTAACATTACAATCTTCAAAGGTATGTCCTTTATCCTAAAGATGCAGATACACGGCTGAGTCCTGACCCGAGGAATTGGCTCTTCTGTGCTGGGCCATACGTTGATGCAGTTGCTGTTTGGTCTCCCCCACATACAAATCAGAGCATTCTTCACTGCACTGCACTGCATATATGATGTCGCTTTTCTTGTGTTTTGGTATTGGGTCTTTCGGATGTACCAATTGCTGCCTCAGTGTGTTGTTTGGTTTAAAGCAGACAGGGATACGATGTTTTTTGAAAATTCTTCTTAATTTCTCAGAGACCCCTGCTACATATGGGATGACCATGTTCTTCCTCCTGTCTTGCTTTTCCCCTTCACTGTTGGTATTCGTGTTCTTTTCTTTCCTTCTACTTCTTTTGACAAAGGCCCAGTCTGGATATCCACAAGTTTTAAGGGCTCCTCTGAGATGTTTCATTTCTTTAGCCTTCGCCTCTGTGCTAGTGGGGATGTTCTCGGCTCTGTGTTGCAGGGTTCTGATGACCCCCAGCTTGTGATCTAAAGGGTGGTGGGAGTCAAACATCAAATACTGATCTGTGTGTGTTGGTTTTCTGTAAACCTCTACTTCCAGTTTATCATTTTCCTTAACTTCTACCAAGCAGTCCAAGAAAGCCAGTTTGTTGTTTTGTACCTCTTCCCTTGTGAATTTAATGTTTTGGTCCACCGCATTAATGTGTTCTGTGAAAGCTTGTACTTCCTTCTGGTGGATTTTAACCCAGGTGTCATCAACATATCTGAACCAGTGGCTGGGTGCTATGCCCTTAAAGGTATTAAGCGCCTGTGTTTCTACCTCCTCCATGTAAAGGTTGGCCACAATAGGTGAAACTGGAGATCCCATAGCACATCCATGTTTTTGCTTATAGAACTTATCCCTGTATTTGAAATAGGTGGTATTCAGGCACAAGTCCAACAAGGAACACACCTGTTCTGGGTTGAGATCAGTTCTGCTGGTAAGAGTGCTGTCTTGGCCCAGCCGTTTTCTCACCATGTCAACAGCCTCCTTGGTGGGTATACAAGTGAAGAGAGATGTCACATCATAGGACACCATAGTTTCTTCTGCACCGAGTACTATATCTTCAATCTTGTTGGTGAAATCCTGAGAGTTCTGGATGTGATGCTTAGAACTTCCCACCAAAGGTCCTAAGATGTTAGCTAGATATTTTGCCACCTTGTATGTTACCGAGTTGATGCTGCTGACTATAGGTCTTAGTGGGGCCCCTTCCTTATGTATCTTTGGGAGTCCATATATGCATGGATGTGCCTCACCAGGGTAGAGGCGATGATACATTGCTTGGTCAATGGCTTTATCCTTTTGAAGCTGTTGTAGTAAGTCTATGACTCTTTTCTTGTAACGGCTGGTGGGATCCCTTGTTAAAGCCTCATATGTGTTGTTATCGGCCAGGAGCATGGTCACCTTATCATGGTAGTCTGAGGTGTTGAGTACCACTGTGCATCTTCCTTTATCTGCCGGTAGAATGGTGATACTGGAATCTTTCTTGAGGGATGTTAAGGCTCTTCTTTCCTGTGTAGTCAGGTTAGATGAAGGAGTTTTAGCACTGGCTAAGGCTGCAGATACCTTAAGGCGAAGTTGTTCTGCCTCACTCTGTGATACCTTATTACTGTGGATAGAGGCTTCTATCCACAGTAAAACCAAGCCTAAATAGAGGTGGGGGGGTTCGACACCAACTGTCTGCCATGTACAATGCTGTTGGGGGGGTTCGACACCAACTGTCTGCCATGTACAAGGCTGCCATGTCTGCCATGTACAATGCTGTTTTGACACCTTACTCTGGGCGTTCCTATAACACTCTGGGCGTTCCTATAACACCTCTTAGCCACTATCTAATCACACCCTTAACCCCTGGCTGTGATATGCTAATTGGGATTTTCCAGGGTACATAATTGCCACAGATTCTTGTACAAGTCATTCTGAATTGAGAAAGCCAGTCGGATGACTAGCGAAACGTCTTCAAGAACTACATTTCAAGTCCAGTTGATCTAATTGAACACAACAGATATAACGTTCAAGCTATTTTAGAAAGTTCTCGAGAATAGCCTACAACGTTCGATAATCCTCAAAAATACAATCGGAAACTATTTTCAAGTGTCCAATGGTATTTTCGAGGATTATCGAATGTTCAAGGCTATTTTTGAGAATTATTGAAAATAGTCGAATGTTCGATCAAAATCGAAAAACTTGCTTCAAAGTAATGAAATCCGAACAATTCGTCCGGTTTCAGACAGAACATTTAGATTTCGGAAGCGAGGGGTTCTGTGTCGTACTCCCATCTCCAATTATTAGAAAAAAACACATGCATACACAAACAGAATTTGCATTAAAATAAATTAGACTTAAAAGGGACTGTTGTATTTTTAAATTATGGGCATGTCCACCCCCAAACTAGAATTTTGGGGGTGGAATAGTAGTGTTAAAAAATTATTACCTTTCTCCTGTGTTTCATGTGTTTGTCCTGCCTTGTGAAAGTCCAGGAAACTGAATAGTAGAAGCCTGTCTGTGCATAAAAAGTGCATCTGCCTCTTCTAAGAGGACTCTGGCATGCGCTGTGGGGCTCTCTTCCCCCCTCCCTTCCTCTGGATCCCTTGGCGCTGCCAGTAAGGCTTTAAAAAAATGCCATATTCAAATCTTTAAGATCGGGCCAGAACTTTAGTAATGCACATTTGTTCCCTCGGATCCTTCTGACGACTGGCAGCTGCATCTGTGATTGGCCAATCACAGACGCGCCTGCATGTCACGCCTCTTCTGATCTTCTGTTCCTGGAAGAAACAGAGGAGGCTTAGTCCGAGGCAAAGAAAGGTGGGTAAGTACAATTATTGCCCGATTTTAAAGATTTGAATAGGGCGTTTAGGATTGGGGGGAGGGGTCCTGACAGTATGGGTAATTTTGGATTTATGGGGAGGACATGCCCTTTAATAACTTAGTAATAAAAAATATGTTTTGTATTACATTTTGACTCTCACAATATAATCCACAAAAGGACCTTTGGGTCTCTACACTGTTTGGGTAAATACAGTGGGGTTACAATAATATCTACTCAATCAACTGTCAGGTCTCCCTACTACACACTCCAACACTCTTTGTAAATGCTGCCAAGCAAGAAGTGTGATGAACAGGAGTGCAATGTAAAACCCCATAGACACTAACTGGAATTGCACTCTTAATTTTAGAATTACCTCACTTTACCGGCATGTCAAGCAGTATGACAGCTCCCCCATTGTTTAACTGGTAGGCAGTCATGGGGTTAAATTCCTGCCTGAACCATTGTAATCTCTGAGCTTCCTTCACCATAGCAGATCTAATGTAGTTAATAATTATTCAGTGTCTGTAATAGCAGATTCCATTAGTTTTATATTTGTACCTTTTGTTTTCTCCCCTTGATCCTGTATTATTTATTTATTCAACAGGACAATGTCCTTACCGCCTTACATATTGTAAAGCCAGCAGGTGCTCTGATAAGGTGGACAATTTGACCCTTGTGTCAACTCTAATGGGAGATTATAACACCAAGTTTTTAATAATCGCCATAACTTGGCTTGTGCGGCAACTACCATAACGGTACCATCCAAAATGGATTCTGGTAGACGAAAGAATCCTGTGGGACCCAAACACCATCACTTTAGGCCTTAGGGTATCCCAGAAACCCACTTTAAACTATTATACCAATGTACATATTGTTGATGTGTCATGTTTGGTCTTGTAACTTTGGTAAACTCATGAGATTGCTTAATATTAGGGTATAAAAAATTTAAGATGTTTATTTCCCAAGGTATGGGTACTGACAGCATTGTTAGTTTTTTGAGTGGCCCATACTGAGGGTAATAAAATTTTGGACATACCCTGAGCCCAACCTACACTTGTAGGTGATTGGCTAAGAAAGCTTGGGTACCACCATGTGTCATTACATCTTAAGAAACATCTAGCCAATCAGATGGACCATACATTGGCTTTTCTTCAGGAACTATCAATTCGGACTTTGTCACTTTTTCCATATTCGGATTTACAAGATTCCAGACTCTGCTCACGGACTTTCAGATGCCATTTATCCCTAAGTATTCTTCCTTTTACCCCATTCTATCCTCACTTGTGTGTTACCATTTTTAGATTCAGTAAGTTAATTTAGTTTTTATGTATATTTTGTTGTGCACTCTTTTGTTACTTTTAATAAATGATACAAAATCATTTATAGGCTAATTGTCTTATTCTTGATTTTATTGAGTTTATTGAGTATATCCCACAATGAACCTGTGTCTCTGAAGTTACGCTACTATAGAAGAAAGTAGTGTTTAGGGTAGAATAGATAGTTATATATATATATATATATATATATATATATATATATAATATATAATAATATATAATATATATATATATAATATATATATGATAGTGGTTGTATCCAGTGCACACATGAGGACTTTGCTTTCATATTCAAACAAATAACTTTTATTTACACATATTAAGTGCAGACAGCGACGTTTTGGTCGTGGTTTCGACCTTTTTCAGCTGAAAAAGGTCAGAAACCACGACCGAAACGTCGCTGTCTGCACTTAATATGTGTAAATAAAAAGTATTTGTTTGAATATGAAAGCAAAGTCCTCATGTGTGCACTGGATACAACCAACTATACTAAGAAGCTCTCATCAGTAGCACCAGGGCAAGTATTACGTGTTTTGTGAGTGCCCAACCATACTATATATATATATATCTGTATAGAGTAATAGATGTAGATAACCCCATAGATATATTTAGTAGGTCCTTCCCCTATTTTTAGGAAGGTGGTGGCAGCAATTATATACATATTAAGTAATATTAATTGTGTGCTATATTGCTTTGTTCACTAAACCCTCCTGGTCCATTCTGTTTCATCCGCTTGTCGGTTGCTTGGAGTACGTTTTCCAGTAAATGATAGGTGGATACGCGTCGCGGCCTGGAGGGTTCATGACAAGAAGACTTCATACTTAGCGTGTTGTCAATGCAAAAGATAGATTGTCAATTTCTGGAGATATTGATAAAACTAAGTCTGTGATAAAACCATCTCTATTTTTTAAGTGTTTAACATAGTCCTGTATTTAGTTGCTAACTTTTTGGACCTTCAGAATCTATCTTCTTTTCCCTATCTATTTGTTAATAAAGGGGCAATATATAGAGAGCTGTTTTTTCTCTAGTTTGCCACTGTATAGTGGCTCTCTAAACATTGCAATTGGGGTTAACCCATTCCAAATCTTTAATGCCAGCTTTAAGAGCTGCTATTGGCTTGGTGCATTGGTTGCAGTGTTTACACAATACTCTTTTTGTGCACCATCCCAACCGCCATTGGAAAGCAGATGACAGATGCTACAAAGCACATGACAGGAGGAAATTTGGATACAATCCTAAGGAAAGCAATTTTGCATGGAAGCAACAACTATGTTAATGAAATAGGTAAAATAGAGTAGCATATACAAGGAACTCATTGGCAATTAGAAAAACATACTATTGTAATTTCTCATCTTTAGATTTTTCATGTGTGAAGACCAATTTATATTTTATTATAGATTAAAATGTGCTGGGCCATTGACACTGGAAGAATGTATATTATCTAGAGCAAAAGAATACTCTATTCTAGCTTCTGTCTGCAGTAGCAAAATAGGTAGCAATAATGTGAATTATTAATAAGGTTGCTGTTATAATGTCACTATACCTGTGAACAACACAGCAAGCCAAAGTAATTTTGTCTGCTTGGCAAACATATGCTGCTAACAAGCTGGTTTGTAATGTGATACAACAAAGCCTGTACAGTATCTCAGTTTTCCCCTGAAAATCATTTTTTAGAATAATAAGAGCAAATGTATTGCGGACCATGTTTACAAATGTTATGCATTTTCACAAATAGGCTCTTAAGCTTTCAAATTAACAAGGGGGCACCTGTGCTATAGAAACATTTTAGGAAGCAGTTTAAAGAAGCATATTAAATGTATTTATATTTTAAAACAATTTGCATAACACGCCTACGCCTATCCATCCTTTCTTTCCTTTAAATGTTTATACAAAGACGCACATTTTAGTAAACTATGTAAAGGTGACAGCATCTTGAGCAGATTGTAAGAAGATATCTGCTCAAGATAAGTGGTGAAGTGCGATGTTTGAGCCATGTATAGCTAGCCTAAGGGGTAAAGGGGTAAGAAAATCCATTTCAACAGATTAAACTGCTGGCAGCAAGTTTTGGGTTTATGAATTTAAACCTTTTTTTTTATTCTTAGATCCAAAGAATGCCTGTCAATCATTTTATTTATTTCCATTTGTTCCACTCTGGTGCATTAATTGAGTGGCAGAGGTAGGTACAGAAGAACTGGTTAAGACAGTTGCTCTTATTCCATTATATGATACAACTATTTCTAGAACAAGGTTTTTGAATGGTAGGTCTGACTTTATTTTGAATTTCTGTGGTTGATTGTTTCCTATTATTAAACAAGTGCAGGTGCATGTAACAGAGAACAGGTCTTAATGGAGGCTTGGGAAATGAAGGAAAATGTACAGTATAAACCTACTATTCAAAACCCATTCTCTAACAAATCTCTTTTGTTTTTTACAGGTTTCAGTTTCCAGTCAGCAGTACCTTTTTATTAACTCTTATTGATGCAAATGCAATGAATAAAATTTGCATAGAGGAATTAAGGAACCACTCCATATAATCTTTATTTACATAATTAATATGCATCATTACTGGTGTTCTTTGCCAAAGGTAATTAATTCTAACTATGACATCTCTGGGCATTCATTTGTTAGATCTTTTCATAACAGGCCAATAAAAAGCATGTTTGTTAATGGTTTTAACAAACATTCTTATGTACATTAAGAATAAATAGCATTGTGTAAAGTTTAAACATATTTCTAGCAATCAAAAATCACGTTATATAACATTATGGGGGGGTTATAATCTTTCTATTGTGAATAAATAAAGTTTCCAATATCCTTTAATGTTCACATGTATAGAGGAAAAAAACAGTTTGCCTTACTTTGTTTCTGAATGTGTTATGTAATGCTGGTTCCTTTGTAAACTGGATTTGTGTTTCTTTGGAAAACTAGAGTTGCATTTATAGCCCACGTAGGATTAACCAAGTGTGTAAATAGAATATTAACGACATACGGACAGAACACTGGCAGGAAAATACAACTGATCAGAGTAGTTTAACAACACAGCAAAAGATCTAGCTATCCCAAAGGATATTTCTTAGGGCAAAGCAAGTATTAAAAAATAAAAAAAAAAGGAAAAAGAAGAAAGAATCTTCCCAATTCGGCGAATGGATACATGCAGAAACAGGACAAACAATCCGGAAATAAACAGCCAGTGTCATTTTAGATGTTGCTGTACAAACATCTTTAAAACCTTCTACATATAACTGATCTGTCAGCTATATTTTCAAATCAAGGGTATTAATATTTCATATGCAGCCAGTTCATAAATGCACAACACAGTGCGGTTGGTACGGTGTTGCTAGAATTCTGCAGATGTCAGGGTTATTTTTAATCTTGATTATATTAATTTAGAAACTGATTGACGCAAGGCAATGGAAGAACTTGCTATATTATAATCAAAATCACAGCTTGAATAAGTTATTTTTAGAGCTGCAGTTATCTTTTTAAATGCAAACAACACAGTTTTGCCCATGCACCAAGCTGCAAAAATACATTTCAAATAAGCTCAACTTTCTCGGGCTAGTTTTAAACAAATGGCATGTGGCTGTTTTGGTTGTAGTTTTAGAACAGATAAAATGTTTTGCTGTCAGAAAAACACCTCAACTAGCACTTTCCTAATGGTGGATACTCAAGAACTACAAACAAATAGGGCTATGTACCAAGAGCCGGTATCCCAAAGGTGGTGTAAAGTGAAGTCACTTTAAGAGCTTAACGTGTGTTTTAGTAGTGGAATTGCGTAAATTGTGGTACATTGCGTTACATAGAATCAACAACATTTCTCACACCATGTATTGCCAAATTAAAAAAAAGGAAGAGGGGTCTGGATATTTTTGGCTTTGTTCTGGCTGCCGGAACGGAGGTCTGCATGCTTTTGACTCTGTTTTGGCTGCTGGAACGGGGGTCTGGACCCCTTTGGCTCTGTTCTGGCTGCCCGGAACGGGGGTCTGGACTCCTTTGGCTCTTTTCTGGTCTGCCGGAACAGGGGTCTGGACCCCTTTGACTCTGTTCTGGCTACCGGAACGCGGGTCTGGACCCCTTTGGCTCTGTTCTGGCTGCCGGAATGGGCGTCTGGAAGCTTTTGACTCTGTTCTGGATGCTGGAATGGAGTTTTGAACCCTGGGATCTATATTCTGGCTGCCTGAATGGGGGTCTGCACCCTGGGAACTCTATTCTGGCAGCCATAATAGATTTTTACACCCTAAAAACTCTGTTCTGGCTGCCGGAATGGGGGTTTGCATCCTGGGAATTCTGTTCTGGTGCCCGGAACAGGAGTCTGCATCCTTGGAACTCTGTTCTGGCTGCCAGAACAGGGGTTTGCACACTGATAACTCTGCTTTGGTGGTCAGATAAGGGGTCTGCACCCTGGGAACTCTGTTCTGGCAGCCGGAACAGGGTTTTGCACCCTGGGAACTCTGTTCTGGCTGCCGGTATGGGGGTTTGCATCCTGGGAACTCTGTTCTGGTTGCCGGAACGGGGGTCTGCACCCTGGGAACTCTGTTCTGGCAGCTGGAACAGGGGTCTGCACCCTGGTAACTCTCTTCTGGCTAAAAGGAACAGGGGTCTGCCCCATGAGAACTCTGTTATAGTGGCCAGAACGGGGTCTGCAGTCTGGAATTTCTGTTTTTGTGGGCAGAACGTGGGTCTGCACCCTAGGAACTTTGTTTTGGAGGCTGGAATAGGGGTCTGCACTGTGGGAACTCTGTTTTGGTGGTCGGAACAGGGGTCTGCACTCTGGGAACTCTGTTCTGGCTGCCAGAACGGGGGTCTGCACCCTGGGAACTCTGTTCTGGCGGCTGGAACAGGGGTCTGCACCCTTGTAACTCTGTTTTGGTGGTTGGAACAGGGGTCTTCACTCTGGGAACTCTCTTCTGGCTGAAGGAACAGGGGTCTGCACCATGGGAACTCTGTTATAGTGGCCAGAACGGGGTCTGCAGCCTGGAATTTCTGTTTTTGTGGGCAGAACGAGGGTCTGCCCCCTAGGAACTCTGTTCTGGAGGCTGGGATAGGGGTCTGCACTGTGGGAACTCTGTTTTGGTGGTTGGAACAGGGGTCTGCACTCTGGGAACTCTGTTCTGGCTGCCAGAAAGGGGTTCTGAACCCTGGAATCTCTATTTTGGCAGCTGAAACAGTGGTCTGCACTCTGGAAACTCTATTCGGGTTGCCAGAAAGGGGGGTCTGCACCCTGAGAACTTTGTTTTAGTGGCTGGAATGGGGTCTGTACCCTGGGAACTCTGTTAGAAATCTGAGAGATGTAAGTCTAGCCTGAAATGCTACCTGATGTTCTGTTACTTCTCTTTCTCTTCCTGGTTCTTCCAGTTATCAGTCATGGATGTGCCAATATCATAGCAGCCAATGACATAAAGGGCATAAACACCACCTGAATTAACTTTTAACCCCATCCCAGTCCCCCCCCCCCCAACCCTTCTTTTGCAATACTAACCTTACCACGCACAGCACATTTTCAGTCTCTCAGGAACTAGATATTCTCTCTCACACTGAACATATCAGTACACACACACATTCTGTCTCTCACAATGAACATTCTCTCACACATTGAACATACACACTTGCACACTGAGCCATCATTGAAGTCTTTAGGATGAAATGTGTCTGGTGTTTGGCAGTGGTCTTAGCTTTCGTATTGATACCGGCATCCGCTCCTGTGATTGGCTAAGGCACGATGCCTTAGCCAGTCATAGGAGCGGATGGTGGTTGAGCCCCTTCTGCTTTTCTTCCGTTTACTGAAAAGGCATGAAAGAAAGGCAGAACACGGCGAGGGAACGATGTCTAGTAAGTACATTTGGGTAAGTCTTTGAAAGCTATAAACCTAACAAAGTTAAGGTTTATAGCTATTTCCTGCAGGATACTAAATTTTAGTTGGAGGGTGGACATACCCTTTAAGGCTAGAAGAAAATAAGTGTCATCTTCAGGTTAGGAATTTGTCATCATCAATGAGAACGGTGGAACTGGAACTAACTTCCAGCAGATGTGGTAATGGCAAGTTCATTGAATAGCTTTAAAAGTGATCTGGATAAGTTTCTAAAACTAAAACATATTGGGAATTACTGATATTATTGCATATACTGTAGTTCTGGTTGATCTAGGGATACTTTCCAATTGTCAGGAATAATTTCCCCTCCTTTTTAGCATTTTTCCCTTCCTCTGGATCAACTGTTAGGTAGGGTTAAAAAAGAGGGTTTAAAGGTTGGACTGGATGGACATATGTCTTTATTCAACCTCAATTACTGTGTTACTATGTAACTGTTATACAGACATTATGGGTAGGGTATAAAGGTTGGACTAGATGGACGTATGTCTTTATACAACCTCAATTACTATGTAATTACTTTGTTACTATAGGTCATATTTGTAAAGGTGGATGTATGTCTTTATCAAACCTCCAATACCATGTTACTATGTAACTGTTAGACAGGCATTGTGGGTAGGGTATAAAGGTTGGACTAGATGAACATATGTCTTTATACAACCTCAATTACTATGTGGTATAATTTTTAAGCGATACCGTGCCTAACATTTGTTAAAACGATCATTAATTTACAATTACTAACATAAATTAATGATAGCAATGGTAAATGTACGATTACCGTGAATAGAATAGAATACCATTGCAGTATTTTACTACCACATGGTATTCTATGGCCGTACATTCATTAATTAATGAACGTTTACTGTAAATGTACAATAACGGACGTACATTTACAGCCACTGTCGTACATTAGCGATAACATCCGTACATCTTTGCTGTAATTACCTTTTCCAAATATGCTTCATAACTTGCTCACACCGCCCAATCCCTTCTGTGACTCTGCTCTCTCACATCTCTCCTATGTGTTTAGGGGGCCTTAAGTGGTATAGTCATGACATTGAGTGGACATGATGATCCAAATGAATGTAGGAATGAGTATACTACAGTAAGGCAGCTACAGTATATAGCTTAAGGTGAGGTGAGCCAAAAGGAGCAAAAAGCCATCCACAGAACATAAAATGAAGCAGAGTTTTCTAAAACAGAAGTTATTTTGCAGTCTCATGCTATATGAACTGCATTGCCCAAAAAATTGAAAAACCAAGGAGTAATTTCTCAACTCCCAGTATTCCCAGGGTAAGGGGAAAACCCCTCTTTATGTTCTATGTCTAAAGCATGTGCCCAGAACCACCAGTTTATAATATGCAATACAGCCCCATAGAGCCATGAATCTGTATCTTGCACTAACGAGATCTAACAAGATCGAAAAATGTCATGTCTGCAGGTCAGATGAATGGCTCTAATCCACAGGCAATATTGCATGTTATAAGCCAGTGGTTCTGGTGACATGCTTTAACCAAAGGACATAAAGGGGAGGTTTTTCATATATCCTTCCCTTACTCTGGGAAACCTGGGAGTGAGAAATTACTTCTTGTTTTTTAGATTTTTTGGGCAATGCTATTCATATAGCATGGGACTGCAAAATACCTTCTGTTATAAGAAGGCTCTGTTTCATTATACTATAGTTAGAAAATAGATACAGTTGTTCACTGCTGCACAAGGCAGATACTTTTCTGAAACAAAATTGCAGCTTCTTACTTGTGGCTCTATTAACACTTTAACAATTGATGTAAGAATCTATATAACAATGTAACAATCTATGGTACAGGCATCTGCACGTGGCGATACGGAGAAGCAGACTGCAACTTTTTACTGAGAAAGCAGAAAGGGGGGTTATGGGCACCAGTAAAATACCCTTTAAAAGCAACACAACTTCCAGATGCCCAAGTGCAACTCCTTACCAATGCATCCAGTAACCATCTCTGTACGGCTATGTGCAGCCACCCCTCCCCTATCCTTCTTTACAACACATTACTTTCTGTACCCTGATGTACTTAAATAATAATGCACCCAGTTTTCTCCTAGCACCCCCATAGCTCTCTATAATCTCTATTATACTAAAGGAGTCACACTGTCCCATATTATCTCTCCCCTGCACAGCAGGTACATACTTTATATCATGTCAATGGTGGCAGCTGAAATAGTCAAAGGTAATACTCTGCTGGCACTGAAAGTGTTAAAGGCAATACTCTGGGGAAACTGCTGGCACTGAAGGGATTAATAGGGAAATCTGTTGGCACTGAAGGGTTAATGGTAATACTCTGCTGGCACTGAAAGTGTTAATGGCAATACTCTGGAAATGTGCCGGCACTTAAAGGGGCATATTTATAAAGGATTGTCTTTTTCGCCAAATAATTAGCGCAGCACATCGCAGCGAAAATAGCGCCATTTGGGGCTTCGTTTCGCCTTATTTATAAAAAAAGCGAAAAAAACACACTTTGCGGCTGAAAAAGGCGAACGGGCGCGATAAAGAGCGAAAAGTATCGCAGCGAAAACTTAACGCATCTAAGAAGACTGCATTGTGAAAACCATTCGAAACCAGAAAAGCCCACTAGAAAATGATGTCAAGTTCAAAATGGCCACCTCACATTTACCAAGAAGTCAGCCATGTCTTATTTAGTCAATCTTCTTAGAATTTCTCAATTGGCATACAATTTTCTTTTGCACTGCACATTCGCCTTTCTAATGCACGTTCGCCTTTCTAATGTGCGTTCGCCTTTCTAATGTGCGTTCGCTTTTCTAATGTGCGTTCGCTTTTCCAAGGCATATTACATTCTAATGCGCGGTCGCCCTTCTAATGCGCGTTCGCTTTTTCAAGGCATATTACCCATTAGAATGCCTTTTCGCTCAAACAATGACTTTTCACCACCTTCAGGGTCGCGCTAATCTTTCGCTCTTTTTAACGCAAAAACCACCTTTCGCTCTTTTATAAATCGTGTTATGCCTTTTTGCTCCTTTTTCGCTAAAATTACCATTGCGAAGTTAGGCGAAAAGGGTTTAGCGATAGCTCGCAGAAACGGTTTCGCCATTCGTTAACGCTACCTTTATAAATAGCGTTAACTGTCTTTTTGGCGAAAACCCATGCGAAAAGCGAATGCGAAAACATTTCGCTACTTTTCGTTCTTTTATAAATATGCCCCAAAGTATTAATAGTAAAATCTGCTGGCACTAAAGGATTAATGGTGATACTCTGCTGGCACTGATAGTTGTGAAAGCAATACTATGGGGAAGACTGCTTGGCTTGCACTGAAGGGTTAATGGCAATACTCTGGAAAAGTGCTGGCACTGAAAGAGTTAAACATCTCAGATGTCACCAAATTTCCGTGTTCTGCCCTATCCGGCTACTTTTTCATGCCACCCGGCTGGAAACACATACTGCGCATCCACTGAAACCTATCCTGTCCTTTCAATTAGTAATTCATTAATGGACAGTGACGCTGCATATGCACAAACGTGTGTATACTTACCCACCCCAACCGGGTACAGTGTGCACCTCTTACCAACTACTAAAATGGTGCCACTATAAAGAAACATCTACAGCAGCAGTGACAGTATCAGAAGGAATAAGTCAGCTAAGAATAAAGCCTACATACGTGCTCACCCCAAGTATCTCCGGTTCGCTCTACTCCAATCATAAAGGTAAGAAATCTGAAGAGGTGGAGATCCTGGCGGTTCAAAAAACGTGCTTTATTATACCATCCGTACTACATGTTTCGGATCAACTGATCCTTTATCAAGTGTGATAAAGTATCAGTTGATCCAAAACATGTAGTGTGGATGGTATAATAAAGCACGTTTTTTGGCATACTGTATGGTGTCTATGAACCGCCAGGATCTCCACCTCTTCAGATTTCTTACCCATCAGAAGGAATTGAGTGGGGAAACCCAATTGCAGTCTGGCTGGTCAAGTTTGGTGGGTCGCATGGGAGGGAGAGCGCTTAGGGCACTAAGATGGCTAGAAGATGCACAAGACCACTTGATGTTCCAGTTTTACATTTATCCAGTCCATTTTTTAATGTAGCACAAGCCAGAACATTAACTTAACAGCCAATGTTTAGTCACAACATATCCGGAATTTCTGGTCCAGTTACAATTTTTATTTTTACACAGAGATAGACACTCAAACACACAGAGAGCTCCACCCCCACACAGAGACAGGCACTTCCACACAGAGAATGGGACTTACACACACCGACAGGCACTCCTCCCACACACACCGACAGGCACTACTCCCAAACTCACCAACAGGCACCACTACCACGCATGACAGGCACTACTCTCACACACTGACTGGCACTACTCTCATGCACCCCGACAGGTGCACCAATAAACACTGACAGGCGCTACTCCCACGCACATCCAGACACTACTTACACACTCATGCAGACACACACACACTGATGCAGACACACACAGATGCACCCACACACTCATACAGACACACACACAGAGATACACTCATATATATATGGTTTTTGTATAGTAACCAAATCAACGGTTTATGTTAGTAAGTAGTGGCTCGGTATAGTATAGTATTTGAGGTTGAATAAAGACATATGTCCATCCAGTCCAACCCATCTAGCAATATCCTCATTTCCTGCCTAACTGTTGATCCAGAGGAAGGCAAAAAAAAACCCCACCAAATTTATGAAGGGGGAAAAAATTCCTTCCTGACTTCAAGTGGCAATCGGAAATTTCCCTGGATCAACTCTACTTTATGTATCAACACCAGTAACTTGCAACATTCCTTGTTTTCAGAAACTTATCCAGCTTTTTTTTTAAACTGACCAATGAACCTGCCATAACAATGTGCACTGGAAGACAGTTCCATAGCTTTACTGTTCTCACAGTGAAAAACCCTTTCCGAACTTGAAGCCTAAACCTTTTCTCTTCAAGTCTTAAAGGGGAACTGTGGTCCAAAAATGACTTTAGGTAAATTGATAGGAATTGCTATCCTGAGAATTTTTGCAATTTATTTTCATTGTTTATTTTGCTTATATTTGAAGATATTTACGTTTGTGTGTGATATGGCAGCAGCATCACCAGGTCCTCTGCACTACCTGCTTCCTGCTCTGAAACCATGTCAGTCAATCTGCCCTGTGTCTCCTCCTCTCCTTTGCAGCCCCCTGGTTATTCCCACTCATGAACCCAATGGTCCCTCCAGTTCCAGGCCCCCTTGGCCCATTCCCTTACAGCCCCATGTGGTCCCGCCCACCCACAGGTGCCTAAGCCCCGCCCACTAATGGGTGCCTAAACCCCATCCACTCATGGGTGCCTAAGCCCCGCCCACTCACGGGTGCCGTGGGCCACTCAGACCCCCACCACTACAGAAAACTCTGTAGAAACAGCTTTTTCAGGCAGAGTGAAAACTGCCTGAAAAGGCTGTTTTCATATAGTGATAGAGAAGGGCTGTAGGTCCTTCACACAGCATGGAGATGAGGGACTTCCTGTCTCCCTCACACACTGAGGGAGTCTGAGACTGTGCTCACCGGCGCAGGAGAAGCCTTAGGAATGTCACATGTCAGCCTCCCACCCATTAACTTCTGGTCAGTAATTTCTTTATATCTTGGCCTGTGGAGCCCGTAGAGAGGTGGATGATGGCTCGTTTTAAAGGTAGGAAACTGGACTTTCATTTAAATTCAACTTGTTTGGAGACCACAGTTTCCCTTTAAGGGATGGCCTTGTGTCCTCTGACATGTTCTATTGGTGATACAGATTTTATTGTATGGCCCGTTAATGTATTTATACACAGTAATCATATCCCCACGCAAGTGCCTTTTCTCCAGCGTACATAATTGTAACTTTTCCAGTCTCTCTTCATATTCAAGCTCCTCCAATCCCCTTATTAATTTAGTTGCCCTTCTCTGAACCCTTTCCATTTCAAAGATGTCATTTTTGTACACAGGATTCCAAAATTGCACTGCATATTCCAAATGAGGCCTTACCAATGAGGGAGAATACCATTTTCCTCCCTTGAATCCATACCTCTCTTTATACAAGACAATACCATAGTTGTGGGGCTTCTTTACAAGTGGAAGAAACAAGAATGTTGTTGAGATGATCAATGCACATTCCTGGGCCCCATATACTTTCATAATATCTGTGGTAGTGCAAACAGTAATAACATGGGGGTTTTCGTTACAATTTTATGCATAAAAGTGAAAAGCCTTCCAACCACATCAAGGTAACCCCGGTAACCCCAGTATGGAAGGTCCTAACAAATTACCTTGGGTCATTTATCTGGGCTGACACTCCCTGCTTGGGGGGAAGGGAAGAGGGAAGAGGCCCCCCATCCAATGCTTAGTATTCAAGGTGTAAAACCTCCAATTAAAGGGACATGTTGGGGGTGCTACTACCACATGGAAGCTTGGTCTATCTTCCTGCAGAGAAACTCTGTACATTACATAAACAGAAAGGGGGGCTGTGGAAGCACTCCTATGGAAACATTATTATAACATATAGTGGAAGTGCTACTGATCTGACCAAAACATTAGAACAAACAAGAAAAGAGATGATCAATGCACATTACTGGGCCCCATATACCAAGCCTTCTTTAAAAGGGGGTATATTTTCTTTCTTAGGGTAAAAGGTATCAAACCTATACATATCTCAGTGTGAAGGGGCAGTCCTGCAACTCTCACTCTCTGTCCACTATTACACTGGTTAGACACTGGTTAGGTAAAATATCTTTGCAAACATGTAAAGAGCTCAAACAGCATTAAGAGGAGACAACAACCTTTCCAGAAGGGGGAGAGGAACTTCATGCTGCATGACAGGTAAGTAAAATGATGTGTGTAGCATATAAAAGGCACAGACTGGATTCTGTGAAAATAGTAGACTTTATTGTAACAAACATGTGTGCTACATGTTTCGGACCAACGTCCTTTCTCATGCACGAGTATAACATGTTACAGCCTTATAACTATTGCAGTCACTGGCGGCCGCAGTGAGCTTGCCTGGCATTGGCAACTTCAGCGGTGTTGGTCTTGCTGGCTGTGAAGTATGAAGACTTTGAATCAAGACTCCGGTAACATCGGCCTCATTGAGGCCACCGGTGCCGGAGGTATCCCTGGTGGCCACAGGGGTACTTCTCATGGTTGGTGGCCTCAGCGGAGCTGGGGTCCACTATTACACTGGTTAGACCCTGGTAAGGTGAAATATTTTTGTGAACATGTAAAGAGCTCAAACAGCATTAAGAGGAAACAAGAACCTTTCCAGAAGGGGAAGAAGAACTTCATGCTGCATACAAGTTCGACAGGGACAGGTTACAGCCTTATAACTATTGCAGTCTTCGGATTTATGAGCAATTTTAGTTGAAGGGTAGGCATGCCATAAGTAATGCAATTTTACACAAAACTGGATAGGGATACAGTCTATAAAATTAACAGGGCTATAGAATGCATTATGAATGCTGTTTTCACCAAAATCGCTAATAACGAGATTTATAATCGGGCGAAAATGGCAGGCGAAAAGTTAACATGGCGAAAAGTTAACACGGTGTTAACATCGCCCATTTCAATTAATTTCTGGCATTAACATCGGACATTTCAAAAATGGCCGATGTTAACGCCAGAGAGGGCAGGGCGTACACCCCCTGAAACTATTAAATATGATTGGGTACTGTATAACCATGTGATTGCAAGCAATGAAAAATTGACCAATCAGAATTGGATTAGGACTTTTTGCAAACCTATATTAAGAGCTGCAAACCTCCACGGAGCTCAGAAGTCATCGCAGTAGATGGCAGAAGACTGAAGAAAGAAGAGGCCAACAATATCCGTTGAAGCCGGCGGTACCAGCGGGCTCACTGACGGCCGCAGTGAGCTCGCCTGGCTTGGCGACTTCAGCGGTGTTGGTTTCGCTGGCTGTGAAGAATGAAGACTTTTTGAATCAAGACTCCGGTAACATCGGCCTCATGAGGCCACTGGTGCCGGAGGTATCCCTGGTGGCCACAGGGGTACCTTCTATGGTTGGTGGCCTCAGCGGAGCTGGTGTCCACTATTACACTGGTTAGACCCTGGTAAGGTGAATATTTTGTGAACATGTAAAGAGCTCAAACAGCATTAAGAGGAAACAAGAACCTTTCCAGAAGGGGAAGAAGAACTTCATGCTGCATACAGTTGACAGGGACAGGTTACGCCTTATAACTATTGCAGTCTTCGGATTTATGAGCAATTTTAGTTGAAGGGTAGGCATGCCATAAGTAATGCATTTTACACAAAACTGGATAGGATACAGTCTATAAAATTAACAGGGCTATAGAATGCATTATGAATGCTGTTTTTCACCAAAATCGCTAATAACGAGATTTATAATCGGGCTCACTGACGGCCGCAGTGAGCTCGCCTGGCATCGGCGACTTCAGCTGTATTGGTTTCGCTGACTGTGAAGAATGAAGACTTTGAATCAAGACTCTGGTAACATCAGCTTCGTTGAGGCCACCAGCGCCAGAGGTATCCCTAGCGGCCACAGGGGTACTTCTCGGGGTTGGTGGCCTCAGCAGAGCTGGTGTCACCATATGGAAGAAAGACGACACCACCCAAAGGCTCTTTTAAGAGCCGATGGGGGTCCTGGTTCGAGCTGCTGGAACCCCAACAAAGGCACTTGTAAGTGCCACAAGGGCCCTTGTTCTTATGAACATTGATAGCCACGTTGTTTGTGACGTCCCTCAATGAGTTGAATACCCCAGTCAGGCTCACTATGACAGTTAGTAGGGAGATGATCGACTTCTTGGATCTCCGAATATTTAAGGCCAATGGCAAATGGTGCTCTACACTCTTCTCCAAGCCAACGGACCGGAATACTTTAATGCATTCCCCAAAGCCTTAGGGTATTAAGAAATAACTCTGACCGGATTTGGCACAAGCCCAACTGTTGGAGCTGCATGACAAATTCATTGCCAGGGGCTATACCCATGAAGTAATAGGAAGAGAGCCCTTCTACAACGTGAAATGGGCCTAAACGAACAATTTGCCCTATCATTCTATTTGTAACCATACTGTGAAAACTGTTTCTTAACTTTCCCTGTAGAGACCCTGAAAGTAACAGTGCTTTATTGTGGCCCGTTTTTGCCCCTTTGACTTTAGGTTAATGGGGGTGGTGGGTCCCTTCAATATAGGTGGTCCCCTAGTGATGGGGAGCAGCATCTGACCTTTCTTTGTGTAGCTCTTAGGTCTTGTTAATTCGGGTTAGTACCATTTTAACAACTGTTCTCATATTCTTACCCCTTAGCTTCTATGGCCATAGGTATAGATATTCTGTTCTATGTTTTTAAGTTTTTTTATGCCTTATATTGGCTTCTGGGTTTTATTGACTTTTACCACTTAGCACATGCACTTTATTACATTATACATGGTGACTTTTTCCCTGACCTTACTTGGGTTTTCAATAATATGTCCCCTACCTTTAATGGTCCCCCAGTACTTGGTGGACAGTAGTGGACTCTTACCGTTCTTTGCCCTTAGGGTAATAGGGCTCTGTTCACTTTTTGCATGTTGGTGCCGCTTCAGCACTGTGGGGGTTAATCATGTGTCTAGATTCGATGGAGGGGGTCACGTAGGGGGAGTGGGGAGGGATGTATTCTATTTATGTGCATTTTGTACCTCGGTCTGTAACCCTGAGGACGGCCCGATAATATAGGGCTCAAACGTGTAGGTTCTACAGACCTGCTAGTATCAATAAATGTTTAAAAAGTCTGTGGAGTGCTCCGCATATGTTACTGGCAACATTTTGGCCCTGTAGTGAGGCCTTTGTCAAGCCAAATAACGTTATTTGGCTTGACAAAGGCCTCACATACAGGGCCAAAATGTTGCCAGTTTTCACAAGGGTTGCATAATCCATTGATCAATCCATATTATATTAAATTGGGTTTGTGTGTTTGGCTTATTTTAGGCTGTTTCTAAAAAGCTGAACACATAGGTAGTATAAAATGTTTGGACCAGATTGATGCATGTCTTTATTTAACCTCCCATACTATGTAGTTGTATGAAATTGCTTTTTCCACTCCCAGCAGTCATTTGGCAGTGTATTTTAGTGTGTTAAGGAGAACTGACAGTTGGAATAGGTAGAGACAGACAGTGATGTATATTGCTCTTGTATGTAAGTTGTAGTCGCCAGACTGATATCTAGACAACCAGTCAGCATTGCTTCTCTATTCATATTCGTATTTTTACATATAGGTGGTAGCGGCCATATCATTTTTCATAGGCAATAAATTAAAGGGCATCTATAGTGGGAAAATGAACTTTTTTTTCTTTCTTTCAATGTGTTCTATAATTCCCCACAACCCCCAGTGTCTTCACTTTTTTCAGATTCCCTCTCTGTCCTGAGATACACCAGTTAGAATACGTGATTTCATTCCTCTACTCCTACTTGGACTGTCAATCAAATCCCTGTGACGTAATCCCCCCTCCCTGCTCTGTACAAACATAGAGAAAATAGCATTAGCAGGGGAGAAGAGGTAGCTTTGATGGTAGATATAAGGCTGCACTTGACCCCCCTTCTTAATAGCTTTCACTGATTGATGATGGGTCACAAAGAGAGAGATCGTAAACTGTACTATTCTCCTTCTTCTTCCGTGTCTCCAGGACAGCTTGCTTTCTATTGGCCACTGTGCGTGGGTGTGTTTTTCAGGATGTTGAACTTTTTTTTTTTTTAACATTAAATTTTTATTGCTTTTTTTTTAGATAATAAATAAAACATTTTCATATACTTTCAACCATTATCACATGGTTATGCTTATCATTTATAGTGCAATATCGCTTAGATAACACATAATACAATTAACATTTAAAACTTTTCATTACATTGTACTAAGAGCTTTGGGCATGGTGAGATTATGGTGGGATAAACATATCTTTCTCCCTCATTTCTTTTACTAGGAGGAGACATAGTAAAAAGAGCAGGTTTCTTCTATATAAGGTTATCCTGTTTCTTTTATCCTTTTTCCTTTCTCTTTAAATTTAGGACCTATCATCAATGTACCACATTTCCCATGCTCTATAAAACTTTTTAAAGTTGTTTTGTGATATGTAGAAGGTTTTTTCGTATCTCATATTTTCTGATAGGATAGTGGTAATTTGCTCTACTGAAGGTATCTTTGAGGTTCCCCAGGATCTGGTGATTAGTTGTTTCATTATAATACATAGGTGATAGATATTGTCTTTTGTGAGGGTGGGAAAAGGTTCAGGTTTATGTTTAGCAGGGCTAGTGCTGGATTTGGTTCAATAGATGTGTTAAGTAATCTATTGATAAAATAGAACACCTTGTACCAAACTCTTTTTATTCTGGGGCATGTCCACCATAAATGTAATGGGTCCCCTGGTGTGTACATCCTCTCCAGCATAGAGGCGAACAAGTTTCGAACCATCTATGTATCAAGGTGGGATGTCTATAGTCTTAATGCTATTTTTTTATTAATCTCCCAATGTTTAATAACTTAGAATTTTGAATGTTATATTAAATGCATTGCACCATTGTTCTTGGGAAAAATTGCAATTTAAAACAATTTCCCACTTGGACAACACACCAGGTTCTCAAATTGATCCTTAGCATATACGAGTTTGTACAATTAGAGTATCAGTTTGGATGATATTTCCTCATAATAGAAGTTCTATCAGTGCATTATTATTCGTATTCGGATCCTGGTTAGATTTCACTTTAGATGATTTTTTTAATGAGGCTTGTTATTTGGTAGAAATTCAGCCGGTAGCTTTCAGGTACATTATATTGTTTTTATTGTCTCAAAATGGGCCAGTTCTCCTTTATCTAGAAAGTCAGCGATTTGGGTTATACCTCTATCTTCCCATATAGATATTTTCACATTATCAAAATGTTCCCCTATCATTACAACAGACACGTATGGGAATAAGGTAGGTGCAATATTATGTGATTTTGTGTTTGTTTCCATATCTTAGTAGCTGCATTAATTGTGACCCAATCATCTGGGGGATACTTCAGCTTGAAAGAGATCATCTCTAGGATTGTTTTAGGTGGCACACCTTTGTTGAGATATTTTCAATGTTCAACCATTTTTTTTGTTCATTTGGGGACCACCATGATTTTATTTGTTCTAAGTTAGCTGCATAGTAATAATCTTTAAAGACAGGGAATGCGATACCCCCGGCTGATTTTGCTTTGGCTAGTATTTTCATTTTAATTCTTGACCTCTTCCCCCTCCAGAAATAGGCATTAACTGTATTATTTAAAAGTCTAAAAAAGATGTTGAACTTTTAACTCCTACTGCACATGATAAGCTTGTCGGTTAGCCGGAGTTGAGACATGGAGGAGGTAACAGAGGGGAGGGGGAAGGGGGGAGTGCTACACAGAGATCTGACACCATGGTTAAACAAAGTCACTGACAGAGATAGGATAAAGGCAGCACAGAGTACATGAATTTAACTTTGCAAAGGGGCAATGTGTTTTTTTCACTATAGATGCCCTTTAAGTTTATGTATTGGTACATTTTTATAATGCCATTTAACAGCCGCCTATGCAATTGTGTGCATTATTATCATGTCTATTAGCCTTTAAATAAATGTTAATTGTTAAATTCACCTACCAGAAAATTAAACCAAGTGGTTTTGTCCATCTCTAAACCTAAACAATTCACCTTAGCATCTGAAGATTAATCACTGGAAAGAAAAAAATAATTACAGGATGAAAAAGTTTATAATTGATTCTATTAATGTTCAGATTCAGAGTATTAATTTATCAAGACCCCTAAGGGTTCACAGTGTCCAATACAAGGTCTTACTCTTGATCTGTTTGGTATTACATTTAAGAGACTCCTAATAACAACCACTTGTTGTTAGGGTCATCCATTTGATAGTAGCTAGGCTATATAGTTTTTATTTAAAATGTTTGACTACTTGGTGTTTCCCAGATTGGCTGCCTTAAATAGTGTAATATATGCAAATAGAAAGGAGTCTTATATCACTTTTTTTTTAATGTAGCAACATTTATTTTGAATAAACTGGTTTCCCCCATTAACGTGGCCCGGACACTAACATGGAGATTCAAAAAGTTTTGCAGGGTTATTCAATAAAAGTTCTTATCTTTAAATATGCTTTTAATTTTGCCCCAACCAATCAGATATTAGCTTTCAAATGTTAAATAATATCTGATTGGTTGGGGCAAAATTAGCACCATTTTTAACAATAAGACCTTTTATTAAATCTCCCTGTTTATCGTTTAAAATGGTGCTAATTTTGCCCCAACCAATCAGATCTTATTTAACATTTGAAAGCTAGCATCTGATTGGTTGGGGCAAAATTAACACCATTTTAAACGATAAGAACTTTTATTGAATAACCCTGTAAAATGTTTTTTTCAGAGTACACAAGTAAAACAGTCTTTATTAGACATGGCAAAAATGTAGGCTCCAATTCTTGAAAATTAAGATGTTCAAGCATGCTTTTGAATACATACAAAAATCAAACCAGCTGCAGTAGCTGTGTTATCTCATCACGAATAGAATTTTCATTTGAAATTGAATTAAAAAGCTGTGGCTCCGGTTTATGATGTCTAGGCTTCCTGATTGAAGCCTGTGATTGTGGTAGAAAGCAATCAACCTATGAGTAAAAAGCACAGAGATACATGTTTCAGTTAAATATGAATTACGGTAATGCAACTGATGGCATTTGAGGTGTGTACTGCAAAGCTAATATTTGCTTGTTATGTCTCTGTAAAATTCACATGTCTTTGCTTTTGAATGGAAAGCAAATATTGATATGGATCTAACAGCATGTTCTAATCTAACTCCAAACTGATAACCTTTATGTCTTTCAATGAATAAAAAATTGACTGGTGTTGTCAGGTTGGTTAGGTTGCCTTAGTAAACATTCTGGCTAACTGGGTTTAAATAGCAACACACAATGCAGATTGCAGATCTTTATTTACTATTTATTTTGCTGTTAAATCTTTCTTTAAACAACTTTTGAAGTCTAATAGGGAGATTCACCCAGAGCCCCAAATGCTCTGGGCAAATCTCACGGACGGGAATTACCAGAGGCTGCACGGCTCTGGGTGAATCTCACCTCGTAAGCTGGCGTTAAATACTTACGTGGTAAGACCCGTGTAGCCTCTGTTAAATCGATTTACGCCGGCTGCACGAGTGTCTCTTCCGGGACTCGCGCAGCCTCCACAAAGCGAGACTTAACAATCACGCTAACCCATCGTAAATTGCTTAGCACGCCATTAAGGAGAGAAAGGAGAGCTGCGCGGCTGCAGCACTCCTCTGTGAATTGCCCCGTGAATTTTATACAATCCATACATGTTTATTTATACATCTATAACTTTTACTTTCAGGTGCGGTGCAAAGGAGTACCGGCAATTTATACATTACACAAAAGTCTCCAACACTCAACTATACATATAAGCATAAATTAATTAGATATCACAATCAAACATATATGCAAGCAATGAAGGGTAATAACCTGCACTAAAGTTAAAATGGATACATTTAGTTACATAGTTTGTACAAACTTGCGCCAGCTGATGCGCCACTTCATGGCAGTATCCCAGCATCAGTCCTAACCTAATGAGTAAAGTACAATCCCTGGGGGAACAAGACCATACCTGCTTCTCTCTTTATTTAGTATGACCTATATCAGGGAATCATGGGAGCTTACAGAGCTTCTAAACCTTCTTTTTATCTGGACTGCCTTAAAGGGGCGGGGAATAAATTTACTCAGGGAGCAAAGCATATAATAGAGCTTAGCCGTATTGCCCTTTATACACACTCTCAGCATCCTTTTAACAAGAATGAGTTTCACTAATTCAACAGTATAAAATATTGTGGGGGAGTTAAATATTAGTACTTATTTTAAAATAAGTAAAATAAGCACTTATTTTAAAATAGAGCAATGGGAATGTTTTACAAACTATTACTAAAAGACAATGTCACACTTTTTATATTAATTTATGCTACATTGGCAAATTACACTTGTTGATTCTTTCAGTAATAATTACCCATTCACACTTGCACAGATGCAAGCTAGCATACATTCACAATTAAGCCTCGTACACACGTGGTATAGTGGGTCCAGACCCGCAATGCGCAATGTGTCCGAACGTTCGTTTCGGCCGATAATCGGCCCGTGTATGGGCCTTTTATCGGCCGAAATGGCTGGTCGTTCTGAGATCCATCCGGTCGGTCGGTCAACGATCCCCGACCGAACGGCCGTTTCAGCTGATAAAGTGCCCATGCACGGGCTGATTATCAGCCAAAACGAATGTTCGGGACATATCGTGCATATCGTGCATTTGCACGATCCTGCAATACAATACCAGACATAAGCGAGATTAAGTTTGGTGTTGCATCACGGGATCGCGTTAAGTTAAGAAGCACGTGTTTAAAGTCCCAAACACAGCCCCATTAAGTTTCACGCTGCGAAGCAGTGCAAAACAAAAAGGGGTTAAAAAGGTAGTTGTTAACAAAAGCGGTTTTGTATCTGTTGCACAGCACTATTTCCAAAACCATTTAGAAATGGAGCTGTGCTCTAAAATTTGTCTAAAACACACGTTAACCCAAAGCTACTAACTAACGTGTGTTTTAGACGGATTTGATTCTCCCTGTTAATCCTTCCATGCTCATAGTTGTCTTCTCAAACACACTAATCTGATTCACTAACACATTAGACAGTGTGATTAATAAGGCAGATGAACTGACAACTGAAGACACCAGGCATTTTTTTTCAATGAAAGAAATAAAGGTTATCAGTTTGAAGGTCTATTTAAAAATGATGTTAGATCTATATCAGTATTTGTTATTCATTCTACAGCAAATATAAAAAGGTGAATTTTACAGGAACATAACTAACCAATAAGGACATTGCTGTTCACATTAACAAATACAAACTGGGAGGTGCAAACTCCAGCTGTGGAGTTAAAGTCACGCTTACCAAAGTTATATATAGGTTAGCACGACTTTAAAGGATTAGTTCACTCGAAAAGTGAACTATTACTTTAATGTATTGATTGAAGTCCGGGAGGTTAAGGAGTTATGCCTTACCTCCTGTTCTTCAATCAGTTGAGCAGGAGCCAGGGACGAAGTTAAGTATAATTTACCTTTCAGGCGATCCCCCGCTAGAGGGATGAAATCTCAGACCGCTTCCTGGTTCTAATCCTCTATAGCGCGTGAGCTATTCCTTTAACTCCTTCATCGAGGAGGCTGTATGACTAACTCAGAAATTAGCCACGCAGCCCTGCAACAATGCTATATGGCGATAGTGGCAAACTATTGCACCACTTTTAAACGCAAGCTAATGGCTGACGTTAAAAGTGGCAAAAATTGCACTTTGCAATGCACCAAGAGGCGCTATCAGCCAATAGTGGTTTTCAATGCAATGCCCCAGTAAAATGCTGGGTTAATTCAGTGGCTGGTCCATTTGAAATTAAGAAGTCTGTATGAAAATATTTCTTAATAATCTTATGTGTAATACTAAAAAACCTTAATTTGGACCCTATACTATTAAACTCTTAATTCAGTTTTTTTTTTTAAATTTGCAAATACAAATTGCAAGGTACTGTAGTATAAAAAATACAAGTCCGTAACTAGAGATGGACTAAAACTCAAACTCAAATCTGAGTTCCAATTGGACTTTCAAACTTTTTGGATTCCGAATTTTTTAAATTTTGAGGAACATTCGAAAATTTCAAATATCTTATCGAATTTGTAGAAACAATCCAACCATATGTCCCAAATACCCCAATCACAGCTATTTTTAGCAGTGCCAACCCCCCGGGTTGCCTTGTGAAGGGTTACCATTTAACTACTTTCCCCTATATGATGAATATGCAAAAATAAAGATTAAAGGGGAAGTGCAAATACATATACTTTAAAGAAAAAAGAGCAGTATTTTCCCATCCTAATGAACATATCCTACCCATTCAGCATTTTGTCTGTGTATAAATAAATGCTTTTGAATCACTGACTTCCTGTTTGCAGGATCCCCTAATAGAGACCATTATGGTCCAGCCTAGCACCTGGGTTGATTCAGTTGCTCTGTAAAGATTTGAGCATGTTTGACCAATCCAACAGCCAATCAGTAGAAATTAAGGTGGCCATACACACTAATAATAATTAACTATAACTGTATCGTCAGTGTGTAGGGACCAAAACCAACTGACCACAATGCAGACGAATGACCGTAGTCAGCATTATGTTAGTAGGGAAAGATGGAAAATTCCTATTGGTTGGTATTGGCTTTTACTTTAAGTAAAGGGAGCCAATACTTTTGGCCAACCGATCCCCATACCACTTATGGACGATTAGTTGGGTCCGTGTGTATGGTCCCCAACGCATGTGTGCCGACAGATACCAATGTGATCTGGTGTGCATTCTGGGAGGAAGAAGGACCATTACAGAACCTGAAAGCTCACTTATGTTAAAGGGCAACTATAGTGAAAAAAAAACTTTGTCTGTATACAATGTATAGATCACTTAGTATAAGCTGCCTTACTTTCATGTTTCTGTGTGGCTTCGTTTCTTCACACTGGCAGAAGTTTGTACCAAGCTGTGTAGTCCCCCTCCCCTCTCTGTCTACTCCCCCTCAAGCAGTGACGGGCTGTATACAGAGTCCGAGCATTGTCAGTTGAAAGGACTTTAAATGAAGTGCTGACATCCTGTTGACCCCTCCCTTCCAGAGCTAGACTGCAAGCAATCAAAGTAGCAATATGCTGAAGGGAGGGGCAGAGGGGGAGAGAGGACAAGTGGTGCTGAGATTCTTTACAAGTAAGTTACTGAACTCTGCCTGTTCTCTAACTTTGCTAATTGTTATTTACTTTTTACCTAAAGTTCATATCTCTCCCCTGCTTAGCTGAGATCATAATCACTGAAGAGAGAGTCAGTGTAACAGCAGCTTGTAGTGAGAAGTTCACAAACACAGTGACACTGCTTGTTGTCCTGTTACATTTCAGTTGCTTTAGTCTATATATTTCATAGATTGCACTGTGTGTCTTGTTTGGTATATAGTCTGTATTACTGTATTATATATACTGTATTAATGTTCCATTTGAGTCACTGGTTTTGTATGTATATAAGATTTTCTTGGGGGGGAGGGGCTGTTTTATAGTGTGTTATGCTCATATTACTGGGTTAAGGGTTTATTGATTGTGTTTAGCACTACAGCATTTGACTATGTTGTACATGGTACATATAGTGTGGGTGAGAGAGTGTGTGACAGTACTGCAGGGGAGCTTTGGATTGTGTGGGTGTGTGCCTTTGAGTGACAGATGAGGTGTAGCAGCTCCTACAAATCACAGCATATTCAAAGGCTTATATCTCGGGGACTATGTAGAATTTAAAGAAACTAAAGGTACCCTGGTGGATGGGATGACTTATAGGATACATTAGAAGAAATTAAAAAAAAAACAATTTTCTCACTATAATTGCCCTTTAAAAGAAGGAAATACCAAGCGGTATAAATTCAACGGATTTTTCAAAATGGAAGATATGTAGAATAACTAGGTATGCATAATATAAACTAACAGCCTGATGCACCGAAAGCCACTATTGGCAACCCTGTGCAAAAACGCCAGTGATGCTATATGATGATAGCGTCTCTCATTGAATCACTAAGTAATAGATGGTGTTTAAAGTGCCGCAATAGAATGCTGCTTTCGGCAAATAACATCGCTTGTGCCAGCTATGCAGTTAACTTCTGCATTTGCCATGCAGCCGACGCAATGAGGGACTTTAAGTCACGCTAACTGATATAACATTCGAATGACGAAGCTCAAAAGTAGCATGTGTGTGAAGGAAGTAGCTTTATTTCAAGTTCTGGATATTTAAACATGTTCCCAAGACCATTTCCCAGGTATCAGAGCCATGTACAGCAAGTTACCATTGCTATTTTATCCAAACTTTTCAAACTATTTGTCCCCATTGACTTTAATGGGTCTGAAAGTTCGAAAATCCTGAATCGGACCGGAACTTTGGAAGCTCGGCCATCTCTATCCATGACGAGTTAAATTAGTCTGCAGTGAAATCTCTGCTCTCCAAAGCCTGTGTTTCTACTATGCGGTCAGTACACCTACAAAAAGCTGCTCCAAATTTAAAGAGGGTGCAGGGCAAATTGCTAAATATTAGTAGCCTGGCTGTTTAAACACACAGTTAATAATGCCTCAGAACCTTTATAGTAACACACAGCATAGTAACACACAGCATGAAGCACCAGCTTCTATAAGGATGTGAATGGAACAGTAGGGAAGTAACTTTAGAATAGCCTGCCGCTGATTCCTGCTTTTCAAGCTCATTGCCGTATTATCACTTTGCTCCTAGAATTTTTTTTTTTTAAATCCCCAAGTTCAAGCTTACTATAGATAAGTCAGAGCAGAGAGGGAAGACATGAACTAAAGAGAGAAAGGTCCAAGGACATAGCAGAACAAAAGTAAACATTAATAAGATTGATAAGAGAAGAGAAGATATGATACCACAATTTATAAATTTAATTGTGATTTGTAATTCTCAGGTTTTGTCAAAGTTAGTGTGGACCTGAGAGAGAACCTAGAGTTTGGACAGAGGTATTCACCTTAGTTTAAGTGTTTTGGGGCTGGTACAATCTACTCACAGGAATAAAGGAGTTACACATCCATAGGATCTGGTTTATGATTTTTCTTGCTGTGTGGTTCTATTTATCCAGTGTTCAGTAGCTACCAAATGCTAAATACTATCACACAGCCAACTAATGACCTTGCTCTGAACAGTACCAAGAGTGGAAGTTTTGGTGAAAATGAAACTAAATCCACACACATCCATTTTCAGAATGGATATGTGTCTGACAAAAATCTAAACAGCAAAAAGAAGTGTTGTGCCCTGCATAGTGGTGTATGAACAAACACAGATATGAAGTCATTACTTTTAATGCACAAATTCATTGCTAAAATTCAAAATAATCCATATAAAGTTCTGTAAAATAGACAAAATCTGTACAAAATCATTCAAAACATTTTCTATTTATGAAAGTTGCACTTTTTAAGGCCAAAATAATTTTTCAAAAGAGCTGAGAGAGTATTTATCTATAGTATGTGATAAAGTATTAAAAGCCAGAGCAAAATCCAAGTGTACAATATCTACTACTATTCCAGAGCGCAAATTTGACGTCATCCTATTTTATGAACAAAATATGCTTGTTTGATATGATCTGTCCCTAATAAAACCACGCAGATAGCTACTTATTAGTAGAGATGGCTGAACTTCATAAAGATCGGTCCGTTTTCGAACTTTTGAACTTCAGCAAAAGTTCAAAAGTCTGAATTAGGACCCATTAAAGTCAGTGGTGGAGTGATAGTTCGAAAAGTTCGATTTACAGCTAAACTAACAATGGCAACTTCCTGAAAATGGCTGTGCCACCTGGGAAATGGTCTGGGGAACATGTCAGTATCACCAAAACCTTTTTAAACACTTCTTAAACACGAGTAGGCCATTGTCGGGTTTTGCACAAGCTACATTTGAGGGTTACGGCCAATTCGAGGGTTACTAAAAATACTTTGCTCTTTATATGGTGGCACGACGGTAACACTGGTGCATCTAATTTTCTAGGGGAGTGCTGATCCATATTTAATTGTATACTGTATCATTCTTACCCAGGTCTTTTTGTAGAGTTGGAGGGTGAAGAAAAAAATATGGGTGTCTTTAAATAAATTCCATTGAGTCTGGGTTGCAATTAATCTGTCCTCTTTCCCTTTGTGGGCGGCTGTTAATTCCTCAATAACACATGGAAATCTAAAGAGACTTAATTTTGTTCTCTGATATGTTTATAGGCTTTGGTCCTGTGTAGGAAAGCTTATGCTGACATTGAGATCAATTTTGTAGGTAGGGAGTCATTTTCTTATGAATTGAGCAACCCCTCAAGAATCTAAGTATCAAGTCTTAACTGTTCTTTAATTAATCAAACAGGAGACGTCCGACAGAAGGTGATACTTACCCATGTTTAAGCTCCTCCACTGCTCTCTGACAGGTCTGGACTGCATCCATGCTCTCATGAACTACACACAAATGCACGTCTAATACAAGGAAGTGTGGATGTAGTCAGGGCCTGTCAGAGGGGGCAGCGTAGAAGCATGGTCATGGGAATGTTTGCTGACAGCTTTTGTTTGATTAATTAAAGAACGGGAGCTAATTAATGTGAAATGGCATATGTTTGCTTTTTCTCAAAATGTGCTCTGGTTGGAATATTTCCTAGCCATTTTGGCCTTTTAATAAGGGAATGTGTGTATTTATTCTCCGAATGAGTAGTGACCTAGCTAAAGGTTTTCCACACTTGTTTCCAAATTTATGTATGGTCCTGGATTTGGAATTGGATTAGATCTGTCTAATACAGTAGCTGCAAAATTCATCCCTAGCCTTAATTAAATCTTCGAGCACCCCCTGTGCTTGACTTTGTTTGTACAAGATCATTAGCTTGTGAATGTTCTGTCATAGAGTTAGTATTGCCGCTTGTCTTTCCCTCCTTACATTGAGGAGACCCATGCTTTATAAAAAATACCAGGTAAGACACACTTTAGTGTCCCACTGAGTAGGTTCCGGGGTATTATCCAATTTATGTACAGTATAAGAAATTTTTTATTGCATTTTTACGCTGAGTGTGTTACCCTATGTCTGTTAATAGTTTTTCATTGAGTCACCATGACCAATTTGGTTTTATAGAATGGGGTAACTCAAAACTAAAGTAGACTGGAGCATGATCTAACCATAAGATCTGTCCTATTGATCCTTTACTTAAGTTGGTAAGTAAGGTTTGTGAGACAAATATCACATTAATTGTACTGTAACTATTGTGGTATACAAAATACAAGATTTGAACCCTGCACACCTTAACCATTGCAAATGGAAAGTAAGTTCCACAAAGTGCTAGGTGCTCCAGTTTCTGTAGCCAACAGTCCACATGTAGATAGAAATAGATAGCTGGGCACACCAGTCTTAAGTGTTAACAAATTTATTGTAACATTTCGGAACCTGGGTGTGGTTCCTTCCTCAGACAAACATCAATGGGGGGTGCAGAGTAGAGGTGTTCGAAACTGTTCGAAAGTTTCATTTCGTCTTCTAATTTTCGAAATTTTAGGAAATTTCGAAAGTTCGATTTTCGAAAATCATTTACTTTCGATTTTCGAAAATCATCTATTTTCAAAAAACATCTACTTTCAATTTTCGATTTTCGAAAATCATCTACTTTCAATTTTTGATTTTTCGAAAATTATCTACTTTCGATTTTCGATAATTATCTACTTTCGATTTTTGATAATTATCTACTTTCTATTTTCGATAATTATCTACTTCCGATTTTCCATAAAAATTGAAAATTCGAAAAATTCGGGTTCCGTGAAATTTGGGAGTTCCGAAAGTTTCGTCGGGACTTTGAAACCCTCAGATTCGATTTGAGTAGTGTGTATAATCTCTGCTTGTGAAATTTAGGATCATCCATGTATCGATTAAATGTAAGTTACATAAGGCTTGCTTTACCTCTCCTCTGTATATCAGAGTCTCACGGGTTGAGATGTCTATGGTTGGTTCAATGACGAAATTAAAGTCCTGCCAAAGATTACCAAGCCTTTCTTAACATCTTCTAATCTGGTTATAGACTGGATGCAGAAGGGTTATCTGTTGTTGGTTTGGAGCGTATATATATTGGCTACTGAGCATGTTGTGCCATTTCTGAAAGTTTAATGTAAAGATATCTAACCTCTTAATCAGTAACATTGCATAGAGGTTCATACACACGTGAGAGGTTCATACAAACGGTCGCTAGTTTGGTGATCCGCCCAGCGATCGGGCAATAATCTCCAAACGAATGGCCATTTCGGCCGATAAAGTGCCCATACACGGGCCGATTATCGGCCAGAATGGCCGTTTGTAAATATTGTGCGTCGCGGGTCGGCACCTGTGATCGCATGTGCGTACAAACCTTAGAATTTCACAATATTATTCCTTATGTATCAAACTACTGCAGAACCATTTAGAGTTGTAACAATTAAAAATCTTTTAAGCAAAGTCATCCCTGAAGTGTCTCCTGTATTAATGCAATATCAACCTTGTCTATATGCATTTGGTATAAAATTTGTAGCCGTATAGCAGGTATATTGAGGCCACTTACATTTTAACTGCAGATTTTTATATCCTTAGCTATTTATGAAACTAAAAGTGGGGTAAGGGGGAAAGCGAGAGTGTGGGAAGTGAGGTAATGTGGGAGTTACAGCAGCCTAAAGAATACAGTAATGAGGAACATTAAATCAACATTGAGCAAAATTCAAACATAGTAAAGAATGATATAACCCTGCAGAGTCCGTATTTTCTGTGGGAGCAAGGAAGACATTCACTACAGAGCTTTAGAACCCATGTTTTCAGGGGAACTGAAATATTCTGTTTGATAAAGGAATCTGTGCTGATTACGTAAAACTAACCGTTCATGTAGCGCTCAGGATGAACTTAAGTCATAATATAGTTACCACTAGGCTGAGGGTGACTTAGACCTGCAACCTTTCTTCCTTCTGGAATGCATGTTGAGCTCTGTCTGTGTGGTCCAAAGGTTCAGTGAAATCGAGTCAGTTTTCCCCTGTAAAGGAGCTCACAGAAAAATGTGCAGCTCTTGAGACATGAGTTGAACGTGGAACTCATTTAGTAGTTTAGGGAAAACAACTAAATTGTCAAATAAATGATTTAATAAAGTAAGAACAGGTGACATTGAATTTAGTGCAGTGTGTTAAGATTGTATTATTCTGTTTTTCAAGGACTGTCAGCTGCAATTAAACTGTGTGTTCAGCACATCTTTAATGAATTGTTCATAAAAATGACATGAGTGATGCTGATGAGTATTTGACTATTGTAAGGTCATTGTAAAAGATGATTTACTATATACAATTTTCTTAGTATCAAAACTATAATATCTATATATCTAACAAAGGGACAGCAGTTAAGCCTCCCACAAGGTTATATGTCCTTGTTAAAAATGTTCCTGGTTAGGATGTGTTTTTGGTTCCTGTAATATAATGACATTTAGAGGAATAAAACATCTTAAAAAATAACCTTATTTGTCAAATACCTTTTCAACTTAATTAGCGGGAAATAGTTAGTTGCATATTATTATCTATTGGCTGTAAATGGGGAAATATTAAATTTAGTAAAAATGAAAAATAAATGTAAGGGTATCTTTACTCTAAACCCCCCCCCCCAAAAAAAAGGAAATGCTCTAATGCTCCTGACCTCTTATTAGGATCTTTGTATGCCAGCACACTTTCTGTAACATTTAAAAGATTCAGCTGAGAAAAGAAAGATGGGGAGAGGGAGGGGGAGATGTTTAGGCAGAGCAGTGTCCATGGTGAGGCTGTGTAGAACATATAAGTTTCGCAGAGACTACATAAATGCAGTGAGTAAGGGAGGGTGGGGGAATTAGGAGCACTCAGTAAACATTAATAATTTAATGACAAAACAAGCACAGATAAATAAGTGAGTACCATCATTTTACTTCTCTCAAATTGTAGTTTCAGAAGATTTAAAATTGTTTGAATGAGTTTAGTGACTCTTAAAATTAAAGGCAGCAGAATGTAAACAAGTACCTATGTTAATTTTTTATTTGTAATCATAAATTGATTTGTTTTCTCTAAAATGTATTTTCCTGAAATCCTTAGGACAGAGAAGAGAAGCATGTTCCAGCAGCACAAAATTATTTAGTGAAAATTTGATGCAAAACTACAATAATTTTATCCAATGAAACCAAGTTTTGACACCAACATTTTTGGTTATTTTTTTTTTTCAAACCTCCTATAGCTGAATATATTATACTCACTAATAGTATATACCATATATACTCAAATATAAGTTTATCAGAGTATAATTTAAGGTACCTATTTTTACCTGAAAAATAAGTAAAACATGGTTGACTTGAGTATAAGCCGAGGGTAGAAATTATGACCACTACTGCCTTCTGATTCTGTATTGTTTTGTGGCTTAAGTTGCTCTTTAAATGGACAGCAGAATTCCCATACAGTAGTCCCATACAGTAATAACCAAATTCAGTATGGCTATTACTGTATGGGACTACTGTATGGGAAGTCTGTTGTCCATTTTAAGGGCAACTAAACCCTCAAAACAATACAGAATCAGAAGGCAATCTTTAACAATAGATACTATCCTCCTGATTCTGTATTGCTTTAAAGCATTAGTTGCCCTTTAAATGGAGAATAATTACACACAGTAACCCCCAATTATTTGCCACTCCAGATGTTTGTAAACTACAACTCCCAGCATGCTTTAGTTGCTGAGAGTTGTAGT
This sequence comes from Hymenochirus boettgeri, assembly GCA_019447015.1. Classification (NCBI taxonomy): domain Eukaryota; kingdom Metazoa; phylum Chordata; class Amphibia; order Anura; family Pipidae; genus Hymenochirus; species Hymenochirus boettgeri. Next base: position 156,278,347 of record CM033474.1, read on the forward strand.
TTACAAACATCTGCAGTAGCAAGCAGCGCACTACCCCCAAGAGCCCCCCCTCCGTTCAAGTGGAGAGAACTTGCCAGCAATCCGGCTGCACCTCTCAGCAATCCAGCTCCGCATCCACTGTTCTTGAGCCTGACGTCACTACTCAGTGCAGGGAAGTGAGAATGGCGCAGAGTACTTACGTCAGGTGCCAGAAGAGTGGATGTAGAAGCGAGCGGCAGCGGGATTACAGGATTACACAGGTGAGTGACCCGAGTATAGGTCGAGGTTTTTAGGCTGTTTTTTATATTTTTATAGCAAGTATATATGGTATATAGTATACATCCTGTATTATACACCTTTGAGCACAAAAAAGAGAAGAAAAGATAAAATATAAATAATCCTGAATGGATCCAAAAATTTACAGCTAATATTTAGCTATAAAATAGCAAAGTAGAAAAAGAAGGTCCACACTTATGGGCTGTAAATAGGATGTCTCCAGTCACACTGCTTGCCCTGTCCAGGCAACAAAATACATAAAGAAAAGAAGGATGCAGATGCTTCATGAATCAAAGGTAATTGCAAAAGTGGCTTATTTATTAGTGTGAAACACACAACATGTTTCGGACACAAGGTCCTTTTTCAAGTGTTGCAGTCTAAATATCTGTTGTATTCAATTAGATCAACTGGACTTGAAGTTTAGTTCTTGAAGAAGTTTCGCTAGTCATCCGACTGGCTTTCTCAATTCAGAATGACTTGTACAAGAATCTTTGACAATTATGTACCCTGGAAAATCCCAATTAGCATATCACAGCCAAGTGTTAAGGGCGTGATTGGATAGTGGCTAAGAGGTGTTATAGGAACGCCCAGAGTATGGTGTCAAAACAGCATTGTACAGCATTGTACTAGCAAAATGTCTTCAAGAACTAAACTTCAAGTCCAGTTGATCTAATTGAATACGCAGGGTCAAGGGCAAGATAATGGTCTCTACTAGGGGTCCTGCAAACAGGAAGTATTTCGGAAGCATACTGTATATGTATACACAGACAAAATGCTAAATGGGCAGGTAAAGGTCATTACTCATTAGAATAGAAAAATACTCCTTTTTTTCTTAAACGTATATATGTATTTGCTCTGAACTTTATATAATCTTTATTTTTATAATTTGCATCATCTTTGAACAATTTAGGGAAAAAGCAGGCAAAAGGATAGTGTTTCACAGAATCAGAAGAATTAATTTAGAGTAGGCGCACTGCAGTTTGCCCCCATTGTTGAGGAGTCAAGCAGGCTTGGCCTCACTGGACATACCACTCAGTACATTGGTTTCTCTCCCTCAGAGTATGCATCGTGCAAGCGAAAGTAGGCAAAAGTATTATTTCAAAATTTATAGAATTTGGGGAAAAGATACAACGGACATGTCCCAAATTCACAAATGACAGCTATTTTTAACAGTGCCAACCCCCTGGGTAACCCCCCCCCCCCCCAGCTCAACAGGCACCTTGTGATTGTGATGTATTACCCTTCTGTTACCTTCTGTTATCTTTTTGTTACCCTTCCACAGTTTTTTAACAACTTATACATTCAGTATATTTTAAAGTAAATAAGAACTCATTCAGTATTGCACCTACGAGTGCAATTTTTCAAAAACAATTAAATAGTTAAAAGATCAGGGTAGGTGTGTTTAGCCCCAGATGGGGCTGAACGGGAATATAAGTCAATTGAAGATGATTGTATGTTAGCAGGCTATAAGTAAGGGGACAGTTAGTTCCCAAAATGCTTCAGGCATATTGTTTTTAATGTTGTTACAAATAAAGTAAAATGTTTTAACCAACTGCCGAGCGAGCTGTGTTACCCTTCTGCCCACTTGCACGATGCATACTCTAGAGGGGCCATGCTTGCCTGGCTCTTCAACAATGGTAGCAAATTGCAGTAAGTTCTGCTGCTGTGATGCATCACCCCTTTTTCAGCTTTTCCCTATATGTTGCAAATATGATGCAAATTACAAAAATAAAGATTAACCCAACTTTAATTTTAATTCAATTTCTGCCACACACCGATAATTATGTTAGCGTAATTACGGGGAGATCCAAAAACACGGCGCATTACTTACCTTAGCCCGATCCCGCGATACAATAACTGACGTAAACGAGATTACGTCAGTTATTGCATTGCGGGATCGGGCTAAGGTAAGGAGCGTGACCTTAACTCTCCTAAACCTTTACTGTTAAGTTTTGCGCTACAAGGTAGCACAAACCTTAACGGCAGAGGTTTTGGATCGTTAGCACAGCGCTGTTTCCAAAAACATTTGGAAACGGTGCTGTGATCTAAATTTTGTCTAAAACCCACGTTAACTCGATATTTTTTCAGGTTAACGTGGGTTTTAGACGAAAAATGGCTATATTGTATCTCCCTGTTAGTTTCTCAACTATAATTCAGAATACTTTTTAAGAAATTTAACTAGTCTAGAAATACAAAAATGTAATAAATTAATAAATAATGGATTCATCTGTAAGTAATTTCTAAGAAATCAAATTCAGGACAAATACACTTAATCAAAACTGATTTACTACTAATAGAATATAGAAAATAAATTAAAATTAGTAATAAAACCATTCATTATTGTTTAGTCTATATGTGAGTGTAAGATTGATAGGTAATTAAATAAAATAGGCAAGTTAAGATAATATGCAATAAAGTTACTTGTATAATTAATTTTAAGACATTGTTTTGTTTATTTTGATGGTTTCTGATACTGCACTTTTTAAACTGCAAAGTATTCTCATTAAAGGGCAAGTCCAGCCCTAAAATGAAAACTTACATACAGGTAAATCACCCCCCAAAACCCTAAACGGTAATAGTTTGAAATCTGAAATATATTAGTCTAACCTGAAATCCTGCACAATGTCCTGTTTCCCCTGTTTCTGCTTCCTGGTTCTTTCAGTTAGTAAATGTCAGTTATGGATTTGACAGTTGACATCACAGCCAATGACTGAAGGTTAATCCCCTATCTGCCTCTTCTGAGCATGCCCAGGCTCAGTACCTGCTCAGTACAGGTTTCTAAATTGCTCAGTTTCCATGAGGCATCCAGAAGCATAGCAGGCATACAGTAATGAATTCATAGGACAAAGTACGATATGTCAACATACTTTAAAGAGGCCATTCTTTCTAAAATATGTTCTTATGAGGGTGGAGTTGTCCTTTAAATAACAAAAATAAAATGCACTTTCCTAATTTCTAAAATGTGAAAAAATGACTTACATCTTAGTTGTTTGTTCCCAGTCAAAATATATAAAGGCATAAAAAATATCAAAATGAAAAAACAAAGTGGATCATAATCATATATTTAAGTAATTCAGTCCAATGAGCAGTCTAACAAAATATATATAGCACATAAAAATCTAACACAAACTCTCAAGTTTATTTGCAATTCTAGATTCCCTGGACTCCCATAAAATATATATTTTGTAAACGACTCACATAAGTTTCCTCCATTGGATAAATCTGAACTTTACAGTTCAAACAAAAATCCTTTCATTACACATATTCTTTTTTCATACCTTAAATTATCCCTTATAGCGCAGTTGTTATGGATTGGATTGTAGTCACTAAACTATTGCAAACATTGAACAAAACAGCAAACAAAAAGTTCATACAATTTCTTTCATTACAGTGCATAATTATGACTAATGCTATGTTTACTGCATGTACAAAATTGCTTTCAATATTACAAATTAAACATTTTCAGCATATAATTTGTTACTGTATAAGAGAAGTCATGAAATGTCTTGACACTTACATAAGTTTTATATAAGACTGCTTTTCTATCTTAGCTGAGTATGTAGGTATTGTGGGGAGAAAAGGGCATGGAAAACCTAGAAAACAACCATATAAAAAAGGGGGTCCAAAAAGACAAAACTGGATAAATAAGTATGCATTGATGTCCCTATGGGTTTACTGACTGCAACACTGGTGATGCAGTCTGTTTTATAACCCGTTTCTATTTAAAGCAACTACTGTTTAGCCTAATCTGCTGCACTGGAGAGTGAGGCACTTATGATTACTGAGGTGTGTGTGTGGGGGGGGGGGGGGGGGGGGGAAGAATGCTTTGCTATACTTTGCTACATGATTATTTGTTCTGGGTAGGAGGTGGGGATATTATGACACTAAGGGGGGGAGTCTCATTAGTACCCACTGACACTAATTACATTTTGTTAAATTGTGATATATGTACCTTGATTTGTTTAGTGGAAGTAGTTGATGTTTTTTTTTTTATTGGGTAGTGCTATTTGGGAGATTGTTTTTGGACCCCCTTATGGATAGAGTTATAATGCCAGTTATATATAACTGATGTATTGCACAAAACAGCACTGCATTTGTGTGTCAATTATGTAGCTATAAGTCTAAAAGAATTGCACACTGTGCTAAATAGTAGTTGTTATAAGTATATTAAATAGAAACTGAAATATCTGGCCCCCTTGGGAACTATGCAACATCTATGCAAGGGGGATATAATCTGACCAAAGATGAACATACAGCCCAAACGAAAGAGAGACTAATGTTCGTGAGCCAGTTTAATACCCAGAGCAAGGAAATAGAGAAGGTAGTTGGAAGTTCTGGTCTATCATCCAACAGGATGAAAATATGGGACATCTATTTAAGGAAACACTCCCGTTTAGCTACCAAGGGGGGAAAAAACATCATTGATAGATTATGCCCAGCAGATATGCGTATTCCGCCTAAACAATTTTTAGGGAAACCAAAGGTGGGCACCTATCCATGCTTGAACTGTATTTGCTGCACATATATAATCCAAGGGTTTACAGTCACACATCCAACAAAGGGTACACCTGTGAAAGTAAAAGAGTATGCCACCTGAACAACGTCCCAAGTGGTATATTGACTTAAATGCCCTTGCGGCATTGGATATGTGGGCCAGACAAGTAGACCCGTAAAGGAACACATTAAAGAGCATAAACGTGATTTCAATAATTTCAAAATAGGGACCAGTTATGATGCCTCTCATAATCAACTAAAATGGCTGGTGTTATGTATGTATGTACCCACACCTACAATAGGGTGTGATAACACTAGACTGTTGCTACTAAAAGAGTGCTACTGGATCAGGTATTTTTATACCTTAACGCCATGGGGGTTAAAGGAATCCTGGTCATTAAAATGTTTTTTATAAAATGTGATTTATATTATTACCTGAGTATTAGTTACTGCTACCTTTTATTCACTGTGTTTGTTTTTTCTGTTTTTGTTACAGATAGCGATCTGCCTTTATATAGTATCACAGAACCATGTTACGATTGCGGCAAAGGTAACGTAACAAATTCGAGTTAGGCTGGGTACACATGGAGGGACTTTTTGTCCCGACCGAGCGCTTGCTACGAGCGAGCTCTCGGCCGGGACAAATGTCTGTCGTTAGCAGCCATCCGTGGCCTAATTTGCGAGCGAGCGATCGTGCGATCCCATAGTGAACCGCACGATTGATCGGAATTTACCGACACGTCTGATTGTTTGTTCGGCCAAATCAACCAATATTTTCGGCCGATCGACCGAAAGTGCCGGGAATCGGTCGGTCGGACGAAAATATTGGCTGGTGTGTACCCAGCCTTAGAGTTATACATGGCAGATATATATAATGTTTATAAATGTCCTTATCAATGTTATTACCGATACCCAGGCCCAAAGGTAGCCTAATTATGGGGGGTACCTTATGGATTTAGGCAACACAATAAATGGACTCAATCAGAACTTTGAAAAGATGTTGTGCATTTGGAGACCATTAATGGACTTGGCAGCCTGAAGATTATGTATGGACACATTTTTTCTATCACAGGGTTATCATTGGTTGGTGGGTGCGGGGATGTGGGTTACCCTAATGTGTTTTGTTCCCATACCCCTCCCCTTCCAATTGCATGAAGTGTGGGCAGGCCTCACTGATGTCATATCCTATAAGACTGTGGTGGGTGCACTTTTCTGTGTTAGACTTGAGAAAGGACCACGAAAGTCCGAAATATGTTCTGTTAATAAATAGAGCAATTTCATTTTTTGAGTTGCACAATGTTCTTGGGAGGTACCTCATCTTTACCTACTTTACAGAATGTGATAACTGACATCACAACCAATGATTGACTGCTGTTTCATCTGCTGCATTCTTTTGCTTACAAAAAGTGCATTAAGCAAAGGGAGGAAGCAAAAACCTTTGCCAGAAAAGAAAAAAACTTTTTATTAAATATTTTTTGTGCTAATTATTAGAGATGGCCGAACTATATAAAGTTCGGTCCTTTATCGAACTTTCGAACAGAGAAAGTTCAAATTTGGACGCATTCAAGTCAATGGGAGATTGATAGTTCGAAAAGTCTGAGTGTTACTGAAATCAGTCCGCTACTTTCGAGGGTTAGCGAAAACATTTCATACATTCGAGGGTTACCGAAAACGAACGATACTTTCGAGGGTTAGGGAACAATTCATTTGAGGGTTAGCGAAAACTATCCGTACATTCGCGGGTTAGCGAATGGCCCATAAATTCTCTTATTATCGAAAATACAGCCGAGAGTCTGAAAAAATTAACTTGTTTAAACTCGAACTAGTTTGAATAGTTCGAGTTCATCCTAACTAGTAAGCTATTGCCGAATCCAGATTATATAAAATACAAACTGAAATACTGTAAAGGAAAAAACCTTTTCCATTTTGTGATGTAATAAAAATAGAAGCAATTCCTATTTGTATATGTGATTTGCTTCAGAAATATATATTTTTAGCAATATTGTTTTATTTTACAATTGCAGTAAAGAATAAATATACAGGCACACTTTCATAACATATTTCAATGTTTTCCAACACTGACCATTTAAAAAAAAATGCTTAAATATGCTGTCCTACTGTGTCAGTTTCCAGAACAGAATAAAAACATCTCCATTTGATTTAATTACTCATTAACTCCATGTGATTCATCATTATCTGATAACTAAATTCATCTCTAGGCTGTCTGAATTACAGCATTTGTTCAGAAAAATATCCTCATAAAATCTGCAGTAAGGATCATTTTGCATAAGAACAGCAACAGGTAATTTTAGATCTGAACAGCTTGTATGTGGGACCATGGTAATGTAAACACTGGTAAGGGGCTTTAAATTACAGTATTTATTTTTAACTTTAAGTTTTGCATGTTAATTATCTAATCTGTACAAAAAATGCATATCTATATACCAGAAAATATGGAATTAAATTATATACATTCTAAACATACAAGGCTATCAAAATGAGTTCTATGCAAATCAGACATATTTCATCAATATTTTGCACAGGGCCCAATACATTACAAATCTAAACAAACAGCACATATATATATGTCTCTTAATCCAACAAAGAAAATAGACAAATCATCTTGGTTAGAATGCAGGGTGATTTGTAGAAAACAAAAATACATGCACTGGCTCAGTTTCTATACAATGTCAATGGCACATACTACAATTGACTACACATCTTTAAAATTAACATTAATATATATTATTTTGGCCTTGAGTCAAGAATGAAGTGGTTTATAGGAGCGAACCTAAATAAATAAATCAGTCAGGATGTTTTAATATCTTTATCTCTTAATGCATCTATCACAACTGTACAAATTATGACTGCCCCGTTTAAAAAATGTAGTTGACACTGTAGCCTTGAATTTCAATAGATTTTAAGATTTTTTTGTAAGTACTGGCTTACGAAAATTATTGTGGTTGGATTCATAAGTCATATAATAAGTAATTGTACTATAGTTTGAAACTAAAAAATAAATATTTTAGTATGACCCAGTTAAATCCCATATCTCAAAGGAGTTTTAAATCTATGATTCTACATAAAAGCATGCATCAACTTATTTTTATGGCAGCACGGTGGCTCAGTGGTTAGCACTGATGCCATGCAGCGCTGAAGTCCTGAGTTTGGTTCTACCATTGGACACATCTGCAAGGAGATTACTGTATATGTTCTCCCTGTTCTTGCGTGGATAACCTCTGGGAACTCCTGTTTCCCCTACAATCATAAAGACATATTGATAGGTTGTATGTGTGAAATAAATGTTCTTAGATTGGAAGCTGTTTGGGGCAGGGCTTGATGTGAATGTATACATGTAATTGTAAAGCACTATGAAAGATGTTGGCGCTATATATATCCACAATAATAATAATAACAATAATATTTTGAGGGGGGAATATTTATGCAAGCAACATGTCTGTTTTTATTTTATTTGCTTAATTGACTTTTGTGCAAAGAAAAAAAATATTTATGATATCAGCTTCAAGATTATCACAATTTGTGAGTTTCTGATTTTCCACTGATTCTCAGTCTGATTAAAGGAATAGTTCACTCAAAAAGTGAACTATTTTTTTAATGTATTGATTGAAGCTCGTGAGGTAAAGGAGCAGGAGCCAGGGACAAAGGTTAGTTTTTACCTTTCACGCAATCTATGGCTGGAGAGATGGGAATTCCTGGATCTACTCCTCTATAGCGTGCATTATCGTGCCTGGCTCCTTAATAATAGGTAAGGCACAGCTCCTTAACCTCCTGGGCTTCAATCAATACATTAAAGGAATAGTACGCTTTTGGAGTAAACTATTCCTTTAATATCTGTAGAGTTTGCGGGTCACAATTTCCTAATGTTAGAAAATTTTAATTTACTTTGCCTTTTGACATGGGAAGCTGCTCTTAAAAGACATTTTAATTCCGGTCTTTATTCATGTAATTATTCTCAGGCAAAATTGAGAGTGACCCACCTTGGAAGTGGAGCAAGCCCACATGTATAATTCACATAATGCTTTACTGTTGATGTTACACAGGACAATTAGTTCTCAGATGTCCCAGTCAAAAGATCTTTCTGCTGTCCCATTTATCATGTCTAAACAAGAAATATCAATCTAAATTAACTGCCCAGCAATGGCGTTATTTTTGATATGAAAAAAATATATCCATTCTGTTCATTAAAAAGCTATTAGTTCTAATTTTCTATTTTTTAGTAAAAAAAGTAAATAACACACTATCATTTATATAACCCTTTCCCTTTAGCCTCCCTTTTATAGCATCTTATTTTATTGCTGTGCTTTTTTACCCAGCTATGTTCTCAGTACCCTCTCCACACTTGGTTTAAAATTTTCCCAATCCACTACACTTCTTCTCCCCCAAAACAGATCATTATTGAGCTACAGCCTATTAATTGTATTTCATTATCTAGCCAGTGCATTGTTTATTGTTACTTTAAAAGTATAATATTTTTTAAAATGTATAGCTTCAATCATCCTAATAAATTAACTGAATGCTTGAAGTTCTATTTGTAGGGTAGGCTAATTATTACTAAGTAAAACCAACCTTTCAAATAATACTACATAATTAGTTTTGATTAAATTATTTTAAAGACCGTTAATACAACATGCATACAATAGATTTTATTTTCCAAAGGATAACATCTCGGCAGTATGAGAGCAGTGCAGTTTGTTGTTACTGCAGCTCTTTTAATTAGTATGCTTCACTGACATCTTTATTTTCTAAACAGAATTGATTGTAAAAATTGGAATTGTTGTGTTTTCTCTCTTTAATGCTAAGTTGATTCCATTTGGAAGACATTTGTCTTGGAACTTGGTCATTGGACAAAGGTCTATCAAAGAGGATAAGGGTATACCTAAAAACATAAAGGTGTGTACCAACTTTTACTGACTGCCAATGGGTTCAGCACGTGGGAGAGTCCAAGCCCCAGGAGGACCGGAATCTCCAACAACAACTTCCAAATAAATACAAAAAGTGGCAACTCATCTACCAAGTGCACAGCAAGCTTAATACAACTCATCAGTAGAGATGGCCGGTTCGCGGACCCGAACCTGGGTCCGCCATGGATTTATCACGTCCGCGAACGGCGGATTATTCCGGATTTTCCGGATTGGTAATGGCCTTAGAAACAACTATCAATGCTACATACCTAAAACATTACAGTCCGCCAGCGTGATTTAAAAAGGTATTTTCTCGAAATACGAGGATTTCCGTAATTAACGAGGATTCCCGTAAAAACGAGGATTTCCGTAAAAACGAGGATTTTCGTAAAAACGAGGAACGGAACTTCCTTCCTGCAAAATGGCATCTTCTGTTAGGCAGCTGTATGCCATGATGGTACCTCCTGTCCAGGGGGTATGATGACTTCCCCCCTGGAACGTATTGTGTGCAAGCGCAAAAGCGCAGGATCATGGAGGGGCTGCAGCGACGATCCTGCGCCGCTTTGGCTGCCAGACCACGTCTCTACCTCCAGAGACAGTGGTCGGATCTCAAGAGGCAGAGGCCTCAATATTGGGCAGCCGTACGCAGATGATGGAAGGCAAGTATACTTTTTATTATATTACTATTGTAATAAGTAGTAAAATATTTTAATTCACTTCTGACAAAAAACATTTATATATGTTTTTAAAAACATCAATAATCCTTAAATTTGGCTTGAGAGAGGAGAGAGATCCAGTTCTTTGTATTTCTCATTCACTGGTATTATTACATTATTATTATTCTATATTATTCAATATCAGCCCTATTTAAAGGGTAAAGTAAAGTTCAAAAAATAAATCACTGAAAAGTGACTTTATTTAACATAACACCTATAAATTCAAATGATACCCACACCATAACACAGGTAAACCACTTGGTGGCCCACACCTTCCATTTCCATGGCAGCCTATTTAAGGCTAAGTAAATTAAAAATGAAATCGATCATTAAAAATTGATTTTTTTTATCTTATAAATACACACTGATACCCACACATAGACACATTTAAACACACTTTACTGGCCCACCCTTTAGTTCATGGCAGCCCTATTTAAGGAAAGTAAAGTCAAAATAAAATGTTGATTTTTCACTCCAAAATTAAAAATTTGTGTTACCCACAAAATCTATACAGATACAAGTACACACAGCTACTGATGCTCCCCTACACCAACCAAACTTTTCCCTTCCATGGCTACAAACACACAATAAAAATATAAGTACTTAGCCAGAATAAGGTATGAAATCATTGCCATAGAAATATGATTGACTTTTAAAGAAACTATAACATATTGCCTTATTTAATCTGTATTTTCAAGCAGAATTCAAAGTATAAATTAAATATATCCTTTAAATATCATTCATTATGTATTTTTTTATTTTAATTGCAGGGGAATCTTCCTCGGATACCCCACCCCCACCACCGTCCCCCCCCAGAGGAAGAATGTAAGCGCAGCCTATGAAAAAATGTTTTTTTTCTAAATCTTTCATTGTCCAAGGCCACATTACAGCGCACACGAGTGCGAGCGCTCCAGAAACAACTACAAGCGCGTTGTTTCTGGTGCGCTCATGTGTATTGCCGTGCGAGTGCAGTACGATAGCAATAATTGTGCAAAAATTGAGGATCACATTAATTGTGCCCACTATGTGTGTGCTTTTTAACACGTTGATATGTCCAAGCCCTTTATCCAAATGTTTGCATAATTTTTGACAACTTCTCCGAGAATTGTTTTAGTAATGTATTCGAACATTTAATGACATGAGAGTTAAAATAAATTTTTTCCTTTTTTTTGCTATTTTTTTTTAGCACACCACCACTAGCCCCCGGGCTCTCCATTGCCCCCACCGGGCATCCATTGCCCTCTCGGGCAGCCCATCGCCCACTCCGGGCTCTCCATTGCCCACTCCTGCTCTCCATTGCCCCCACGGGCAGTCCACGCCGCCGAAGTGGAGGCACTGGCACCAGCTAGACCGTAAGTGCATCCTAAGAACATTTTTTTATCTTTTATGACCTGATTGTCAGCAAATAATTAGTGAAATTACAGTCAGTATATTAAGGTGAATTTTATTATTTCACTGATAAAAATGTTTGTTAAAAAAATGTGCAACAAACTCTATTCTGTAGTCTGTGGCTTGCTCCGTCTTGAAAATAATCCCCAAAATGCGAATTTACAAGAATTTCTCGTTTTTTACGAAAATTCTCGTAATTACGAGAATCCGCGTAATTACGAGGATCTTCGGTTTTTTCCGGGTCCCGAAAGATCGTAGATCTCTAATTACGGGGATACTCGTATTTCGAAATTTTTTTGAAAAAAAAAAAAAATCCGCGGTTTCGAAGTTCGAAGGCGGAAAAAATCCGCCGGGTCCCTGAGTGATTAAGTGTACGTTACCAAGGCTATTTAGACCACTTTTAATGCGGATTTTGCCGAACTTTCATTTTAATACGTTTTAACGGGTCCGCTCGCGGATTTTCGAATTTACGGATTTTTTCGAAAATCCGCGGATCCTCGCGCGGACCGGATTTTTCGAAGTTCGGACATCTCTACTCATCAGCCATGTAAAAAGGGGAAAGGAAGATAAATACTCTGAAGCATTTCATGACTATCAGTCACTTCATCAAATAACTTTACAGTAATTTTTTAATGATTATGTTGTTAGAGTTTGTAAAGATCATGCTATATAATATATTGTGTCTGTTGTTGACTTATATTTTAGGGGAAAATCAAAAAAGGAAAAATGCAAACGATTAATGTTTGTATAATGCCCAAAGAAAAAGCTTCCAGCAGAGTAAGTGCTTCAAAATCCTGTATTTTTAAAATATTTTACTCATATCTAAGATGTCTGTATTAGAATGTTCTTAAAATAAACCAACCTTCTATTTAATAACTACCATGAGCCCTTCATCCAAATAATCAGTCAGTTTTTCAGTATGAGGCAATATTTGTGTACTAGTTTTTTTTTAACTTTTGTTAAATTAGCTGACAATAATAAACAATAAATACTATGGTGACAAATTACATTTTTAGGGGACACCATTTTTTGTCCAATAATGTCAGTTCCTCCTAGTTCACCTGTATTTTAGAATGAGAAGTATGAGAAGTATTTTAGAAGTATGAATAAAGTCATATAATTAATTAATATCTACTGTGTCCTTCAGAGTGACTCACCACCAAATACCTGTTTGTTGATGTATTGCGGGAGCTGGCCCGAAAGTGTTGGGAGCTGGAGCAGTAGCACACTTAATTGGACCTGTGCCCGTTTTTGTTCCACATTTTTTTATTGTCTTATTTATTTTATCACTACAAAAGTTATTTGTGCTGCCAAAAAAAATGTGCTGGGAAAAATACAGTTTATTTAACAAAACTTCTGGGGCATTTTTTAAAAAAATTTATTAGCCACTACAAAAATATTTTTGTGTCACCTAAATATAGGTTTTGTGTCATTATAATATTTTGTTTACTAAATTTATTTTTAAATACCAAATGAGATTTTAAAAATAAGAGCGCAAACAGCAAAAAAACATGAACGATTTATCACGTTCCTTATATAGAAAGATCAGAAAATGTTCTCATGTAGCTGTCGCCAAAAACTAAAAACAAAAAGTATTTCTGGGCCAGTCTTGTAAATCATTTTTAGTCTTTCTAATATTTATCATTTTTTTTTACCTTACTGGAATAAGTTCTTGCTAATTTCACATTTAATTCTTCTTGAGTCTTTTCTTATTAATTAACACCTTCACACATTTTTGTATTGGCTCCTCAACAGTTTAACAATTTCTGGAGTGTCCTAGCAGTAAATTAATTTTACAGTTTTAGACTTTTTTGTTGGTAAAATCTTCATTTTCTCCCATTTTACCAAAGGTAATGAAATGGACAAAAAATGATGTACACATTATATAATGTGAAACACTTGAATCCATATTTTCCTTTATCATAGCTACCTTAAAATGGAATGTATGTGGTTTGGATAAAAAATAAGCAGATAAATAATATAATGGTTGATGTTTCTAATAATTCTGCAAACCATATTATTATAATGGTGGTATGTATCTTAAATAATAAAAACCTAACTGCTGCTTTCATGATGGTGTGTGTGTGTGTCACTGCAGTTCATATGGACTCACCATAAGTGAGATAGTCCCTGCAGTTTCAATTGATTCACCACTAGAGGGAGAACTGCACATAAGCAAATAAGGTAGAGGAAGGACTCTGCCACAGATGGGGGGGCTCTGCCACAGGGGGGACTCTGTCACAGAGGGGGGACTTTGGGACAGGGGGCAACTCTGGGATAGAGGGGGTGACTCTGGGACAGAGGGGGGACTACTCTGGGACAGAGGGGGGATGACTCTGGGACAGAGGGGGGACTACTCTGGGACAGAGGGGGGGACTACTCTGGGACAAAGGGGGAATGACTCTGGAACAGAGGGGGGCTCTGCCTTTTGGGACAGAGAGGGGACAACTCTGCCAAAAGGCAGAGTCCTCCCCTCTGTCCCAAAAGGCAAAGGGGGGACTCTGGCCCTGGGACACTGAGGGGGGTCTCTGGGCTTCAAGTGCCCGTTAATGTGACAGGCTTAAAGTCTGATAGATGTTTCCAGCTCATTTTTGGACTAAAATTAATTGCTTTTTCACTGCAATTATCCAAAATATTTCATAATCGCTTTGTGGAGATGTAATAATGGGTCAGCTTAAATGCCATACAATGACATACAATGGTAGATTTGGGTAGATTTGTTCAGAATGTTATAAAATATATCAATGACTGTTTTTTTTTTCCGGTGAAACCTATCTTCTAGTGGTGGTGCAAGATGGTGCATTTTGATTTGTTATTCAGACCTGGCATCCGTCAACCCATGTATGGCATGATTCAGGCAGCATTTGTGATTGAAGTTGTGATGGGATGTGTGATGGATTTTATTATGGCACATAAAATATAATTATTCTTTAAACAGGAATAGCAGGACTTTTTATCATGACTTTTTAATGCTTTAAGGTTTCATGTCTTAAATAAAGACAACCATAACATAATACAATATGCATTGCTACAGACGTTTTGCATCTGAATAACTTACAATTTTTAATAGAGATCAGAAATAATAACAGAGATTAAATACAACAGATTTAAACTATAGTCCAAAAATTACTTTAGGTAAATTCACAGGAATTGCTTTACTTAGTATTTTTGCATTTTACTTTTATAATTTTTTTTACATAGTTTTGAAGATATTTACATTTTTTTGTGTACATTTTTCTGTGTCTTCTCCTCCACCATTAAAAAAGACAAAAATGTACACACTCCCTGCTGTGGGCTGTGCTGTTATCCCCCCATCCCCTTCAGTCCTCATTCAGGTCCAGGAAACTGAAGAGTAGGTGCTGTTTTCCTGTCCAAAGGTCTCTGCCTCCTGTCTTGTCTCCAAAAGGGGTGATGACCAGATCCCATGTGGCTGCCCTTCTACCTAGCATAAAAGCCTTTAATATACAGTAATGTTCCTCTGCCTTGCCCACCCCCAACCGCCATGTTAAAACAGAAAAAAAAAGGTTCCAATTTCATACTTACAGTCCTTCGCTCCCGCGTCTATCTTCACAGCTGGCAGCCAATCGGCTGACCAGAAGCCAATCACAGATGTGGCTGCCGGTCCGGACCCTATCTGCTGTTTCCAGTTAGAAGAGGGGGAGAAAATAGCCGTGGGAGGGAAGGAACTGTAAGTAAGAATCAGAAAGTTTTTTTTTAGTTTTAACATGGCGGTTGGGGTGGGCAAGGCAGAGGAACATTATATTAAAAGTAGTATTTTGGGTTGGACATGCCCTTTAAATATAATTGTATTAGGATTGGGGAGAGTCTTATAATCGATTGTAATGATTTTAATTTGTATTACAGTTCTGAGTAGCTTCTCAAACAACACTTTTATTTTTCACTCAGTACTACCTATGAGGGACATTTATCTTACTTCAAAGATCCTAGACTTGCATATACAGTAAGAAATCCTCCAGGCATCCAGTTCCTTCCTGGCCACCTCAATGCCTGTCCAGTCATTAGATTACAAATCAGGGTGCTCCCATTTATTGTGCAGACACAGCAAGAAAACACACAACATTTCTGCTCGCAGGCCTTGGTTGAGAAGCAGCCTGACATTAAATCAATTTGAACGTTAATTCAAACATGAAGTCAACCAATGTGGTAATTTTACCTGCCGAGAACATTTGTTGACTGATGTATGGGCATCTTAAATGCTCTTCTAATGCAAAGAGTTACTAATTATATATTATTAAGTCTAAATTTTGCCCACTGTCCATTTGTTCATAAGAATATTCATATGAAATAAAATAAATATGAAATGTTACTAACTTGATATTGCTTCAACAATTCTAATATCTTACAGTTATTTATACACATTTAACTAAATATGGTAAATTATTCATTTAATTTACTGTAATTTATAAACCTTGTTATTTATAGCAATAGGTTTTTAGGAATTTTACACATGATGATTTTTTGCATTTAATGAGACCTCAGGTACTTAAACTGGGCAAAGATTTGAGGATGAAACTAGTTCTTGCCTTAATGGCTTTTTTATTTGTTATTGTTATTTTTAGTTTCTCTTTATGCAATTTATTTTCCTAACAAAAAAGGTTGTTTGAAGAAAAATTGGCAAGATACAAGAGAGATATGTGATAAATTTAAACTTTTATTCTCACACCACTCTCTTTTGTTTCTCCCTAATTTCTCAACTTTACAACTCATGTTATCTAATGGTCATTAGAATACAAACATAGAATGTCAGGGGTTGTGTTGTAGATTTTCCACAGAGAAGATTTTACCTATGAGAAGAAATAATCAATAATAAAATTGATATAATATGTTTACAAGAAACACATTTTAAAACATCAGATACCCATCTACTAAAACATACATTTTCCCACACTTTCCATTCTACTCTAAATAAATAGAAAAGAGGAGTTGCTATTGTGATTAAAAACTCAATAGTATTTCTTACTCATAGCATAATTGATACTAATGGGAGATATATTATATTGGCATGCTCTATTTATAATCGGTAATATACAGGAAATAATATGTAATATAAACGAAACATGATACTAGCTAGATAGCCAGAAACGAATTAGTGATTAACCAATTTAAGATTAATTGTGTTGCATAAAGGGTCTCTTTAATTATTTGTAGCCAATTTGCTTGCTGTACCTAAATTATTAATGTTCAATGTATAATTTAGCTGAACCAGTGAATCTGCAAGCAAACATGGTCCACTGTATCAGCATACATGACAGATACATATTTGTTATTAACATTTAAAAATAGGATGTTTAGAAAAAAAAACTCTAGCAAAAAAAGGATTGCTTGAACTGACAATATTACTTGTGAAGCAGCTTCTATCTTAGTAATTTGTGATCTGTCCTGAAACATCATTAAATGACAATAACACAAGCCACCACACATGTACAATTGCTAGTCTAATAGATCGGCCATTTGAAATTTGCCTGTAGCTCCTAGACAAAAAATATGCTAAAGAATGGACCTATGACTCAATTGCAAGGCTCTAACCAAACAATATTAGGGTAATTTACGAGAAGGCTGAGGGGACAGGCACTGCTCTGTTTAAAGAACTTAAAGTTGTGCTAACCTATGTACGATCAGCCTTCACAAGCCAATTTACCAGGAGCTGTGCAAAAGTATTTAATGCCAGCTGGTAGCTAGTGTTAAATACTAACAGGGTTATTAAATATAAGTTCTTATCGTTTAAAATGGTGCTAATTTTGCTCCAACCAATCAGATGTTAGATTTCAAATGTTAAACAAGATCTAATTGGTTGGGGCAAAATTAGCACCATTTTAAACGATAAGAACTTTTATTGAATCTCCCTGTAAATGCGGGTGAGATTCACTCAGAGCCTACCAGCCTCTTGTAAATCTGCAATAGTAGGACCATGACCGTGTTAAAGATGTGGTCAAAAGCTTATATGTTAAGCAACATTAAATCCTGACTAAAAAAATCAATGCAAACGGTTGAACCCTATTCACTGCACTGAAAATTACAGAGAAAAGTTTATATGCACTTTTATATGCACTTATATATATGTATTTAGGTATATATTTAGACAAGGCAGCTAGAAAGCTTAGGTAGAGAGGGGCCAAAAGGAGCAAAAAGCCCTTTACTGAGCATAAAAATGGAGAAACACCTTCTTATAACAGAAGGCATCTTGCAGTCTCATGCTATATGAATAGCATTGCCCACAAAACCTAAGAAACAAGAAGTAATTTCTTACTCCCATGTTCCCCAGAGTAAGGGGTGGAGTTATGCAAAATACTCCTTTATGACCCTTAGCTTATGCATGTGTCCAGGACCACTGGCTAATAACATGCAATATTGCTTAATATATAGAGCCAATCATCTGACCTGCAGACACAATGTGTTTCGATCTTGTTAGATCTCATCAGTGCAAGACACAGATTCATGGCTCTATGGTGTAGGACTTAGGCGTACAGTAGACAAGGCAGCTAGAAAGCTTAGAGAGAGAGGGGCCAGGTATATATTTACATAATGTGTGAGCACACTTCATCCAAACACAACACTAGTAGCATACTGTAGGTATTGGTACTTCATTTGTCCTGAATTTAAAAATGATACACATGTTGCCGTTAAATTTTCTTAGAAACCCAATTTGAGAATTTTATAAGAGAATAATATTATTAAAAAAGACTATTTCAATTAATTTTACAGGGTGTACAGCTACTAGGTTTCCTTAACTTAAGCTTTTGTGCTAAAATCAGAATGATAAAATGAAACGCTCTAGAAATGTGAATAAAATCACTAGAGAATCTCCACCAACATTCTATAAAATTCACTAAAAAGCTATTTCATGCATTAGGATGCTGATAAATAGCCTTTATAAAAATTGTATGGTCACTATGAGAATACACTTGAATGAACACACAGACCAATTACATATGTGAAAAGCTCAGTACTATGAGTTTTCAACAAAATATTTCACTCCTAGTAAAACTACAATATATTAATTTGTTACACCGTAAATGGCCTTTATTAGGTTAGCTGATAGCAGATCAAACGAGTGTTACATTTCCCATTAGTATCAATTTGAATCTTTGACTAGTCCTGAAAAGGTCAACATTGTAACTAACTCACATAGGTGAAAGTGATTCTTCTTTTTATAGTTTTTAATATGCGATATGTTTATTCCTATATAGTATAATATAATATTACATAAATACATTAAAAATAACCTGGACTATAGTGTATATCCTTAAGAGTTAATCATCATACCACAGGATTAGACCAGCTCAATTTCCCTCTTTTAAAAGGAAAGTTATGTAATGCACTAGATGTGCATTATCTATTAGCCTATTAGAGATGTCCGAACTTCGCAAAATCCGGTCCGCTCGAGGATCCGTGAAAATTCGAAAATCCGCGAGCGGACCCATTAAAATTAAAAATATTCTCGAAATTACGAGATTTCTCGTATTTTCGAAAATTCTCGAAAAAACTTATTTTTCGAAAATACGAGTAATCCTCGTAATTTCGAAAATTTTCGAAAATACGTATTTATGAAAATAAGAGACATTCTGTAATTTCGAAAATTTCGAAAATACGAGAAATCCGCGGTTTGGAAGTTCGGAAGGCGAAAAATCCGAAAAATCTGCCGTTCGCGAACGGGATAAATCCGCGGCGGATCCGGGTTCGGATCCGCGAACCGGCCATCCCTATAGCCTATGAGTAAGGGAGCAGAGTCGTCTGAAATGCGTTTGGCAAGCCTTTGGGGCATATTTATAAAGGTTCGTTAACTTTTTGCGCCGTTTTCGCGGACATTAACGCATAAATCGCGTTTACCGCGATTTATAATCCGAAAACGGCCGCGAAAAGTTAACGAAGCGTTAACCTTTCGCGCCGATACTTACCTGTTACCGCCGCTTCTATTTATAAGCGGCGGTACTGTTTTCGCTCTCTAGTATCGGCTGTTTTACTTCGCCACCTTGAAGTGGCGAAGTCAGCCGATACTAACCTCCCGCGGCGGGGATGGGCAGGCAACCCCGGCGGGTGGTCGCACACCGCCCCGGGAGACACGCCCACCCGCCCACACCCCCCGCGGCGGCAGCGGCGACCACCCGTCGCCGCCGCCGCTTCCCAGCAGCCCCTCCCACCCGTTCCCCTTTCGCGGCAATCTCGGAATGGGAGGTTAGGAGGGGCTGCCAGAAGGGGCCGCAGCAGGTGGTCGCGACCACCCGCCGCCACCCCCTTCCCGGCAACCCCCAAACCCCCCGCCCCGGCCGCTCCCGGGGAGGGGAAGGGAGGGGCCGCTGGGAGGGGTGGAGGCTCCCTCCGGCGGGGCCCTGAAAGGCCTTTTGGGGCTTAGGGGTCCCGCAGCTCGAACCGGGACCCCCCCTCCCCGGCCCTTATAAGGGCCCTTGCGGCACTGACAAGTGCCTTTGGCGGGGGTCCCGCAGCCGAACCGGGACCCCCAGTGCGGCTCTTAAAGAGCCCTTGGGCGACGTCTTCGGGCTGGCGACAACCAACCCACTCGGTCGCCGATGCCAGGCAGACTATCTGCGGCCGACAGTGAGCCCGCTGGCACCGCCGGCCTCAGCGGAGCCGATTTTGCCAGCCCTTCTTTCTTCTTCTTCAGCCATCTACTGCGATGGCATCTGAGTTCCGCGGCGGAAGCCTCTCTTTATATAGGGTTGCAGAAATCCATAATCCGTTTCTGATTGGTCAATTTTTAATACTTGCTTACATTACACCATCAGATTTCAGAACTTTCCAGAAATCTGATTGGTTAATGTAAAGCAAGTATTAAAAAATTGACCAATCAGAAACGGATTATGGATTTCTGCAAACCTATATAAAGAGGAGCTTTCCGCCGCGAACTCAGATGCCATCGCAGTAGATGGCTGAAGAAAGAAGAGAAGCGGCTGGCAACATCGGCTCCGCTGAGGCCGGCGTGCCACAGGCTCACTGGCGCCGCAGTGAGTCTGCCTGGCATCGGCGACCTGATGGGGTTGGTGTCGCCAGCCCGAAGACGTTGCGTCGGATCAGACCCGGCAACATCGGCCTCGTTGAGGTCGCCGGCGCCCGCCGGGGGTACCCCTGGCGGCCGCAGGGGTACCTCTCGGGGGTCGGCGGCCTCGGCGGAGCTGGTGTCGCCGGGACTGGAAGAAAGAAGGTCGCCCAAGGGCTCTTTTAAGAGCCGCACTGGGGGTCCCGGTTTCAGCTGCGGGACCCCCACCAAAGCACTTGTCAGTGCCGCAAGGGCCCTTATAAGGGCCGGGGAGGGGGGGTCCCGGTTCGAGCTGCGGACCCCTAAGCCCCAAAAGGCCCTTCTCAGGGCCCCGCTGGAGGGAGCCTCCACCCCCCGCGGCTCCCTCCCGTCCCCCCCGGGAGCGGCCGGGGCGGGGGGGGCTTGGAGGGGTTGCCGGAGGGGGTGCGCGGCGGGTCGCGACCACCTGCTGCGGCCCCTTCCCGGCAGCCCCTCCTAGCCTCCCGTTCCGAGATTGCCGCGAGCGGGGAACGGGTTGGGAGGGGCGTGCTGGGAAGCGGCGGTGGCGGCGAGTGGTCGCCGCCGCGCCGCTGGGGGGTGTGGCGGGGTGGGCGTATGCCCCACCCCTTTAGGACGGCGTCGGGAAGGAATTTTAAGTCCCTTCGCGGCGATACTATACAGTATCGCCGCAAGGGGCTAAAATTACCGCAGCACATCGCGGCCCGCGATAGTATCCCGTGAATGCGCTCGCCGTTATAAATACGGCGATAGCGCTATTTTCGCGGCCGCGATGTGCGGCGGTAATTTTTTTGCGATATTATCGATTCTTTATAAATATGCCCCTTTGTCTTTTATACTTCATGTGCCATCTGAAAATAAAGATTTTCTTGTGAAATGGCAAGAGGGAGGAAGCAGAACGGTGAATCCAATCTCTCAATGATCTTAACACCCCGACCAAATTTACCCTTCCCATTGACTTTTTGGACCCCCACATTTTCAAAAATGAAAATGGGTTGGGGACCACATTATATAGAAAAGAAAAGGATAAAAACTCTTTTCTCTGTGCCCCGCGTTACCATCCTCATAAGACCAAATGGGAAAAAGTAAGTTCTCCATAACAACACTGAGTCTAGGGCTGAAATCCTGCTTGAGGACATGTTTAGATATTCCCAAAACTTGGTGATCTTGCAATTAACAAGAGCCAGGAACCGAATTGTGAAGGAGCGAAGGTACACTGGTATTCCCCCAACAAGAGAGGTCCAATATTGATTTTTGTACCACTTACACCCCCCCACAGTCAAAAAATGAGGGAGCTAGCCAATGGGCTTTAGAATTTAGTAAGCAAGGACAAACAAGGACAAACATCCTTCTTTTAAGGTATTTTTTACCTTAGACATACATATAGGAGGGGATGTATTTTGGCCAACTAGTTCATTAGTTCATACTGACATGGTAAAATAAATTTGTCATTTACTTGATAGCATGCCCTTGTGGGTTATAATATATTGGAAAAACTAGGGGCATATTTATAAAAGTTTGCTATTTTTGCCATTCCTATCACAACGACAAATAGCGCTGTTTTTGCCTTTTTTATAAAACTGCTCATTTTTGCTTTCGCCTTTTTGCAGAAAGTTCGCTGGGTGATGTGTTGGCGATCGTTGTTCGCCTTATTTATTGTGTTAAGTGTGTTATCCCAATGCAAAAAGAGAATTATTCTCTCAGTGTAATTTCAGAAGCTATTTTTCACTTTTTTTTAATTTAAGCCATTTATAAATAGGTGATTTTCGCCTTTTGACCCTTTTCTCTCCCTTTTGTGGCATTTTTTAGAGTTTTAACAGATCTTTGCCAAACATCATATTTTTACTGGAATGTTCCCATTAACATGACTATTCCTTACACAGCTCTATCTGGTATGTTCCCATTAATGGAACGTGGTTTTAGAAAATTAGCTGTAGTTTGCTGAAAATGGCAATACTAAAAATTTCCTATTAATAAAATAGAGGAAATTGCCTTTTGAGTTTTACACTATTTATTCTTTGGCTGAAAAAAACACCAAATTTTTATTTTAAATACAAAGATAGGTGTTCAGTGTGTATTAACCAATTTAATCCGCTTGAAAAACACCAGGAGTATTACCTATGTAACCACCATCATATTGCTGAACTTTTCAGCTTTATAAGTGCTACTTTTGCTAAATAAGTTTCGCTTTTGATGAAAATTGCTTTTTTTAACTTTGATGAAAGGAAGATAAAGTTTAAAAATTATGATTAAGGCTGGTGGGGTAAAGAGCCAAATATTGTCCTTTATAAATTGTCCCTTAGACCCCATTTGATTTTATTGTATAGAAGAAAATCGGAACCTTTAAAAAAAAAAAAAAAAAGCGTAAATTTACCTTAAAAAAGCGAAATCTCAATCGTATTACAGTAAATGTTGGAAAATAGTCTAACACCCCCCCTCCTGGGTACTTTATACTATTTGCGAAACACTCTGCAGTTACAGACACTTCCATGGACCCGTTTGGCAGGCTAAATAAATGGCCAATTATTTGTTTTCGCCACCTCAGACTTGGCGCATTAGAGTGGCTGAACTTAACGCAAAAATACACTTTTTGCCATTTTATAAATATGTTTGAGCAGTCACCACAGCGATGTTTGTCGAAAAGCGAAATGTAGCGGTAATGATCTTTCGCCACTGGTTATCACTGCTTTATAAATAGTGAAAAGGCAAAACGCTGTGTTAAAGAAGACGAAAAGTTTAATGAACCTTTATAAATAAGCCCCTAGGACTACCTTCAAAGAGCTCTTCTATACAAAAATCTATAAGCAAAACAAAGTCTATCATTTTTGATGGTTTTCTATAAAAACCTTTTCCTGCACAAAGTATTAAAGATATGGGATTGTAATGCATTTTTGTGTTGTAAATTGTATACATGTTGAGTTTCTCCCCTTCTTTGATCTGCTAGCATCTATCA
This sequence comes from Hymenochirus boettgeri, assembly GCA_019447015.1. Classification (NCBI taxonomy): domain Eukaryota; kingdom Metazoa; phylum Chordata; class Amphibia; order Anura; family Pipidae; genus Hymenochirus; species Hymenochirus boettgeri. The sequence goes on from CM033474.1 coordinate 156,302,086, forward strand.
ATTTGTAATGTTGTATAAACAAAGAATTTAATACATAGTGGCTTTGTAACACTAGCAGTGATTTTAACTTAAATGGTGGTTTTATACTTTTAATATTTAAATGTAGCGGTATTAATGATCTTTCGCCACTGGTTATCACTGCTTTATAAAATAGTGAAAAGGCAAAACGCTGGTTAAAGAAGACGAAAAAGTGTTAATGACCTTATAAAATAAGCCCTAGGACTACCTTCAAAGAGCTCTCTATACCAAAAATCTATAAGCAAAAACACAAGTCCTATCATTTTTGATGGTTTCTATAAAAACTTTTCCTGCACAAATATTAAAGATATGGGATGTATGCCATTTTTGTGTGTAAATTGTATACATGTTGAGTTTTCTCCCCTTCTTGATCTGTAGCATCTATCAATTGTAATGTTGTATAAACAAAGAATTTAATACATAGTGGTTTGTAACCACTAGCAAGTGATTTTAACTTGAATGGTGGTTTTAGACGTTTAATATATTCCTTTTGGCAGTCCAGGACCAAGAGAATATAGTAATGCTTTTGGTTTGGTCTTTGGATAATGGATTAAACGAGAACTAAACCCAATTTTTACACTCTAGAATCTAAAAATATGCCCTTTAAAACATGAATAATCAGTAAAAAATCACACTGTGGTAAATAAAAATTAGGGTAAAATTATCCCTTATGAACTGGGTAAAATACCTGTGTGTATGTATAGTAACTGGCCACACCCCTATATCTCAGTCACATGCCCTCTTGCCTAATCTGTTCTGTAAAGGGAATGGCTAGAGGCTACTAGAGATGTCCGAACTTCGCAAAATCCGGTCCGCTCGAGGATCTGCGAATTTTCAAAAAACTCGAAAATTCGAAATCCGCGAGCGGACCATTAAAATGAAAAAAATCCTCGAAAATTACGAGAAATCATCGTAATAATTTTAGAAAATACGAGAAATCCTCGTAATTTAAAAATTTTGAAAAATGCGCTTTTCCCGAAAATATGAGTAATCCTCATAAATTCGACACATACGGTTTTTCGAAAAATTTTGAAAATACTAGAAATCCTGTAATTTCGAAAATTTTTGAAAATACACATTTCCGAAAAGAACGTAATCCTCGTAATTTCGAAATTTTTCGAAAATACGGAGAAATCCGCGGTTTGGAAGTTCGGAAGGCGGAAACTCCGGAAAAATCGCCGTTCACGAACGGATGAAAATCCGCGGCGGATCCGGGTCGGTACGCCAAAACCGGCCATCCCTAGAGGTACTAGTGGGATGTGACCAAACGAAACAATTCCTGCAGTATCTAGCACTGAGCATGTATACTGCAGGAACTTGTTTCAGTTGGTCACACCCACTAGTAGCCTCTAGGGATGGCCGGTTTGCGGATCCGAACCCGGATCCGCCGCGGATTTATCCCGTTCGTGAACGGCGGATTTTTCCGGATTTTCCGCCTTCCGAACTTCCAAACCGCGGATTTCTCGTATTTTCGAAAAATTTCGAAATTACGAGGATTACTCGTATTTTCGGAAATGTGTATTTTCAAAAATTTTCGAAATTACGAGGATTTCTAGTACTTTCAAAATTTTTCGAAAAACCGTATTGTCGAAATTATGAGGATTACTCATATTTTCGGAAAAGCGCATTTTCGAAAATTTTCTAAATTACGAGGATTTCTCGTATTTTCTAAAATTTGCTTGTTTGCGGCGGGGAACTGCAAACCATAGCAGAAAAGCACTCCAGTGTGAAAGGATGAAAAGGAAACTCCATTATCTCTTTGTGTATTATTGCGGGCAACTTTGACGTCAAAATATATGTACTGTTGAGAGGTTGTATGGTGGTGAACTTTACCACATTTATGGTGAGTGGGGAAGGTTTAATTACGGCGTGGGCGTGCAAGCAGGGGATTAATCTAGATATGCAGGAAAGAATCCTAAGGAGTGAGTGCGAAGGTACCTTCCCGCCCATGTTGGCGACACGTACGTATAGTTACTAGAAGGATGAAGGAAATGAATCACGCGTGTGCCTGTGGATAAGGGTGACGGTACATGATCGATGTGGTGCTTAACTTTGGGGTGGGTGAAGAATGTTGCTAGGTTGTGTAATTATAGCGAAGATGCAAAGGCGCGCCTTGATTACCAAGGTCTGGGATGGGCGTAAAACCGACTATATGTTAATGCTTCTAAAGGGTCTTAAGCATCAAGGAGATCATAATTTGAGGATCCTTCTGCATGGAATTGTGAAATTATATGATACGCTGGCGCCAATAAGAAGAGAGGGTCTTATTTTTGCGGATCTTTTGAAATGCAGGTCCTGACAAAATCCGGTATCACCGAAGGAAGGGGACCAGATGTTAAGAAATCAGTGTAAGTCTAGGCGGAGCCAACCAGAGGAGATCGCGGCTAGCTTGGAGTGAGAAGTTTAGGGATGTCGGTCAAGAGAAATGTGGCGGGTTATGAAAGAAAGGGAGGACTTCCATGCCCAGTAATTTTCTGGGCAATACTCAAACGTGAGTAAACCACTTCTCAACGAATTAGTATTTTGTGACGTCTGTGGCTCTTGTTTCTCAGTAGGTAGTCTTGTATACAGAGATCAGTGAAAATCCCTATTTTGATTTGGGGAAATTCTGACATTTGGTCTTTGTATTGGTGTCTGATGCTGCTGACAATCATAGAGTTTGATTTGGTACATTAAAGGCCTTTGGTTTGATTTCAGGCTTTTCACTTTTTACGAGAGTTGCCTGCGTTATAGTTAGTTTCTGAATTCGTCACTTATGCCATTTCTGCAGAGGAAGAGGTTTTTCTGGAACTCACTTCTGATCTCTACAGCGCTCTCACTGTACAGATTGATCTGCTTCCATGTATGTTGCTGCTTTCTTCGACAGGCAGCTGCACTACTCTCTGACACTGAAGAATGGCATTTTTGCTTCTTGTTCTACTTTTTCTTGCATTATTTTTTGCTTCCTTTTTCGGGCAAATGCTAGTTGCACACACGTCCCCTTCTGCTTTGGCACCTGCTTTAAATGCGAGGGAACTCCCTGAAGATATTTTACGAGATCATGAATATTTTGTGCCCATTTTACCTGCATCATCCTGCTGCACATTGGGGTTTTCTCCCTGCCAGCTGTGTCACAGCCGGCGTATCCTCACAATAATTATTTTCCTCCCTGATCTCAGGCTCATGTTTCTGTGCAGATGACTTCTTGTTTTCCAAGCTGTTGCATTTTGTCTTTTTCAGTGTACTGAGCCCTCGTGGCGAAACTGTTAACTGTGGGTTGTGCAACTAGACATCAAAGCTAAACAATAATAAGAATATGCAATAAAACAGAATAGGTTGCTTTTCTTGTAATGTTTACTGGTCTTCTTATAGATTACATAAATTCTTTGTGAAAACTGAAATAACATACAAATAACTAATTCAGTATATATACACGGAACCATTACCAACAAGAAAACTGTTACTTGTTATTATGCACATATACTTACAGACAAGTGATCTCTCAGCTTTAGGTAAAAGTTGGTACAAAACCATGAGGAAAAATCACCACCATGGAGGCATGCACCCTGCTAGATATTCAAGCTTCTGGTCCTGGATCTATAACTTTATTGATAACTTTACAAACTTAATTACATAGTTGCAATAATAGACATGGTCGCATAGGTGGCAACATTACCGATGAATACACTACACACATATGATGTAAACTATCTACCTAGGAGGGAGACAGCGCAACAAAATTTCGTTATGGGATTTTATTTTTGTTATATCTGATCCGTAATTAAGCAGTAAATGTACATGGTCTTTATGAGAATTAGATCACATCAAACAAAATACTGCCTGCTTTTATGAGTAAATCATTAGTTACTACGGGCAGGGCGTGTCGGCTTATTGTACATCTAGGCACTAATTGGGCAGAATTGAGATCACTTTTGTTAACGATTAGAACTTTTATTTGAAAATAACTCTATATGGTATACAACATACAACAAAATACGTATAAAAATACTTGTGGTCCTTGAAAACGTAAAACATAACAACTGTTTAACTGCAATATAAACGTATAATCACCAGGGATTATACGTTTAGAGCTTTAATGAACAATTTTCCAACTGTTAAGACAAAAGCACCTACAGAGTGGTAAGTAGTACTCAACTTTAAAACCTATTGGGCGCTCCAAAAAAACACCCCCATCACTTCAAGCTGAATGAAAATATACAATAAACCCATCCTAAATTTTCTATATATGGTAGCGAGCCACGAGGCCTATCTGCATGCATGAAGTATAACGGCTAAAAACCTAAACCCTTAACATATACGAAGAAGTAAACTGGGAGACTTTTTTTAAAATAAAAGAACACAACATTGTAAAAAATCAAGAAGCACGCCAAATTTTAAATTATCTTTGAAGTATTAACTAAAAACCACATAACAAACCCCCCCCCACCAAAAAAAAAAAAATATAAACTAAAAACATAACCAAATGGTATGGGTCCCTTCCTGGTAAGCTGGTGATATAACAAGAAAGAGCAGAAACTCTTAAACTCCTTCTCTTGCGTTCTGTTACAAATATGGACCCATGCGAAATCTTTTTGAAGGATTATAAGGACACAGATGATTTAAACATAGATTTGAACATATTAGTAGGTACATGCAGGGTTATAATGTATGTTCAAGGTCCTGCCAACCAACCTAATTTCATTCTTTCAAGTGTGAGATACTAAACTACAGTTAGTACTCGGGGGGGTCAGTGGATGTGATGTATTTAAATTTTTTATATGGTACTTCATAGAAAGTTATTAGCAGGATGTACTTAAATTGAGAACTGGCTAAAGGATAGATTACAAAGAGTGTTTAGAAATGGAACATCTAGTTGGACCGAGTTAAGTTTTGTGTTCACCAGGGTCTTGTCTCGGTACTAACGTGACCGGGAGTTATTATGACCAGTGTGGCGCTTGAGAATAGAACGGAAGTGCCGTGAAGACGAGAGGTGTGCCGGAACGTTAAGCGCAGGGCAAGAGCCCAACTTCGAACCAACTAAATCTATACGGTAGATTAAATAAAAATTCTTATATCCTTATAAAATCGGTTGCTAATTTGCCCCAACCAATCAGATGTGGGCTTTCAAATTAAATAAGATCTGATGGTTAGGGGCACAATTAGTTATTATAAATAGTTGTATCAAGATTCAAATTTATCTAATTCTCCCTGATAAAACTAGGTAAAATGGCTATAAACTGGCAAATTATGTTTTTAATGGTGAGAAATGCCAAAGTTGTACTTTTTTGCAAGAAACAACATAATATTGGGAGGGTTGTGCATTTAATCCAGCTCGTGGTATAATCGTTAGAATCACGGACTTGAATTGCAGTTCTTAAAGATGTTTCGCTAGTAATTCTGACTGGTTTCTCAATTTAGAATTGCATTTCTCAACACTGAAATTGCATGAGTAGAAAATGCACAAAGTCCAAGTCATTAAGTGAAAACACCCCCCCAATATAACATAATGTATAACCTAATGGGATTGTTTTTAGAAGTGACTCAAGAGCAGACATTGTCTTTGTAAATAATATATATATAATATTAATAATTCGATGTGAACTTTCTAAAAATCTCCGCGTGGCTGCCACCTCTTCAGTATTGATTGTATTCCCTCCTTCGGATCGCACCGGGGAGTGTGATTGAATATTGGTGGTGTGCAGAGGAATCTACATTGCACACCACTATATATATATATATATATATATATTAATATATAATATATATATTTTTTAACTAGCGAAGTCTCCAGCACTCAACTATACATATAAGCATAAATTAATTAGAATCCGAACAAGTATGCAAGCAACGAGGGTGATTACCTCTGCACTAAAGTTTAAAATGGATACGTTTATTACATAGTTTGTACAAACTTTCGTCGCTGAGACTTGCGCACTCATGCATCATTCCCTCACAACCAATGAGTGAAAGTTCAATCCGAGGGGGACAAGCCATACCGTGCTTCTCTCTTTGATTAGTATGACCACTTACAGGAATCATGGGAGCTTACAGAGCTTCTGAAACCTTCTTTTATCGGACTAGCCTTAAAGGGTCGGGGGAATAAATTTACCCAGGGAGCAAAGCATATAAAATCGGCTTTAGCCCGTATGCCCTGATTATTACAAAATACAAATATGAGCTCAACCTTTATTTAAATTACTTCAGATGTGGTTGCGAAAGAAAAGGCTAGTACTGGCAATTAATACATTAACAGAAGTACCTCCAGCACATCAAAGCTATACATAAGCATAAATAATTCGTCTATCACGAACAAGTATGCAAGCAAACGAAGGGTGTATCACCTGCCTAAAGTTAAAAAAATGGATACGTTTAGTTACATAAGTTTGGTACAAACTTGGTCAGCGATGCGCCACTTCTAAGGCAGTTACCCAGCATCGTCCCTAAACCTAATGGAGTAAGTTCAATCTGCTGGGGGAACAAACGACCATACGCTGTTCTCTCTTATTTAGTATGACCTCTATATACCAAGGGAATCTGGAGCTTACAGAGCGTCTAAACCCTTCTTTTTATCTGGACTGCCTTAAAGGGGCGGGGGAATAATTTACCAGGGCAGCAAGACATATAAACAAGAGTTAGCCGTATTGCCCCTGTTATATCTACAAATACAAGAATATGCGCTCAACCTTTATTTAATTACCTTTCAGATGTGGTGTTCACAAGAGAGTACGCGGCAATTAATACCATATACAGAAGTTCCAGCACCTCAACTATACACCTATAAGCATAAATTAAATGTCGATTTCACGAAACAAGTATGCAAGCAACGAAGGGTTGATTAACCTGCACTAAAGTTTAAAATGCGTACGTTTAGTTACATAGTTTGGACAAATCTTGCGTCAGCTGATTGCGCCACTTCTAAGGGCAGTATACCAAGCATCAGTCCTCAACCCATTATGAGTAAAGTTCAATCCCTGGGGGGAGAAACAGAACCCATATACCTGCTGCTTCCCTTTATTTGTTGACTATAACCAGGAAATCATGGGAGCTTACAGAGTCTTCTAAACTTCTTTTATCTGGACGGCCTTAAAGGGGCGGAGTAGGGGATAAATTTACCCAGGTGAGCAAAGCATATAAAATCGAAGCTTAGCCTATGCCACTTTATTATCTACAAATACAAGAGATATGCCGCTCAAACCTTTATTTTCAAATTACTTTCAGAGTGGTGCAAAGGTGCAGCTACCGGCAATTAATAATTATACAGAAGCTCCAGCACTCAACCTATCATATGAAGCATTAAAATTAATTAGATACACAAACAAGTATGCAAGCACGAAGGTGAATCCTATGCAACTAAAGTTTGTTAAATGGATACGTTTAGAGTTACATAGTTTGTACAACGTTGCGTCAGCGAATGGCCACTTCAAGGCAGTATCCCAGCATCAGTCCTAACCTAATAGTAAGTTTCAATCCCTGGGGGACAAGACATACCTGCTTCTCCTTTTATTTAGTATGACCTATTACCAAGGAATCATGGGAGCTTACAGAAGCTTTCTCAACCTTCTTTGTTATCTGGGACTGCTAAAGGGGCGGGGGGGAATAAAATTTACACAGGGAGCAAGCATATAAAATCGAGCTTAGCCGTATTGCCCTTTATTACTTAAATACAAGAATATGCAGCTCAAACTTTATTTTAAATTACTTCAGATGTGGTGGTCAAAGAAGAAAAGTAGAAAGGGGCATACCGGCAATTAATAAATTAAATACAGAAGTCTCCAGCACTCACATAATATAAGCATAATTATTGATCATCACGAACAAGTTATGCAAGCAACGAAGGTTGATTACCGCCACTAAGTGTACCAAATGGATACTTTAGTTACATAGTGTTGTACAAACCTTGCCGTCAGCTGATGCGCCCACTTCAAGGCAGTATATATCCCAGCATCAGTGTCCTAACCTAATGAGTAATAAGTTTCAATCCCGTGGGGGAACAAGACCATACCTTTCTCTCTTATATTTACGTATGACCTAGACCAAGGACTCATGGGAGCTTACATTATATATATATCTATATGATATAAATTAAAATTTCGTGGGATTTGGCTGAGTGCCGGGGTACTATGTTGGTCGAGGTGGTGAGTAACATAATAGGGACGGATTTTACAGTGTGTTTTTTAAGCCATAATTAAATAGTTATATCAATATTAACAATAGTGTAGTATAACATTACAAGTATTATAGAAATGTAAATAAGGCATTATTAATTCTATAATAAATAAAAGTACTTAGTAGGTCCCACTCCTTGTTTGTGTGAATGGTTATCTTCAAAATGGACTGGTTTTAGCCGCACCCCAGGAAGTTTTTACAGGGGCTATGGAAGCTTACAAAGGAACTAGTTCTCACTTCCTTTGGAAATTGGTTGATCAATCAGCTTATGTCACGAGAAGAGTCTATTGGTTAGTATACCAATAAATTTGTTTCTAAAGACTCTGATGGGTTTGTAACCAAGTTCTGATTAGTTACAATCAGATTCTTCCAGACAAGGTACCAATTAAGATTCTATGTTCTAATAGTACCTGATGTGTAACCAATTCATTTGAAAGAATTGGATATTTCGTTCCCCAGACCATTTCCCAGAGTCCACAGACGCCATTTACAGTAAGTTACTGTATCATTTTTACCAAATTTTCGAAAATTCTAACTTTCAAAACTTCAAAATTTTCGAAAATTCGGTGACCCTCCGACAATGAGAATTGTAATCATCGAAAAACAGTTTGATCGTGAGGAATTTTTTTTTTTTACACTTCTGGCTGTATGTGATCATTTTTCCCTAGACCATTTCGATCTCAAGGTGGAACGGATTTGAGCAGTTTTCGCCCCATCTCTCAAAACCCGGTATTAAATATCTTCTGTATACACTTATTATAACCAAACGTAAACAAATTGAAAAATTTTATCGTGTTATATTAACAAATATAAGATGTCTGTGGTTAGTTATCTAGGTTTTGTTGCTGTAGAAATACATGTTAAATAGACTATATGCAGCCAATAACCATTTCCAGTAAATCCAAAAGAATGTGTGTATATTGTCCCCTCTAATACCCTATTGGGGTCACCCCAATAGGTTCCCTTCCTGCCTTTATATTGTGGTAAACTATATTATTAGGGAGATGTGACACTAATTAGAACCAGATTTCAAAGATTTACTTTTAGTTTGTATTTTTTAACATGTTGCCTTTATTTTTTTTTGTACCAATCCATAATTTATAGTAGTTGTGTATAAAGATTTTATTCAATCTGACCAACATATGCTTAAACATACACGGAGCACGGACGGCTTGCGAGTGAGACACCGAAAGGTAAGTTCCATGTCCCCGAGCATACTATTAGTCACAGGGGTGAAATAAGCGTTCTCACCTCCCTTGATTAATAGAAATTGATGGCACTGGCTTTTAAAAAAACGGATGGTTTATGGTGGGTGTTTAGTAGTGTCCTGTTAACAATGTGTAATTTATGATCGTACAGCAAATTATCAATAACGAGTGTAAATCTACGATAAAGCTATCAATAATTTACGCTCCACAGGAATTGCTTACAAACGAATTGAGACTGATACACAGAGTAGACACACTCAGGGTTATTCAAATAACGTTCTACGTTAAAAATGGTGCTAATTTTGCCCAACCAATCACATTAGATTTCAATGTTAAATGGAGATCTGAATTGGTGGGGTGAAAATTAGCACCATTTTAAACGATAAGACTTTTATGAATTATCCCTTGTATGAATGGTAACACGAGTTACACATTGTCCACCTGTGGACGATTTGGTAGATACGCGTTCCATATGTATTAACAAAACATGGTAAATCATCATTGCGCTATAAACATGTGGTGCCAGCGACCCCAGTTTATTTATTCACCACACTTTTCCTTTGTTTGAAAAGCCTCTGTCTCTGTCTTTCATTTGGTTAGGTTTATATCTGTTACAAGGTACAGTGGAATTTAAAATCGGTCCAGCCCTATCCTCCATATGACGTGTACGCTTTGGAACGGGAGAGAAAGTGTTCATTATTGTAGGAGGATTTGGCTTGCATCATAGTACATTTAAACCCTTTTGGGTGGTTTCTCCACTTCATAAATCAACCCACATGGGCATTACAGAGCATATAACCACAAAACCTGAGATGACCATCCCATGAATATTAAACCTCTGGTCCGGTCAGATTAGGTGAAAACACAAGGTCTGCCCTCATAACTTTGTGAAAAATATACAAGAGTTAGGAAAGATACAGCACCTCATTTCTCCATTCCCAGACATTTGATTTTATCCCTCCTTACCTCCTTAGTGTAGCATCTTTAATGTGTGTGCCAAGGGGTTTCCAAATCTAGATGAGACCATGGGTGGTTCTTTAAATTCTATAATTTTGGGCAGTTTTGTGCAAACATTAGGCCATGTTCGCTGGATGTGGATTAGCCACACGCTGGCTAACAGGGGTCAATGTTAGTCCTAACCCTGTATTCTCTTTATTCTTTATTACCTACACCTTAACACACTTCATTGGATATGGGATCTTACATTGTTCATTTTTTTAAATAGATGAACGTGTCCTTTTTTCTGTTATAGTGCCTAATGACTGCAAGTCGCAAGGAATCTGACGACTGGCTTATGGATTGTATTCACCCAATGAATTAATCTTTACGAGCTGCACCTGGGATTGATACGACATCATTGAAGGACTTATTTGCGATGTATAAGTGTTGGGATATTGGCTCATTGAAGGAAATAATTGATGTAACACATTGGAGAAGTTAATTTGCTTGGCAGCTGCAAACTGAAATCGGATTGAAAAGGAACTCCATACTTACCTGGCCTTGTTGATTGTATCTATACTTTTAATTACTCATATAAAGACTGGACCTCTTCACCTTCTTTTGGATGCTGGGTGTACCTAATAAGGATTATAATAACATGTAATTGTCGTAGATCTGTGCCTCATAATATTCATATTACTGGAATAGGGGGGGACCTGTTCACTTAATATTTCAATTTAAATTAGCTTGGTACTACCTTTTTATGCCATACCATCATTCAACATGAGATGATATATGTTAATTTCTGTAACCTCTTGCATTTATAGCCACTGTATATATATGTCAGATTTTGTGATACGTTTACCCTTTGATAAAATAGGTATGTTATATATTACAATAGTTTTTGAGCTCATTGGAAGGTATCCTAGTAAAAATGTACCTTGCAATAAGTGTAGTTTCGTATTTGATGCACTTTCTATGTTTATTTTTACACTGCATCAGGTTAGCAACAACACCTCCAACCCGACTGAATATTTCTGGTTTTCCATTTAGTATATTCGTTCTTGTTTGCTTCAAACTTTCTTACTTAACTTCCAGAGTCCTCTTGTATGCCCATACTATATGGCCACCACAAGTTTTTTGGCGGGTGACATCCGCACAGGATCCGTGGATCTTTGCGAAACGCGTTACGCACTATTTGTGTAAGTCGGCCTGGATCAGTGGTTTGGTGGTGCCTCATATGTGACAGGACAGAACGTAGGTTTATGCAATTTTGGCGAGTAATAGGTACGCAGATGTGTTCTGAGGTTGCAATCCAGTTTGTGAGTCTTGTTGACCCATATTTTTGGCAAGACTTATATGCCTGCCATAGTGGTTTTTCATATCACATATAAGGAATTATTTTATGTTATTTTAAGTGCCTTTTCTAATATGGTAATATTAACCATCAGCATGTTGTTATAGGCAATATTCAAGGTCTCTTTTTGACAAACAACGTCGGTGGGAAAAATTTACTCTTTATTTGTAAATTCCAAGTCTCTCAAGTTTAAAAGTCCCATCTTCCCACTCGGGCACAGACAAACATCACACAACTGGTAAAAGTTGTTTTATTGGGGAAGTGTGCCTTTTAAAAAATTCTTAAGGCAAAAAATTCTATAGAGATCTGTTTTGAAGTCTAATCCCTTATATGTGGGTAGAAGTTCAAAACCTTAGAAAGTCCTGGTTCATTCATGAACAACCGAGAATCTTTTGCAGTATCCTTCCACGGCCAGATCTGCTTTCCTCTCTCTGGAGGTCCCCGCAAGGCTCTACTGATATACCCGTCTCCAACTCGTAGTCCAACATATCAATATTAAAGCTTTTTCTATTTATGTTTCACTCCTTCCAAACGATAACATTTGAGTTTTCTTTCTTCTGCTCAACTCCTATTTTATATGTAGAGTGAGTTCCTCCATAGCCCGGGCAAGGTCCACAGTAATGCCTTTGGTCATCAATCGACATTTTCCAGTTAGGTGAGTTCCTTCTTAGTAAAATCAATAGTTAAAGTATAATGTCTAGGGAGCATTTTAGTTTAGGATCTGGCTGAATCCTACTTTTAAAGGGTAATGTACACCACCATAAAACACAACAGTTAGGTTACTGGCAAAGGGCTGTGACTTTACAATACGTTGGCAAAAACAAAAAACAAAATTAATTCTATCCCCACCACAAGCCTACCTTTATTTGCTTCACATCTTGGCTGCGGCTTCCTCCTCCTGGCTGATGGCATCTGTAGCTCTGCCTCAATGAGATCTTCCTGCTCCCTCTGCTTCTGGCCCCGAATATACAATGAAGATGTGAAACTGGCATATACTTTTTTCTTATCAAAAATTACCTGTGGGGTTCCTTTAAAGTTACTATGGTGTTTCATTTTTTTGTAACATCCAGCTGGAAGGGAAGGGATCCTGCACACTCCACTATATTCTGTGGTTGTTTTTTCCACCTCTAGTGTCATTTAACATACATTAACGGCCAGGGGCATGTAAAAGGGCACTATTGTCAATAAGTTACCCAGTTACCTGTGAAATGACTAAGTAGAAGTTTTCATTTCTTTATGGGGTCCGTCCTGTGCCATTGTTAATTTTTTTTTGGAACAATCACTTTTTGAATTTTGTGACATCCGTAGCATATCATTATGCTACTGACATATGTGACATAGCACATTACAAAAATACACAGGTAATGCGCTCCATTGTGATATTTTACTGATGTTGGATGGACTGTATGCCCTTCTAATAAGTAATTTTTTTACATTTTTTTGGTTACCCCGTGGATCATGATGGTGGGCACTGAGAAGAAGGAGGGCATTCAGAATCAGGACAGATCTATTTCCATTTCTACATTAATAATACCACTAATTTCTCAAATCAGTTAAACATGGTTTAATTGTAAATTCAGCATTACAACTCTGTTGCCTACTTAACAATTGTGATGTGGTTGTAAAATACAATGGAATTAAATTCCATCCATATTTCTCAATCATTAAAACAATGTTTTTAAATTGTAAATACAGTTTGCAACTCTTGTGGCCTACTAAAAATGTGGATGTGTTTGTAAATACAAATGGAATTAAATATCCCAATTTTCTCAAATCATTAAACAATGGTTTAATTGTCAAATTCAGCATTGCAAACTCTGTGGCTCTAACTTAAAATTGTGGAATTTGTTGTAAAATACATGTTTCATTAGTGAGAGCAAACCCCCCTCACAAACACATGTTAAGCCTAGAGTACATTTGTTTGGTTTATTCTTAAAAAGAAGCAAAAATGACACTTCCTTTGTTGCATTGACACTCTATTTTTTCATCTTTACTTTTACAGTGTCCCTGTTACTTCTAGTTGCCAAAATAAAAATGACTGTACGTGAGGGAAATTGATCCCTAGAAAGTAAGGCTTGAATATTATATATGAAATGCCTCTACAATAAAAACTGAAACACCACTATAGCTTTGCAAAGCAGAAACAGCTGTCCCATTATATTTTGATAGAATGGTATTGTATTTTTATTTACACATGAAGCTACGCTGCTAAACCATTGTTCTTACTTTAAAAATATTGGATGATTTTTGAAAAGACCCTGTGTCCCTTTCTCTTTCCTTTTTAACCTACTTAGCGAGTACAGGTAAATGTAGATTGCATGGTGTGAATGCATAAATCTACTTATAATAGTAAAATCCCTATTATGGTTATGTTTGATTGGACAATTTATTCATGGGCAACAAGCCTTTAAGACTTTAAGGTTTGTTGTGTATGGATGTATACCTCTGTGATTTGCTGTGTTCATTGACCTTCATTAGCTGCTTTTGGATTTACTCTGGGCCTACTATATCAAAAACATCTGGGATTGTGTTAGATCAGAACAGTAACAATTTAATTTGGTGTATAGCCAAGTATTTTTAGAAGGTACACTATAGTGACATTTTGTAGGTTGAGAGCTAAGTGATTAATGTTGTGCAGCAAGAAATTCACAAAATAAGTGTATTGTCCATTAACTAAATGGCATGTAATGGTGAATCATTTTACCATTTCTATATTAAGCAAGCTCTGCATTGTTTGTCTTAAAGGGTTGTCCACCCTTTAATCATTTTTATAATATAAGCCTCCTCCCCTGGTCCCCCAGCCCCAACCCATCAATTTTATTTAGAAAGCTCCCCAAACTTTTACTTACCTCACCCCTTTCCCCGCCACACCGCTCCCGCCCTCTGTCTTGCGAGAAATCATGCAAGGGGCGGGACTGGCAGTCCAGCAGCTGTGATTGGCTGACGACGCGCCGCGCCGTGATCTGCCGAGATCACGGGACGCCGGCCTGCCCTGCGTCAATTCTACGTGCCGGAGCGGGTGGAAGAGGGGTGAAGTAAAAGTTTGGGGAGCTTTTCTAAAAAAAAATTGATGCGGTTGGGGCTGGGAGACCGGGGGGAATACTGTATTAGTGGAATTAATTCTAGGGGGAGGGAATCCGAAGGGAGGGTGGGGGAGGGGAGATGGCTGCAGTACGCATGCCTAAACTTCTCCGGAGGCCATTAGGAGGCAGAAGTCCTATATGGACTCTGCTAGCCCTCTGGTGGCAGTTTTGGGACTTTGGGGGGGGGACTACAGGAGAATCCCTCTGGACTTGATGTGAGGTTACAGGATTAAAACACACTACATGGGGGCAGTAGTTTGGGGGTGATTAATAGTTTTGGGGGTGGACATAGCCCTTTAACTTAAATATACTGAAAACATGTATAATAACAATATCAGGGGAGGTACTGGGACCTTGCAATTAGGGGGGCAAACACAGTGAATTGTCAGTTTAGGCTGGGTACACACACGAGGTATACTTCTTCCCGCACCAAACGACATCGCCAAACGTGATTGTCATCCAGGGACAAACCGTTTTCTTTCTGCAACACAAGTGGTGCAGTCCATAAGCGTAGATTACAACATCTTCCAATCATGATAATGCGTGACTGAAATCAGTGGTGGGAAGTCTCAAAACAGCACTCTTTTTAGAGAAGAGCCCCTTAATATAAATTCACTAATCTTTGTCTAACTTCTCATTTTGATAGCATTGTTGGGGAATCTACTTTCTTACCATGGGGTTTGGTGATTTTATTTTCCCAACATCCCAGAATCACACTGTGTGGTTCACGGACCATTGTGTTTCTTTACACATGCTCAGTGCTAAGATACCTGCAGTGAACTTGTTTCAGTTGGTCACACCGGCACTAGTAAGCCTCTAGGGGGATGGGCCGGTTCTGGACTACCGACCCGGATCGCCGCGGATTTTCCCGTTCGTGAGGCGATTTTTCCGAGTTTTCCCCGCCTTCCGAACTTCCAAACCGCGGATTTCTCTCTCGTATTTTCGAAAAATGTCGAAATTACGAGGATTACCGTATCTTTTCGGAAATGTGGTATTTTCAAAAATTTTCCGCAAATTACGAGATTCTAGTAATTTCAAATTTTTCGAAAAAACCGTATTGTTCGAATTTATGAGGATTAACTCATATTTTCGGAAAAGCGCTTTTTCAAAATTTTTCTAAATTAACGAGATTTCTCGTATTTTCTAAATTATTACATGATTTCTCGTATTTTGAGGATTTTTTCATTTTAATGGTCCGCTCAGCGGATTGTCGAATTTTCGAGTTTTTTGAAAATTCGCAGATCTCGCGCGGACCCGATTTTGCGAAGTTCGAACTCTCTATAGCCTCTACCATTCCCTTACAGTAACGAGATTAGGCAAGAAGGGCATGTACTGAGATATAGGCGGTGTGCCAGTTTACTATACATACAACAGGGTATTTTAACCCAGTTCATAAGGGATATATTTTACCCTAATTTATTTACCACGTGTGATTTTTTACTGATTTATTCATGTTTTAAAGGGGCTATTTTTAGATTCTAGAGTGGTAAAAAATTGGGTTTAGTTCTCGTTTAATCCATTATTCCAAAGACAAACCAAAAGCATTACTTATATCTCTTGGTCCTGGACTGCCAAAGGAATATTTGGAAGAGGTGGCTTTCTTGTAATGTTTACTGGTCTTCTATAGATTAATAAATTCTTTGTGAAACTGAAAATTATACAAATTAATAATTCAGTATATATACACGAACCATTACAACAAGATAAACTGTTACTCTGTTATTATGCACATATACTTACAGACAAGTGATCTCTAAGCTTAGGTAAAAGTTTGGTACAAACCATGAGGAAGAAATCACCACCATGGAGGCTTGACCCTGCTAGATATTCAACTTCTGGTCCTGTGATTATAACTTTATTGATAACTTTACAAACTGTAATTACCTAGTTGCAATATGAGAATGGTCGTAGTTGGCAACATTACCGATGAATTACACTAACACATATGATTATAACATATCTACCTAGAGGGAGGGCAGCCACAAAATTTCGTTATGGGATTTTATTTTTGTTATATCTGATCCTAAGAAGCAGTAATTTACATGCTTTAATAGAATTAGATCACATCAAACAAAACTGCCCTGCTTTTTATGAGTAAATACATTAGGTACTACGCGGGCAGTTCGGCATTATTGTACTATCAGGCTAATTGGGGCAGAATTGAGATCACTTATTTTAACGATTAGAACTTTTTATTTGAAAAATAACTCTATCATGGGTATAAACTATACAAAAAATACGTAAAAAATACTTGTGGGTCCTTGAAAACAGTAAACATACAACTGTTTAACGCAATATAAACGTATAAATCACAGGGATATACGTTTTAGAGCATGAACAATTTCCCAACTGTTAAGGACTAAGCACTACGAGTGGAGTATACTCCAACTTGCTTAAACCTAATTGGGCGCTCCAAAAAAACACCCCCATCACCTTCAGCTGAATGAAAATATAACAAAAACCCTCCTAAATTTTCCTATATATGGTAGCGAGCACACGAGGCCTATCTGCATGCATGAAGTATAACAGGCTAAAAACCTAAACCCTTAAACATATAACTGGAAAGTAACTGGGAGACTTTTTTTAAAGAATATAAGAACAACAGTTGTAAACAATCAAGAAGCAGCCAAATTTTAATTATCTTTGAAGATAATTAACATAAAATACAAAATACAACCCCCCCCCCAAAAAAAAAAAATTATAACTAAAACATAACCAAATGGTATGGGTCCCTTCCTGGTAAGCTGGTGATAGTAACAAAGAAAAGCAGAACTCTAAACTCTTCTTTGCTTCTGTGTACAAAGATGGACCCAGTTGCGAAACTTTTGGAAGGATTATAAAGGAACACAGAGTACTTGAAAATAGATTTTGAACATTATTACGTAGGTACCATCAGGTTATAATGTATGTTCAAGTCCTGCCACAACCAACCTATTTCACTTCTTTCAAGTCAGTGAGTACTAACTACAGTTAGACTCCGGGGGTGGGTCAGTGGATGTGATTGTAATTTAAATTTTTATATGGTACTTCATAGAAAGTATTAGCAGGATGCTTTACTAAATTGAGAACTGCTAAAGGATAGATTACAAAGAGATGTTTAGAAATGGAAACATCTAGTTGGACACGGTTAGTTATATGTGTTCAACTCAGGGGTCGTTGCTCTCGGTACTAACGTGGACCTAGGGTTTAGGAGTGACCAGGGTGTTGGCCGAGGGAGATAGGGAATCGGGTAAATGTGCGGCTGGAAGACAGTATTGTGCCGGAAGTTAACGTCAGTGCAACGAGGCGCCATTCGGAACCAACTAAATATATACGGGTAGATTACAATAAGTTCTTATATCCTTATAAATCGGTGCTAATTTGCCCAAACCAATCAGATGTTGGGCTTTCAAATTAAAATAAGATCTGATGGTAGGGGCACAAATTAGTTATATAAATAGTTGTATCAGATTCAAATTTATCTAATTCTTCCCTGATATAAACTAGGTAAATGCTATAAACTGGCAATTATGTTTAATGGTTGAGAAATGCAAAGTTGTACTTTTTGGCAAAGAACAACATAATATGGGGAGGGTTGTCATTTATCCAGCTCGTTGGTATAATCACGTTAGATTCAACTGGACTTGAAGTTGCGTTCTTAAAAGATGTTTCGCTAGTAATTCTGACTGCGTTCTACAATTAGAATTGCATTTCTCAACACGAATTGCAATGAGTAGAAAATGCAAGTAAGTCCAGTCATGCTAAGTGAAACACCCCCCCCAATTAACATAATATGTATATACCTAATGGGATTGTTTTTAGAAGTGACTAAGAGCAGACATTGTCTTTGTAAATATATATATACTGATATTAAACTTCGTATTGAACTTTCTTAAAAATCTCCGCGTGTGCTGCCTACTCTTCAGTATTGATTGTTTCCCTCCTTCGGATCGCACCGGGAGGGGTGTGATTGAATATTGGTGGTGTGCAGAGGAATCTAAATTAGCACCATCCTATAATATATATATATATATAATAATATATATATATATATATTTATACAGCGAAGTCTCCAGCACTCAACATACTATAAGCATAAATTAATTAGAATCCGAACAAGTATGCAAGCAACGAAGGTGATTACTCCTGCACTAAAGTTAAAATGGATACGTTTTTACATGTTTGTACAAACTTGTCGTCCAGCTGATCGCACTTTAGCGATATATCCAGCTCAGTCCTAACCAATGAGTAAAGTTCAATCCAAGGGGGACAAGCCATACCGGCTTCTCTCTTTGATTATGTATGCACCTATACAAGGATCACTGGGAGCTTCAGAGCTTCTAAACCTTCTTTTATCGGACTTAGCTTCCTTAAAGGGTCGGGGGAATAACATTTACCCAGGGAGCAAAGCATATTAAATCGGCTTTAGCCCGTATTGCCCTGTTATTACACAAATACAAAATATGAAGCTCAAACCTTTATTTAAATTACTTCAGATGTGGTTTGCACAGAAAGAAGGTGTACTGGCAATTAATACATTATACAGAATACTCCAGCACTCAAACTATACTATAAGTCATAATAATTCGCTATCACGAAACAAGGTATGCAAGCAACGAAGGGTGCATTCACCTGCCTAAAGTTAAAAAAATGATACGTTTAGTTACATAAGTTTGGTACAAACTTGCGTCAGCTGATGCGGCCACTTCTTCAAGGCAGTTACCCAGCATCAGTCCCTAAACCTAATGGAGTAAGTTCAATCCGCGGGGGAACAAGACCATACCTGTTCTCCTCTTTATTTAGTATGACCTCTAAACCAAGGTGAATCTGGAGTCTACAGAGCTCTAAACCCTTCTTTTTATTCATGGACTGCCTTTAAAGGGGCGGGGGAAATAAGTTGTACCCAGGGGCAACATATAAAATCAAGTAGCCGTATTGCCCCTTTATATCTACAAATACAAGAATATCAGCTCAACCTTTATTTAAATTACTTTCAGATGTGTTGTTGTGCCAAAGGAGAGTACGGCAATTAATACCATTATCAGAAGTCTCCAGCCTCAAACTATCCTATAAGCATAAATTTAATTCGATTTCACGAAACAAGTATGCAAGCAACGAAGGGGTGATTACTGCCTCCAAAGTTAAAATGCATACGTTTTAGTTACATAGTTTGGACAAACAGATTGCGTCAGCTGATTGCGCCACTTCTCAAGGCGGGAGTATACCCAAGCATCAGTCCTCAACCCATATGAGTAAAGTTCAATCCCTGGGGGGGGGAAAACAAGAACCTATACCTGCTGTTCTCTTTATTTGTATGACTATACCCATGAAATCATGGGAGCTTACAGACTTCTAACCTTTTTTCGGACGTGCCTTAAAGGGGCGGAAGGGGGACATAAATTTACCCCATTGGTGAGCCAAAGCATATACAAATCGAGCTTAGCCTATGCCCTTATTATCTACAAATACAAGAAATGCAGCTCAACCTTTATTTTCAAATTACTTCAGAGTGGTGCAAAGGTCAGCGTACCACAGGCAATTAATACATTATACAGAAGTCTCCAGCACTCAACCTATCTATAAGCTAAAATTAATAGATACACAAACAAGTATGCAAGCAACGAAGGTGAATACCTATGCAACTAAATTGTTAAAATGGATACGTTTAGGTACATAGTTTGTACAACGTTGCGTCAGCGGAATGGCCACTTCAAGGCAGTATCCCAGCATCAGTCCTAACCTAATAGTAAGTTCAATCCCTGGGGGGGCACAAGCCATACCTGCTTCTCCTTTTATTTAGTATGACCTATACCAAGGAATCATGGGAGCTTACAGAAGCTTCTCAAACTTCTTTGTATCTGGGACTGCTAAAGGGGCGGGGGAATAAAATTTACCAGGGACGCAAGCATATAAAATCGAGCTTAGCCGTATTGCCCTTTGATTACCAAATACAAGAATATGCAGCTCAAACTTTATTTTAAATTACTTGCAGATGTGGTGCAAAAGAAGTAAAAGAAGAAACACTACCGGCAATTAATAACATATACAGAAGTCTCCAGCACTCAACATAACATATAAGCTAATTACTTCGATATCACGAACAATTATTGCAAGCAACGAAGGGTTGATTTACCGCGCACTCAAGTTACAAATGGATTACTTTAGTTACATAGTGTTGTACAAACCTTGACGTTCAGCTGATGCGCCCACTTCAAGGCAGTAGTAATCCCAGCATCAGTATCCTAACCTAATGAGTATAAAGTTCAATCCCGGGGGGACAAGACCATACCTTTCTCTCTTATATTTACTATGACCTATGACCAAGGACATCATGGGAGCATTACATTATATATATATCTATCATGATATTAAATTAAAATTTCGTGGGATTTTGGTAGCCTCGGAGGTACTTATGTTGGTCGAGGTGGTTGGTACACCTATAATAGGGACGGAGTACAATTTTATGTGTTGTTTTAAGCCACTAATTAAATAGTTATATCAATATTAACAATAGTAGTAGTATAACATAAAGATTATATAGAAATGTAAATAAGGCATTATGTTATAGTATATAATAAATAAAAGTACTTAGTAGGCTCCCACCTCCTTGTTATGTGTGAATGGTATCTTCAAATGGACTGGTTAGCCGCACCCCAGGAAGTTTTTTACAGGGGGCTATGGAAGCTTACAAAGGAACTAGTTCTCACTTCCTTTGGAAATTGGTTGATATATCAGCTTTATGTTCACGAAAGAGGTCTAATTGGTAGTATACCAATAAATTTTTTCTAAAGACTTGAGGTTTGTACCAAGTTCTGATTAGTACAATCAGATTCTTCCAGACAGCGTACCAATAAGATTCTTGTTCTAATAGTACCTGATATGTAACCAATTATTTGAAAGAATTGGATATCTTGCCAGACATGTTCTCCCAGTGTCCCAGATCACGCCCATTAACAGTAAGTTACTGTATCATTTTTACCAAATTTTCGAAAGATTCCTAACCTTTTCAAAACTTCAAATTTCGAAAATTTCGGTGACCCTCCGACAATGAGAATGTTAAATCATCGAAAAACAGTTTGATCGTGAGAATTTTTTTTTTTACACTTCTGGTGTATGTATCATTTTTCCTAGACCCATTTCCAGATCTCAAGGTGGAACGGATTTGAGCAGTTTTCGCCCCATCTCTCAAAAACCGGTTAAATAATCTTCATGTATACACTATTATAACAAACGTACAACAAAATTGAAAAATTTGACGTGTTACTATTAACAAAATATAAGATGTCTGTGTTAGTTATCTAGTGTTTTTGTTGCTTTAGAAATACATGTTAAATAACATATAAGTGACAGCCTATACATTTCCAGTACAATCCAAAAGATGTGTGTATATATGTCCCCTCTAATACCCTTTGGGGTCACCCCAATAGGTTCCCTTCTGCCCTGTTATATTGTGTAAACTGATATTATTTAGGGGAGATGTGACACTAATTAGAACCAGATTTCAAAGATTTCTTTTTATTTGTTTTTTTAACAGCTGCCTTTATTTTTTTTTGTACCAATCCATAATTTTATAGTATGTGTATAAAGATTTTATTCATCTGGACCAACATATGCTTAAACATACGGAGCAAGGAGCGGCTCTTGCGAGTGAGCACCGAAAGGTAAGTTCCATGTCCCCGAGCAACTATTAGATTCACAGGGGTGAAATAAGCGTTCTCCCGCCCTTTGATAATAAGAAATTGAATTGGCACTGGCTTTTTAAAAAAACGGAGGATGTTTAGGTGGGTGGGTTTAGTGTGTTCCCTTTAACAAGTGTGTAATTTATGATCGTTACAAAATTACATAACGAGTGTAAAATCTAACATAAAGCTATCAATAGATTTACGCTCCACAGGAATTGTTACAAACGAATTGTAGACTGATACACAGAGTAACACAATCAGGGTTATTCAATAAACCAGTTCTATCGTTAAAATGGGCTAATTTTGCCCAACACAATCACATAGATTTCACATGTTAAATGGAGATCTGATTGGTTGGGGTAAAATTAGCACCATTTGTTAAGATAGAACTTTTATTGAATTTATCCCTGTATGAATGGTATAACTATGTTACACATTGTCACACTGTGGGCCGATTTGGTTAGATCACGCGTACTCCATATGATTAACAAAACATGGGTAAATCATATTGCTATCTAAACCATGGGTGCCAGCGACCCCAGTTTATTTATTCACCACACTTTTCCTTTGTTGAAAAGCCTCTGTCCCTGCTTTCATTGGTTAGGTTTATATTGTTAAGACAGTGAATTTAAAATCTGGTCCAGCCCTATGCTCCATCTGACGGTACGCTTTGGAACGGCGAGAGAAAGTGTTAAATTGTAGGAGGATTTGGTTGCATCATATGTATTTAAACCCTTTTGGGTGGTTTCATTCCTCCACTTCATAATAACCAACCCACATGGCATTACAGAGCATAAACCCAAAAACCTGAGTATGACATCCCATGAATATTAAACCTCTGTCCGGTCAATAGGGTGAAACAAAAATGTCTTGCCCTTCATATAACTTTGGAAAAATATACAAGAGTTAGAAAGACATACAGTGCACTCATTTCTTCCATTCCCAGACATTTTGATTTTAATCCCCTCCTTCTACCTTTGTAGCATCTTTAAATGTGTGTGCCAAGGGGTTTCCAACATCTATATGAGACCATGGGTGGTTCTTTAAATTCTATATTTTGGGCAGGTTTGTGCAAACATAGGCCAGTGTTGCTGGATGTATTAGCCACACTCTGGCTACAGGGGTCAATGTTAGTCTCCCTTATTCTCTTTATTCTTTATTACCTTACACCTTACACCATTCATTGGAATGGGATCTTACATTGTTCATTTAATAGATGAACGTGTCTGTTTTTTCGTTATAGTGACCAAATTGACTGCAAGTCGCAGGAATCTGACGACTGGCTATGATTGTATAATCACCCAATGAATTTATCTTTAAAGCTGCAGGGATTGATACGACATCATATGAGGACTTATTTTCGAGTATAGTGTTTGGATATTGGCTCATTGAAGGAAATAATTGATGTACACATTGGAGAATTAATTTGCCTTGGCAGCTGCAAACTGAATCGGATTGAAAAGGACTCCATACTTACCTGGCCTTTTTGATGTGTATATATACTTTTAATTACTCATATAAAGAACTTACCTCTTCACCTTCTTTTGAGATGCTGGTGTACCTAATAAGGATAAATGAATAACATGTATTCGTAAGAGGATCTGTGCCCATAATTTTCATATATAACTGGAATAGGACGCTGTTCACTATAATATTTCAATTTAAATTAGGCTTGGTACCTACCTTTTTATGCCATACATCATTCAAATGAGATGATATATGTTATATTCTGTAACCTCTGCATTTATAGCACTGTATATATTGTCAGATGTTTGGATTAACGTTACCCTTTGATAAGATAGGTATGTATATATTACAAGTTTTGAGCTCATTGGAGATTCCTAGTAAAAATGTACCTTGCAATAGTGGAGTTGTATTTTGATTTTGATGCACTTTCTATGTTTATTTTTTACACATGCATCAGGTAGCAACAACACCTCCAAGCCCGACTGAATATTGTCTGGTTTCCATTTAGATATTTCTTGTTTGCTTCAGAACTTTCTTACATTACTTCCAGAGTTCTTATGCCCATATCTATATGGCCACAAAGTTTTTTGGTGACACCGCACAGGATCGTGGATTTGCGAGACGGTTACCATAATATTGTGTAAGTCGGCCTGGATAGTGGTTGGTTTAGCCTCATCTGGACAGACGAATGGTTATGCAATTTTGGCGATATAAGGTACGCAGATGTGTTCTGAGGTTGCAATCCAAGGTGTTGTTGAGTCTTGTTGGACACATATTTTTGCAATGACTATTGCCTGCCATAGTGGTTTTTAACACACTAATAAAGGAATTATTTTATGTTATTTTAAGTGCCTTTTTCTATGCATTGGTAATATTAACATAGCATGTTGTTATAGGCAATATTCAAGGTCTCTTTTTGACCAAACAACGTCGGTGGGAGTGGGAAAAATTTACTCTATTTGTAAATTCCAAGTCTCTCAAGTTTAAAGTCCCATCTTCCCACTCTGGCACAGGACAAACATCCACAACTGGTAAAAGTTGGTTTTATTGGGGAAGTGGGCTTTTAATACTTAAGGGCCGAAAAAATCTATAGAGATCTGTTTTGAAGTCTATCCCCTTTTGTGTGGGTAAAGTTCAAACCCTTAGAAAGTACCTGGTTCATTCAGGAACGATCGAGATCTTTTGCAGTAATCCTTCCACGGCCAGATCTGCTTTCCTCCTCCTGTAGGTCCCGCAAGGCTCTACTGATATACCCGTCCAAACTCGTAGTCCAACATATCAATATTAAAGTTTTCTATTTATGTTTCACTCCTTCCAAACGATAACATTTGAGTTCTTCTTCTGCTCAACTCCTATTTTATTGTAGTGAGGATCCTCCATAGCCGGAAGGGTCAACAGTAATGCCTTTGGTCAGCAAATACCATTTTCCAGTTAGGTGAGTTTCCTTAGTAAAATCAAGTAAAATATAATGTCTAGGGAGCATTTAGTTTAGGATCTGGCTTGACATGACTCTACTTTTAAAGGGTATGTACACCATAAAACAAATTAGGTTACTGGCAAGCTGTGACTTAAAACTAAGTTGGCAAAAAAAAAAAAAAATTATTTCTATCCCAACAAAGCCTACCTTTATTGCTTCCAATCTTGCTGGCTTCCCTCCTGTGTGATGGCATCGAGCTCTGCCTCAATGAGATCCCTGGCTCCCTCTGCTTCCTAGGCCCTGAATATACAAATGAAGATGTGAAAACTGCAATAATCTTTTTTCTTATCAAAAAATTACTGTGGGGTTCCTTGAAATTTACTATGGTGTATTCATTTTTTTTGTAACTCCAGTGGAAGGGAAGGGATCCTGCACATCCACTATATTCTGTTGTTGTTTTCTACTCTAGTTGTCATATTAACATACAATTAACGGCCCAGGGGCATGTTAAAAGGGCACTATTGTCCAAATAAGTTAACCCAAGTTACCTGAGAAATGACAAGTAGAAGTTTTCATTTCTTTTATGGGGTCCCTGTGCATGTGAATTTTATTTTTGGAGGACAATGCACACTTTTGAATTGGTGACATACAGTAGCATATCATATGCTTACTGACATATGTAGACATAGCACATTACAAAAATACACAGGTAAATGCGCTCCATTGTGCATATTTACTGGATGTTGGATGGACGTATGCCTTACTAATAAGTAATTTTTTATGCATTTTTTGGTTGACCCCTGGGAATCATGAGGGTGGGCACTGAGAAGAATGGAGGGCATTCAGAATCAGGACAGGATATATTTCCTTTATACATTAAATTAAATCCGCATATTTCTAAATCAGTTAAACAATGGTTTAATTGTAAATTCAGCATTACAACTCTGTGGCCTACTTAAAATTGTGATGTGGTTGTAAAATACAATGGAATTAAATTCCCATATTTCTCAAATCAGTTTAAACAAATGGTTTTTGTAAATACAGTTTTGCAACTCTGTGACCTACTAAAAATTGTGGATGTGTTGTAAATACAATGGAATTAAATTACCCATATTTCTCAAATCATGTTAAACAATGGTTTAATTGTAAATTCAGCATTGCAACATCTGTGGGCCTACTTAAAATTGTGGAATTGTGTTGTAAAATACAATGTTCATTAGTGAGCAACCCCCCTCACAAACACATGTTAAGCTAGAGTACATTGGTTTATTTTAGAAAGAAGCAAAAAATGACACATGTCCTTTGTTGCAATTGAACACTCTATTTTTTCATCTTTACTTTACAGGGTCCGTTTACTTCAGTTCAAAAATAAAAATGACATGTACTGTGAGGATGGATCCCTAGAAAGTAAGGCTTGAGATATTATATTGAATGCCCTACAATAAAAACTGAAACACCACTAAGCTTTCAAAGCAGAAACAGCTGTCCCATTTATGTTTGATAGAATGGTATTGTATTTTTTTTACACATGAAGCTACGCTGCTAAAGCCATTGTTTCTTCACTTTAAAATATTGGATGATTTTTGCCCGCCCCTGTGTCTTCTTTTCCTTTTTAACTACTTTAGCGGTACAGTATGTGATTCATGTGGACTGCATAAATCTACTTTATGTAAATCCCTTATGGTTCTTTGATTGACAATTTATTCATGAGGGCATCAAGCCTTTGAGACTTAAGGTTTGTTGTGTATGATGATTTACCTCTGTGATTGCTGCGTTTTAGCATTGCCTTCATTAGCTGCAATTTTGGATTTACTCTGGGCCACATGACATCTATAAAAGCATCTGGGATGTTGTTAATCAGAACAGTACAATTTATTTGGTTGTTAGCCAAGTATTTTAGAAGGTTACTATAGTGACATTTGTAGGTTGAGGGCTAGTGTTAATTTGTGCAGCAAGAAATTCACAAAATAGTGAACATTAATAAAGGCAGGAAGGGACGACCCATTTCTATAAGGTAAGCAGCCCTGCAGTTTGTCTTAAAGGGATGTCCACCCAAAGCATTTTTAAATAAGAGCCTCTCCCTGGTCCCCAGCCCCAACCGCATCATTTTATCTTTAGAAAGACTCCCCAAACTTTTACTTATATCTTTACTCAGCCACGCTCCGGCCCTCTGTTTGCGAGAAAATGAAGAGAGGGGGGGATGGCAGTAGCAGCTGTGATTGGTGAGGCAGACGCGTCCGCTGATGGATGGCCGCTCAGCCAATCCCAGATGCGGACTGCCGGTCCCCCCCTGCTTGCATTGTCTCTCGCAAACGAGGGCCGGAGCGGTGAGGCGGTGGAAGAGGGGGAAGTAAAAGTTTGGGGAGCTTTCTAAAAATAAAAATGATTGCGGTTGGGGCTGGGAGACCAGGGGGCATACTGTATTAAAGGGAATTAGCTAGGGGGAGGGAATCCGGAGAGGGAGGGGGGGGGGAGGGGGAGAATGGCTGCAGTACGCATGCCAAACTTCTCCGGAGGCCATTAGGAGGCAGAGTCCTATATGGACTCTGCTAGCCTCCTGGTGGGACAGTTTTTGGGACTTTGGGGGGGACTACAGGAGAACCCTATGGAGCTTGGGAGTGTGAGGTAAGGATTATTAAACTACACTACATGGTGGGGCCAGTAGTTGGGGGGATTATAGTTTTGGGGGTGGACATGCCCTTTAACTTAAATAGACTGAAAACAATGTATAATAACAATATATAAGGGGAGGACTGGGACCTTTGCGAATTAGGGGGGCAAACACAGTGAATTGGTCATTTTAGGCTGGGTACACACGGATGGTATACTTCTTCCCGACCAAACCGCTCGCCACTAGTGATTGGTCAGCCAGGACAAACCGTTTTTCTGCAACACTTGTGTGCAGTCCATAAGCAGTGAGTAACAGACATCTTCCAATCATGATATTGCGTGACTGAAATCAGTGGTGGTGAAGTCTCAAAACAGCACTCTTTTTAGAAGACAAGAGCACCTTAATATAAATTCACTAATCTTGTTTCTTAACTCTCATTTTGATAGCATTGTTGGGAACTTTACTTTTCTACCATGGGTTTGGGAGTTTTTATTTCCCAACATCCAGAATCACACTGTGTGGTCACTGACCATTGTGTTTCTTTACACGATGATAAGTGATAAGGTAAAGAACACAATGGTCAGTGACCACACAGTGTGATTCTGGGATGTTGGGAAATAAAACTCAAACCCCATGGTAGAAAGGTAAAGTTCCCAACAATGCTATCAAAATGAGAGTTAAGACACAGATTAGTGAATTTATATTAAGGTGCTCTTCCTTCTAAAAAGAGTGCTGTTTTGAGACTTCACCACCACTGATTTCAGTCACGCAATTATCATGATTGGAAATGTCTGTTAATCACTGCTTATGGACTGCACAATTGGTTGCAGAAAACGGTTTGTCCTGGCTGACCAATCACTAGTGGCGAGCGGTTGGTCGGGAAGAAGTATACCTCCGTGTGTACCCAGCCTAAAATGACCAATTCACTGTGTTTGCCCCCCTAATTCGCAAAGGTCCCAGTCCTCCCCTGTATATTGTTATTATACATTGTTTTCAGTCTATTTAAGTTAAAGGGCATGTCCACCCCCAAAACTATAATCCCCCCAACTACTGGCCCCACCATGTAGTGTAGTTTAATCCTTACCTCACACATCCCAAGCTCCATAGGGTTCTCCTGTAGTCCCCCCCAAAGTCCCAAAAACTGTCCCACCAGGAGGCTAGCAGAGTCCATATAGGACTCTGCCTCCTAATGGCCTCCGGAGAAGTTTGGCATGCGTACTGCAGCCATTCTCCCCCTCCCCCCCCCCTCCCTCTCCGGATTCCCTCCCCCTAGCTAATTCCCTTTAATACAGTATGCCCCCTGGTCTCCCAGCCCCAACCGCATCATTTTTATTTTAGAAAGCTCCCCAAACTTTTACTTCCCCTCTTCCACCGCCTCACCCGTCTTTCCACCGACGCTCCCGGCCCTCTGTTTGCGAGAGAAAATGCAAGCAGAGGGGCGGGACCGGCAGTCGCATCTGTGGATTGGCTGAGCGGCACATCCAATCAGCGGACGCGCTCTGTCCTCTAGCCAATCACCATCTGCTGACTGCCGTCCCTCCCCTTGCTTTCAGTTTCTCGCAAACATAGGGCGGGAGCGTGGCTGAGTAAAGATTTTATTTAAGTAAAAGTTTGGGTGTGATCTTGTCTAAAGATAAAAATGATGCGGTTGGGGCTGGGGGACCAGGGGAGAGGCTATATTAAAAAAATTGATTTAAGGGTGGACATACCCTTTAAAGACAAAAATGCAGAGCTGCTTAAATATAGAAATGGTAGATTCACATTCACTGCCATTTATTTAATGTAAAATACACTTATTTTGTGAATTTCTTGCTGCACAAATTAACACTTAGCCTCAACCTACAAAATGTCACTATAGTACCTTCTAAAATACTTGGCTATACACCAAATAAATTGTACTGTTCTGATTAACACATCCCAGATGCTTTTATATGTCATGCCAGAGTAATCCAAAATTGCAGCTAATGAAGTCAATGCTAACTCAAGCAAATCACAGAGGTATCATCATACACAACAAACCTTTAAAGTCTTCAAATGCTTGTTGCCTCATGAATAAATTGTCAATCAAAGATAACCATAAAGGGATTTTACTATTTAAAGTAGATTTATGCATTCCACATGCATCTACATACTGTATCTCTAAAGTAGTTAAAAAGGAAAGAGAAAGGACACAGGGTCTTTTCAAAAATCTATCCAATATTTTTAAAGTGAAGAAACAATGGCTTTTAGCAGCGTAGCTTCATGTGTAAATAAAAATACAATACCATTCTATCAAAATATAATGGGACAGCTGTTTCTGCTTTGAAAGCTATAGTGGTGTTTCAGTTTTTATTGTAGGGCCATTCAATATATAATATCAAGCCCTTACTTTCTAGGGATCAATTCCTCACAGTACATGTCATTTTTATTTTTGAACTAAAGTACCAGGGACACTGTAAAGTAAAGATGAAAAAATAGAGTGTTCAATGCAACAAAGGACATGTGTCATTTTTTGCTTCTTTTCTAAAATAAACCAATGTACTCTAGCTTAACATGTGTTTGTGAGGGGGGTTGCTCACTAATGAACATTGTATTTTACAACACATCCACAATTTTAAGTAGGCCACAGAGTTGCAATGCTGAATTTACAATTAAACCATTGTTTAACTGATTTGAGAAATATGGGAATTTAATTCCATTGTATTTTACAACACATCCACAATTTTTAGTAGGTCACAGAGTTGCAAAACTGTATTTACAATAAAACCATTGTTTAACTGATTTGAGAAATATGGGAATTTAATTCCATTGTATTTTACAACACATCCACAATTTTAAGTAGGCCACAGAGTTGCAATGCTGAATTTACAATTAAACCATTGTTTAACTGATTTGAGAAATATGCGGATTTAATTTAATGTATAAAGGAAATATGATCCTGTCCTGATTCTGAATGCCTCCATTCTTCTCAGTGCCCACCCATCATGATTCCCACAGGGGTCAACCAAAAATGCATTAAAAAATTACTTATTTGATTAGTAAGGCATACAGTCCATCCAACATCCAGTAAAATATCACAATGGAGCGCATTTACCTGTGTATTTTTGGTAATGTGCTATGTCTACATATGTCAGTAGCATATGATATGCTACTGTATGTCACAAAATTCAAAATGTGCATTGTCCAAAAATAAAATTCACATGGCACAGGCCCCATAAAAGAAATGAAAACTTCTACTTGTCATTTCTCATGGTAACTTGGGTTAACTTATTTGGACAATAGTGCCCTTTTTAACATTGCCCCCTTGGCCGTTAATGTATGTTAAATGACAACTAGAGAAAACAACAACAGAATATAGTGGATTGTGCAGGATCCCTTCCCTTCCACTGGAGTTACAAAAAAAATGATACACCATAGTAAATTTCAAAGGAACCCCACAGTAATTTTTTGATAAGAAAAAAAGATATATTGCAGTTTTCACATCTTCATTTGTTATATTCAGGGCCTAAGGAAGCAGGAGGAGCCAGGAGATCTCATTGAGGCAGAGCTCCAGATGCCATCATCCAGGAGGAGGAAGCCAGCAAGATTGAAGCAATAAAGGTAGGCTTTGTTGGGGATAGAATAATTTTGTTTTTTTGTTTTGCCAACTTTAGTTTTAAAGTCACAGCTTGCCAGTAACCTAACGTTTTTTTTATGGTGTACATACCCTTTAAAAGTAGATTCAGCCAGATCCTAAATAAATGCTCCCTAGACATTATACTTTTAACTATTGATTTTACTAAGAAGGAACTCACCTAACTGGAAAATGTATTTGCTGACACAAAGGCATTACTGTTGACCTGCCCGGCTATGGAGGATCTCACTACATATAAATAGGAGTTAGAGGAGAAACTCAAATGTTATCGTTTGGAAGGAGTGAAACATAAATAGAAAAACTTTAATATTGATATGTTGGACTACGAGTTTGGACGGGTATATCAGTAGAGCCTTGCGGGACCTACAGGAGAGGAAAGCAGATCTGGCCGTGGAAGGATACTGCAAAGATCTCGATCTGTTCCTGAATGAACCAGGTACTTTCTAAGGGTTTGAACTTTATACCCACACATAAAGGGGATAGACTTCAAAACAGATCTCTATAGATTTTTTCGGCCCTTAAGATTAAAGGCACACTTCCCCAATAAACCAACTTTTACCAGTTGTGATGTTGTCCCTGTGCCAGAGTGGGAAGATGGGACTTTAAACTTGAGAGACTTGGAATTTACAAATAAGAGTACATTTTTCCCACCGACGTTGTTTGGTCAAAAGAGACCTTGAATATTGCCTATACACAACATGCTTATGTTAATATTACCAATGCATAGAAAAAGGCACTTAAAATAACATAAAATAATTCCTTTATTAGTGTGAAAAACCACTATGGCAGGCAATAAGTCATTGCAAAAATATGTGTCCAACAAGACTTCACCACCTTGGATGCAACCTCAGAACACATCTGCGTACCTTATATCGCCAAAATTGCATAACCATTCGTCTGTCCATATGAGGCTAAACCAACCACTTATCCAGGCCGACTTACACAATATTATGGTAACGTATCGCAAGATCCACGATCCTGTGCGATGTCACCAAAAAACTTTGTGGCCATATAGACTATGGGCATAAAGAGACTCTGGAAGTAATGTAAGAAAGTTCTGAAGCAAACAAAGAAATATCTAAATGGAAACCAGACAATATTCAGTCGGCTTGGAGGTGTTGTTGCTACCTGATGCATGTGTAAAAATAAACATAGAAAGTGCATCAAATACAACTCCACTTATTGCAAGGGTACATTTTTACTAGGAATACCTCCAATGAGCTCAAACTATGTAATATATCACATACCTATCTTATCAAAGGGTAACGTATCCAACATCTGACAATATATACAGTGGCTATAAATGCAGAGGTTACAGAATATACATATATCATCTCATTTTGAATGATGTATGGCATAAAAAGGTAGGTACCAAGCCTAATTTAAATTGAAATATTATAGTGAACAGTGTCCTATTCCAGTTATATATGAAAATTATGGGCACAGATCCTCTTAGAATACATGTTATTCATTTATCCTTATTAGGTACACCAGCATCTCAAAAGAAGGTGAAGAGGTAAGTCTTTATATGAGTAATTAAAAGTATATATACACATCAAAAAGGCAGGTAAGTATGGAGGTCCTTTTCAATCCGATTCAGTTTGCAGCTGCCAAGGCAAATTAATTCTCCAATGTGTACATCAATTATGTTCCTTCAATGAGCCAATATCCAAACACTATACATCGAAAATAAGTCCTCATATGATGTCGTATCAATCCATTGCAGCTTTAAAGATAAATTCATTGGGTGATTATACATCCATAGCCAGTCGTCAGATTCCTGCGACTTGCAGTTCAATTAGTCACTATAAGAAAAAACAGGACACGTCATCTATTTAAATGAACAATGTAAGATCCCATTCCAATGAATGGTGTAAGGTGTAAGGTAATAAAGAATAAAGAGAATAAAGGGAGACTAACATTGACCCCTGTAGCCAGAGTGTGGCTAATACCATCCAGCAACACTGGCCTATGTTTGCACAAACCTGCCCAGAAATTATAGAATTTAAAGAACCACCCATGGTCTCATATAGATGTTGGAAACCCCTTGGCACACATTTAAAGATGAATCAAGGAGGAGGAGGGGATAAAACAAAATTGTCTGGAAGGGAGAAATGAGGGCATGTATGCTTGCCTAAATTGTATATTTTGTCCAAAAGTTATGAAGGGCAAGACTTTTTTTTTCACCTATCTACCGGACAGAGGTTTAATATTCATGGATGTCATACTCAGGTTTTGTGGTTTATGCTCTGGTATGCCCATGTGGGTTGGTTTATGAAGTGGAAACCACCCAAAAGGTTAAATTACATATGATGCAGCACAAATCCTCCGTACAATTGAAACACGTTTCTCTCCCCGTTCCAAAGCGTTACAGTCAGATGGGGCATAGGGCTGACCAGTTTAAATTCACTGTCCTTGAACAGATAAAACCTAACCAAATGAAAAAGACAGACAGAGGCTTTTCAAACAAAGGAAAGTGTGGTGAATAAATAAACTGGGGTCGCTGGCACCAAATGGTTTAGATCGCAATTATGATTTACATGTTTTTGTTAATAGATATGGAGAGCGTGCTTACCAAATCGGCCACAGGGGGACACTGTGTAACATAGTTGTATCCATTCATACAGGGAAATTCAATAAAAGTTCTTATCGTTAAAAATTGTGCTAATTTTACCCCAACCAATCAGATCTCATTTAACATTTGAAATCTAACGTGATTGGTTGGGGCAAAATTAGCACCATTTTTAACGATAAGAACTTTTATTGAATAACCCTGATTGTGTATACTCTGTGTATCTAGTCTAAATTGTTTGTAACAATTTCCTGTGGAGCGTAAATCTATGATAGCTTTATCGTAGATTTACAATCGTTATTGATAATTTCTGATAACGATCATAAATTAACAATTGTTAAAGGAACACTAAACCCACCTAAATCCGTTTTTTAAAGCATGTGCCATTCATTTCTATTATTCAAAGGGAGGTGAGAACGCTTATTCTCACCCCCCTGTGAATAATAGTATGCTCGGGGGACATGGAACTTACCTTTCCGGTGCTCCACTCGCAAGCCGCTCCTGCTCCTGTATGTTTAGCTATATGTGGATACAGATGATATAAAATCTTTATACACACTACTATAAAATTTATGGATTTGTACAAAAAAAATAAAGGCAAGATGTTAAAAATAAAAATAAAAGAAATCTTTGAAATCTTGGTTCTATTAGTGTCACATCCCCTAAATTAATATTTTACACAATATACAGAGGCAGAAGGGAACCTATTGGGTGTACCCCAATAGGTATTAGAGGGGACATATATACACACATCTTTTGGATTGTACTGGAAATGTTAGGCTGCACTTTATGTATATTTAACATGTATTTCTAAAGCACAAACATCTAGATAACTAACACAGACATCTTATATTTGTTATATAACACGATCATATTTTTCGATTTTGTTTATCGATTTGTTTTAATAAATGTATACAGGAAGATATTTAAATCCAGGGTTTTGAGAGATGAGCGAAACTGCTAAAATCCGTTCCACCTGTGGATCTGGAAAATGGTCTAGGAAAAATGTACATACATCCAGAAGTGTAAAAAAAAAAAATTTCCTCGCGATCAAACTGTTTTTCGAGATTACACATTCTATTTTCGAGGGTCACCGAAATTTTAGAAAATTTGAAGTTTAAAGGAATTTTCGAAAATTTTGTAAAAATGATACAGTAACTTACTGTAAATGGCTCTGGGACCTGGGAAATGGTCTGGGGAACAGATTAATCCAATTCTTTCAAATCAGAATTGGTTACAATCAGGTACTTTTAGAAAGAATCTTATTGGTACGCTTTCTGGAAGAATCTGATTGTAACTAATCAGAATTGGTTACAATCAGAGTCTTTTAGAAAAAATCTTATTGGTATACTAACCAATTAGACTCTTTCTGAAATAAGCTGATTGAAACCAATTTCAAAGGGAAGTGAGAAATATGTTCCTTTTTAAGCTTCCATAGCCTCCCTGTAAAACTTCCTGGGGTGCGGCTTAACAGTCCATTTTGAAGATACCATTACAAAACAGGAGTGGGGACTACTAAGTACTTTTATTTATTTATAGATTTTGCCTTATTTACATTTCTATATACTTTAATGTTACTACTACATATTTGTTAATATTGATATAACTATTTATTTAGTGCTTAAACAACACATAAACTCCGTCCCTATGTATATTTTACCCACCCCGACCAACATAGTACCTCCGAAAAACCCAACGAAATTATTAATTTATATATATAATATATATATAATGTAAGCTCCCATGATTCCTTGGTATAGGTCATACTAAATAAAGAGAGAACAGGTAGGGTCTTGTTCCCCCAGGGATTGAAACTTTACTCATTAGGTTAGGGAACTGATGCTGGGATACGCCTGAAGTGGCGCATCAGCTGAACGGTCAAGGTTTGTACAACACTAGGTAACTAAAAGTATCCATTTTAACTTTTATGTGCAGGTAATCACACCTTCGTTGCTTGAATACTTGTTCGTGAATCGAATAATTTATATGGCTTATATTGTATAGTTGAGTGCTGGAGACTTCTGTTATATGTTATTAATTGCCGGTACTGCTTCCTCCTATTTCTTTTTTGCACCAAATCTGAAGTAATTTAAAATAAAGTTTTGAGCTGCATATTCTTGTATTTGTAGGTATAAAGGGCAATCGGCAAGCCGATTTTATATGCTTTGCTCCCTGGGTAAATTTATTCCCCCGCCCCTTTTCGAGCAGTCCCAGATACAAAGAAGGTTTAGAAGCTTTGTAAGCTCCCATGATTCCTCTGGTAATAGGTCATACTAAATAAAGAGAGAAGCAAGGTATGGTCTTGTTCCCCCCCAGGGATTGAACTTTACTATTAGGTTAGGAGACTGATGCTGGGCATAACTGCCTTGAAGTGGCATATTCACGCTGACGCAAGTTGTACAAAACGTAGTAACTAAACGTATCCATTTAACAACTTTAGTGCAGAGGATTCATCCCGTTCGTTGCTTGATACCGTGTTTGTGCTATCGAATTAATTTTAGGTGCTTATATGTATGGTTGAGTGCTGGAGACTTCTGTGTTATAAGTATTAATTGCCGGTACTCCATCTTGCACCCACATCATGAAGTAGTAATTGACAAATAAAGGTTTGAGCTGCATTTCTTGTATTTGTAGATAATAAGGGCAACGGCTAGCTTCGATTTATATGCTTTGCGCCCTGGGGTAAAATTTATTCCCCCCACGCCCCTTTAAGGCACGTCCAGATAAAAAAAGTTTAGAAGCTCTGTAAGCTCCCATGATTTCCTGGTATAGGTCAACTAAATAAAGAGAGAAGCAGGTTATGGTCTTGTTCCCCCAGGGATTGAACTTTACTCATAGGTTCGAGGACTGATGGCTGGTAACTGCCTTGAAGTGGCGCAATCAGCTGACGCAAGTCGTTTGTACAAAACTATGTAACTAAACGTATCCATTTTAACTTTAGTGCAGTAATCAACCCTTCGTGCTTGCATACTTGTTCGTGATAATCGAATTAAATTTATGCTTATATGTATGGTTTGAGTGCTGGAACTTCTGATATGTATTAATTGCAGTACTCCTTGCACCCACATCTGAAAGTAATTTAAAAATAAAGGTTGAGCTGCATATTCTTGTATTTGTAGATAATAAAGGGCATACGGCTAAGCTCTTGTTTTATATGCTTTGCCCCTGGTAAATTATTCCCCCGCCCCTTTAAGGCAGTCCAGATAAAAAGAAGGTTAGAAGCTCTGTAAGCTCCCATGATTCCTTGTATAGAGGTCATAACTAAATAAGAGAGAAGCAGGTATGGTCTTGTCCCCCAGGATTGAACTTTACTCATTAGGTTAGGACTGATGCTGGGATACTGCCTTGAAGTGGCCAGCATCGCTGACCAAGTTTGTACAAACTATGTAACTAAACGTATCCATTTTAACTTTAGTGCAGGTACACCCTTCGTTGCTTGCATACTTGTTTCGTGATATCGAATTAATTATGCTTATATGTATAGTTGATGTGCTGGAACTTCTGTATAATGTATTAATTGCGTACTCTTCTTTCTCCTTGCAACCACATCTGAAAGTAATTTAAAATAAAGGTTTGAGCTCATATTCTTGATTTTGTAGAAATAAAGGGCATACGGCTAAGCTCGATTTTATATGCTTTGCTCCCTGGGTAAATTTATTCCCCCGCCCCTTTAAGGCAAGTCCAGATAAAAAGAAGGTTTAGAAGCTCTGGAAGCTCCCATGATTCCTTTGTAAGTGGTCATCACTGCAAATAAAGAGAGAAGCACGGTATGGTCTTGTCCCCACTGATTGAACTTTCAATCATTAGGTTAGGACTGATGCTGGATACTGCCTTTAGTGGCGCATCGCTGCGACGCAAGTTATGTACAAACTATGTAACTAAACCGTATTCCATTTTAACTTTAGTGCGGTAATCACCTTCGTTGCTTGCATACTTGTTCGGATATCTATTAAGTTATGCTTATATGTATAGTGTGACGTGCTGGAGACTTCCTGTATAAATATATATATATTATATATATATATATATATATATATATATATGCAATGTAGATCCTCTGCACACCACCAATATTCAATCACCCCGGTGCATCCGAAAGGGAATACAAATCATACTGAAGAGTCGGAGCACACGCGGGATTTTTAGAAAGTTCAATAGAATTTATATATATATATATATATATATTTACCAAAGAACAAGTCCTGCTCATTAGAGTCTACTTCTAAAACAATCCCATTTAGGGTATAACATTTATGTTATATCTGGGGGGGGTTTCACTTAGATGACTGGACTTATTGCATTTCTCTAGTCATGCAATTCAGTGTTGAGAAATGCATTCTAAATTTAGAAAGCCAGTCAGATGACTAGCGAAACATCTTTAAGAACTCAACTTCAAGTCCAGTTGATCTAACTGATATACCACGAGCTGGATAAATGACAACCCTCACCAATATTTATGTTGTTCTTGCCAAAAAGTACAACTTTGCATTTCTCACCATTAAACATAATTTGCCAGTTTATAGCCCATTTACCTAGTTTATCAGGGAGATTAGATAAATTTGAATCGATAACTAATTTAATCACTAATTTTGCCCCTACCAATCAGATCTTATTTTACATTTGAAAGCCAACATCTGATTGGTTGGGGCAAAATTAGCACCATTTATAAAGGATAAGAACTTTTATTGAATCTCCCTGTATATATTTTAGTTTGTAAGTTGGAGACATCTTGCACTGAGCTTATATTCCTGCACAATATAGTATCAGAAGCAAACACAGATATCATATTCTCAATCGCCAACACTAGGTCATTAATAAATAGGTCCCGTTAGTACCGGGCACAGACCCCTGAGGAACACAATAACAACGCTGGTCCAACTAGATGTTCCATTCTAAAACCTCTTTGCAATATCTTTTAGCCAGATTTCAATTAAGTACATCACTGCTATACTTTCTATGATACCATATAAAAAATGTAAACTACATCAATCGCACTGACCCCCCCGATCTATGTAGTTTAGTCGCACTACTTGAAAGAAGGAAATTGGTTGGTTTGGGCAGGATTGAAAACATACAATATAACCATGCATGTAACCTACTAAATAATGTTAAATGCGTATCACTGTGAATATAACGTATTTTTGCAGTTAACAGTTGTATGTTAATGTTTTCAAGACCACAAGTATTTTTTACTGTATTTTTGTATAGTGTTATTACACATATAGAGTTACTTCAATAAAAGTTTAATTCGTTAAAAATAGTGCTAAATTTGCCCCAGTATCCTCAGAATAACCTGACCGGAGTAGTACAATAATTACCTAAAAGCACTGCAGAGTTATTTATATTCATAAGAGATTGTTTAGGTGATCTAATTCTCATAAAGCCATGTAAATACTGCTCTATAGGATCAGATATAAACAAACAAAAATCAAAAAATACTTAGAATTCCCATAACTAATTTTTGTGCTGCCCTCCTAGGTAGATTTGTTTGAAATCAATGTGTTAGTGTATTCATCGGTATGTGCCACCTCTATCCCCTTGACCATTTCATATGCAACTAGGTAATTCAGTTTTGTAACGTTATCAATAAAGTTTATAGTCAGGACCACGGAAGTTGAATATTAGCAGGGTAAGCCTCCATGTTGGTGATCGTTCCTCATGGTTGTTTTTTTACCAAACGTCTTACCTAAAGCTTAGAGATTCAATCTGGTCTGTAAGTATATGTGCATAATTAACAGTAACAGTTCTTGTGTATGGTTCATTGTAGAATATACTGATATGATGTAATTTGTAGGTATTTAGTGTCACAAAGAATTTATGTAATCTATAGAATTGACCGTAAACGTACAAGAAAGCCAATGAAAGCAACCTATTCTGTTTATTGAATATTTGAGTTTGTTTAGCTGACTGTATAGTTGCACACACACAGTACAGTGCCCCGAGGGCGTACACTGAAAAGACAAAAACCAAAAAGGCAACAGGCTTGGAACACAAGAAGTCACTGCACAGCAAAACATGAGCCTGCAGATCAGGGAGGAAAATAGGAGGAAATATCTAAATGTGAGGAGATACGCAGCCTGTGACACGCATTGCAGGGAGAAAAAACCCCAAATGTGCGCATGTGAGATGCTGGTAACATGGCCCACCCAAATCTTCATGATCTAGTTAAACTATTTCAGGGCGTTCCCTAGCAGTTAAAGCATGTGCCAAAGCAGAAGCGGCCCGTGTGCACTAGCATTGCCGAAAAGGAAAGCAAAAAATATGCAAGAGAAAAGTAGACAAGAAGCAAAAAATGCACTTCTTTCGTGTCAGGAGAGTGTAGCTGCAGCTGCTGCCGTAGCAGAAGCAGCAAAGCAGCAACATACATGGAAGCAGATCAATCTGTAAGTGAGAGAGCTGTAGAGATCCAGAAGCTTCCAGAAAAACCTTCTTTCCTCTGCAGTTAGCAGAACTGCCAAGTGAGTGACTACATTCAGAAACTCACTATAACGCAGGCAAATCTCGTAAAAGTGAACAAGTGAAATCCAAACCAAGGCCTTTAATGTACCAAATCAAACTTATGATGTCAGCAGCATCAGACCAATCAAAGACCAAATGTCAGAATTTCCCCCAAATCAAAATGAGGGGTTTTCACATCTCTGTAGAAAGACTACATACCTGAGAACAAGAGCACACAGGACGTCAACAAAATACCTAATTCGTTTGGAAGTGGTTAACTCAAGTTGAGGATTGCACAGAAATTACTGGGCATTGGAAGTCCTCCTTTCTAAATGCCAATGAGAGACCATAAATTTATCAGCCGCTGAGGGGATAGGACTTAATGATAAAAGGGCTTGGTGTGGAAGTCAGTGAAAATATGCAAAAAGAATGCGCAAGAGTACATATATTTAACCAGCAGAAGGACTCCCAATTGACTTGGCAAAGCTTAGAAGAAAACTATGGGCCCAGAGGTAATCCAAGGCGCTTTGATGTGAAAACAACTAGAACTTTCCCCAGTTAAAGACAATAAAGGGACGATTACAGGAAACTGGTGACATCTTACTAGAAAATAGAGTGTGCCAAGAGGAAGGTTAATTGCATATCTAGACTGCATATCTAGATACTGCTAGCGTAATAACCCCATAGTGGAAAAGTTACCATACAACTTCAAGAGAAAAGAGGCACATGTTGTTGGATAAAATACCAAAGAGGATAATGGAGTTTCCTTTCCTCCTTCTTGTGTTTTCATATGTTTGTTCGGCAACAAGCAAGATCAGATGTGATCTCAGCTTCACCTTCAGCAGTCAGGCACATCAGTTACCCAGACCAGATAGCCTTCTAGACCATACAGTAAAACATCGTATCACCACAAAACAACCGATACCGAAGACACAGATATTCAAAGCAGTTGAAGTAGACTTACAGAAGGGCCTGACAAGCAATGCCAAATTCATCAAAAACCTCAGCCTCTAAAAATGCAAAGGGTTTAGGATTGAAACCTAACAAGGAAGGAATAGTTTTTGCTTAAATAAAATTTCATTGTTTCAAGTGCGGAGAATCAATTAAGCATAGGGCCAAAGACTGTAGATACAAGTTGAGTGGTCAGAATGTGGCAGCAAAAAAAAACACAGGTCAGCACTAATCCTTGATTGACCTCCACCACCTCTGGAAATGCAGAAGCCAGAAAGAAGGATCAAGGCAGGGAAGCAAAAAGGAGTAACCCACATTCTGCGTACGCCTAGAGGGCAATAAATCTGTGGCCCAGGAAAGAGTCCACATCATGTTCTAAAATCTGCGGAGCATCTGATCCCCACGGGAGAAAAAGAGTGAAAGCAGTGGAGATGTAGTAGTTGTCTTTGATGAACAAAGAATAGATCACTTGCAAGGTCAGAGTTTTTTTACGATCGTTAACATTAGAACAAGTACAACTCCATACACCCTAAAAGAAATGTGCAGGGAGGATGGGGAAACTGACAGGAAGAAGAGTGAGGTTTCACTATTGAGTCTATTGACAAACTGTTACCAATTACATACCAACCTGATAGAGTGGACATGATACTTGATGACAAGTCAGAGATCCCTTCTCCAGAGGTAGCTTCTTTAACACCCTCACCTCACTCGATTACCTCACCTTAGTTCCAGCATTTAAACAAATGCTTCTATCCTTGCTTCTAGGCAGACATTATCGAAGAACACCAAGGTCTCTGAGCAAAAGGCAACTTACGCCCAGAGGACTTGATCTAGAGGGGGACATTGTTAAAGGAGAAGTTTGTTTGGGGATTGTACACCAATCCGATAGTATCAACATCTTGAAGAATCGGTATTGCCAAATGGTTGAACATCTTTGCTTAGTCAATGCCAGAATAATTTAATGGGTGAAAGAAACCTGTGTAAAGCCAACACAATATTTTCCTTTATTACGCAGAGAAGAACATAACATCAACACAGAATCAGAAAATATAGGGATGACAGTATTCCAGAAAACAAAGGATAATGATTAAAACAAGCATGTCTATAGAGTCAAACTTTTTCTTAAAATCTTGGACAGGGAGACCTTTCAGGAGGTAATATAGTTGGGTAGCCCTTCTACCTTTTCGTCACCTAACGTGTTTACCGTAAAAGAGGAACAAGGGGCCATGAAACGCTTTTAAACTGCTTCATTAGAACTTGCTAAAT
The DNA here is from genome assembly GCA_019447015.1 of Hymenochirus boettgeri. NCBI lineage: Eukaryota > Metazoa > Chordata > Amphibia > Anura > Pipidae > Hymenochirus > Hymenochirus boettgeri. The sequence continues at coordinate 156,344,832 of CM033474.1, forward strand.
AAGCCAGAAATTGGAAAGGACTTTACCAATTTAATGGAAAGAATGTTAGATAACAAACATTGAGAAGTAGCAAAAAAGGACTAGGAAAAAGGCAAGAGCCAATGGTTATTGCCAATGTTTGGAATATATCATCCACACAAACCTGATCAAATACGAGTTAGTGTTCGACTCTAGCGCACATTCTGAAAGCGTATCTTTAACAATGTACTATAAGTGTCTCAACCTAAACAAACCACTTACTAGGTGTCCAATTATGTTCAGGAAAGAGGCTATTGCCTTCACAGCTGATGTGCAACACATGTTTATTGTTTCCTAGTAGAGAGGGATCATAGAGACCTATTTACACTTTCTCTGCGTTACAAAGACAATGATATAGACAAGGAAGGGTTGAGTACATAAGGAGTAAATGTTTTGGTAACAGACTTCTGTGGTCGCCATATACTGCATGCATAAAGCAGCTCCAAAAAGGGTGCAGAACGTTAGGAGGATGCTGAACACTTTGTCATGAGAAATTTTACGTGGACGATGGACTTCCGTTAGCACCACCAGAGTTAGAAGATCTATCTACGGCTACATTAAGATGCTTCCAATAACAACAGGTAATGGGACGCTTTCCCTGAAGAAGGACAGAGCTACCAATACTTAAAGATTTTTGCATAGGTTACAGATACCATTCATCTACAGAAGAGTTAAGTTTGAGCTGGATCTAGGAAGAAACAGACAGTTTTGTGTTTTAAGTTGTCTGTGGAGGAAAGAAATCAGTTTTTACATTGCCAGAGGATCTATCTACCGTGAAACAGTCTTACAATCCCTTGGATTTGTAACATCCATAAAAATGAAAAGGTAAAGCCAGATTTGTTAATTGTCATCTGGAAGAGTGAATGGAAATGCATTTCTCCCCACAAGAAAAAAATGCGGTGAATGTGTTCAATGAAAGAGTTCTAAAACATTTTAAACCTTAAAGATAACCAGGAGTGTTATTTCCAGTTTCACTTCTAAAAGCTTGTAAAAATGAGAAAGTGTATTTCTCAGATGCATCTACTATGGCAAATAGGTGAGAGTAGCTTACCTTGAGAACTCTATTTGGTTTTCAGGCCATCGTTTCTTACAATCTGATAAACAGAAACTCAGATATAAAACAAAAATTTACTTCATAGAGCCTGAATTGATCCGGAAATTAAACAGAGGTTGCAGGTTTTTCTGCACTAGGACTTTTAAAGCCACTCTTCTCCACAATTGTTTTGAGAGGTTCTAGCGGAAGACATTAGTTAAGATTTAGTAAACTCATACGGTTGCCAAGAATCAAGAATAGAATGAGATAAACCAATTTGGAAAAGGGAAAGTTTCACAAACAAAAGCTTGAAGAATTTATCAAGCAAAAATTGTGATAATTTCATCTGTTCAACACCAAAAACACTTTGGAGAAGAATATGGATGTATCAAAAACCAAGGTTCATGTTCAAGGCAAAGCGTCTCAAGAATTAACAGGGAGATTCAATTAAAAGTATTATGTTTAAAATGGTGCTAAATTGCCCAACCAATCAGAGTAGCTTTAAATGTTAAATTAAGATCTGATGGTTGGGGGCAAATTTAGCATCATTTAAAATGAAAGAACTTTTATTGAATAACCCGTTAGGCATTATTATAGATTAACAACGGATGGAGTATAAGAGTTGGGGAAGTCGATCTTCGGAAGTTGACAGGAAGAAGAAAAGGCAGCCTATTATTACCCTCATGATCTCATATTGCCAACATCAAAGGTCTCATCAAGGGGTCAATAAAACGAACGTGCAATCAGGAGCGCAGGATTTTGGATCTGGTGGCACGCGCCTCTGATTCCGCCATCATTCATAAATGTGTTATTTGCCGCAAGCTGAGAGAAGACTGGAAAAGTCAAAAGATGGCAGATTTGCAAGAAGATAGAGTAAAGCAGAATCGCTATCACCGGGTGAATTGATGTTTTTTTTGGCCCATGAGTCGTTGTTAACTCGCTTGCATAGAGGAGGTTGGTAGTGAAGACAGTAAAATGTTGGGCTTTTTTTCACATTTGTCTACCAGAGCAGTGCATATAGAAGTGATTGAATCTATGTCGGCCTCAAGCTTCAGCAATGCTTTAAGAAGGATAGTTTTTAATCCGCTGCACTCATCTGCACATGGGTGGAGTTTGGAAAGGAAGATAGGGTTGTAGCTAAACGTGTTTTGGATGCAATGTTACTCCTCCAAGCTAAACCTCTGCATCTGACCCATGAGACTTTAAGTACTTTTATGCAGAAGTCATGGCTATCATAAATGCAAGACCCTGGTACCAGTATCTACAACCCTGACCACTCCTATGGTTCTAACTCCAGCCATGGTTTATTGACTCAAAAGGAAACCTTTGTTAGAGCTCGTGGTAGCTACAAAACAAAGGAGCTTCATCTAAAGCAATGGAAACATGTGCAAAGTCTGGCTGAGACGTTCGGGGAAAAGAGGAAAAGATGGAGAAGGGAATACCTGTCACATTACAATAGTCGCAGGAAAATGGACTCAAGCAAGGCCAAAATGTTAAAGTAGGAGATGTGTGTTTGATAAAAGATAGTAAAGAGAATAGAAAATGAATGGCATGTGGGACTTGTTAATACATTGCCAAGCACAGATGGTAGAGTCGGAAAAGTAGATGACAGGTGTTAAGCAAGGAACGCTAAAGTTAGTTGATACCAGTTCTTTCTTTCAGAGAGACTAGTTAGAGTGTCACCATACTATGTATTTGTATTGTTAGGTAGGAATTATAGTGGCATAAAAATTATGCCAAGCAGGGAGTGTGCTGCCTCTAGGGGAGATTATGTTTAAATCATAGTGTTAGTGTATTCATTGGTATGTTGCCACCTATCGAACTTTTTTCATTATTGCAACTAGGTAATACAGTTTGTAAAGTATCAATAAAGTTTATAGCTACAGGACCACTAAGTTGAATAATCTCGCAGGGGTCAGCCTCCTACATGTTGGTGGATCTTCCTCATGGTTTGTACCAAACTTCTTACCTAAAGCTTAGAGATTCACTTGTCTGTAAGTAAAGTGTATAATTAACAGTACAGTTTCTTGTGTATGGTCAGTGTATATATAACGATGTCATTGTATTTGCATTTCAGTTCAACAAAAGAATTTATGTAATCTATAGAATGACCAGTAAAAACATTACAAGAAAGCAAACCTCTTCGTTTATTGAAGATTTTCTGATATTGTTTAGCTGATGTCTAGTTGACACACACAGTTAAGGCCGCGAGGGCAGAGTCGTTAAAAATTTCTAGTATCTTCCTGTGACATTTGTCTTTTGTATACCTCTTGAGAGAAAAAGATCATTCTGTTAGTTGACAATAGTTGCCTCTAACATATTGGTAAAAGGTATCACATCCTCTGGAAATTCCTTTTCATCAATATTTATCAATCTTCACAACACAAATTTATCTTATCAGTGTTGCGGCTTGTACCAATGTCTAAAATGGCACAGCTAATCAATGTAGGACTTACAAAGACTTATATAGAAACAATTGATGATGAAAGGTCCTCATTGGGTGACTAGCGGGAGCCCAACCATAACATCCCAAACCCATATTTTCCCCCCCCTTTTTTTTCATGTTAAAAGACATATACAGTTACAGCTGTAAAAGTCCTTTTATCCTTGAGTCATTTCTAAACATTCTTTATCTCTAAGTGCTCCTCCCACTTACACCCGCTGTCCGTACCTGCGAAGCTACTCAAACCATTACTGCTGTTTTATTTTTTTTTTTTTTGGTAGTGGCACACGTGCATGGACTTTTTTAACTAGCTGAGTCTGTGTACATGAAACTTCTTCAGATTAGCAATGTGTTAACCTTCACTTACTATGACCACCCGTACACAGGCCAAGATTGTGATCGTTGTGTACATGTGTGGCGAGGGCGTCGACTAGGGGGGTTTGGTGGGTTTTTAAAAACACCCCCCCCCGGAGACATTATTAGGAGGCATGTTTGGTTAATAGTTTCTTTTTAACACATCATGAATGTAGTTTAGTACTCACTACTTGAAAGAAGGAAATTAGGTTGGTTTGGCAGGATTGAACATACATATAACCATGCATGTACCTACTAATAATGTTAAAATCGTATCACTGTGAATTATAACGTATTGCAGTTAACCAGTTGTATGTTTACTGTTTTCAAGACCCACAAGTATTTTTTACTGTATTTTTTGTATAGTTTATACACATATAGAGTTATTCAATAAAAGTTCTAATCGTTAAAAATAGTGCTAAATTTGCCCCAATATGTCCTCGATAGTACAATAAAGCCAGCACTGCCCCGAGTACTAATTTATTTACTCATAAAAAGCAGGCAGTTTTGTTTGATGTGATCTAATTCTCATAAAGCCATGTAAATTACTGCTTATAGGATCAGATATAAACAAAAATAATCCCATAACTAATTTTGTGCTGCCTCCTAGGTAGATTATGTTAAATCATATGTGTTAGTGTATTCATCGGTATGTTGCCACCTATCGACCATTCTCATTATTGCAACTAGGTAATTCAGTTTGTAAAGTTATCAATAAAGTTTATAGCTACAGGACCAGGAAGTTGAATATCTAGCAGGGTCAGCCTCCATGTTGGTGATCTTTCCTCATGGTGTACCAAACTTCTTACCTAAAGCAATTAATTTGTCGTAGGCAGGTAATAATCAACTGCATTCCATCATACGTTCCAAATGACATTCAGACTGTTAAGTACTGTAGGATTATCTCTGCTCTTGCAAATTACCTCTTTATAAAAGTCATAGTAAACATGATTTTCCCACTAGATGTATCATTATGATCAAATAAAACATCATTGTGGTGTTCTGGATTACAAACTGTCTTCTTTTGTCTAGAGACATTTCAGATGCCTTTTTATAAAGATATGTTAGAGTTTTTATTTTAAAGTTATGTTAAGTTTTGCTTAGTTCTCACATTTAACACAATACATAGTAAACATTATGGTATGTCCATAGTAACATAGTAATAGAGGTTGAATAAAGATAGACATACATCCAGTCCAACCATTTACAGTATACTCTGCTCATTAACTCTACCCAACAGTTGATAGAGGGGAGGACTCCAAATGGCAACCAGAAACGTTCCCTAGATCACCAAAACTACAGTATATGTATTAATACTAGTAATTCTCATTTTTTTTAGTTTAAGAAACTGTAAAGAAACCTTTCCTAACCTGAAGATAAACTTTTTTCTTCTCATTTTAAAGGATGTCCCTGCATCCTTTGATATGATCTTGAAGTGAACAATTAATTTGTAAACAAACATTTTAGTTCAACCCTTTGATGTCCATGCCTCCACATCCTCTACGCTCCCCCTTTTCCTCCCTCTATTATCTTATTAGCTCCCTCATCCCTTAACCCTCTATGTAGTTCAAAATACCCTTCCTCATACCTAGTTTAAAATCCTCTCCAACCCTCTAGCAATCTTCTCCCCCAAAACAGCTGCTCATCATTGAGGTACAGTCCATCCTTACTAAAAAAGCCTGTAGTTGACAGAATAGTTAAACCCCATCTCCTTACACTAACTCTTGGCCATGCATTAATAATAATAAGCTAGTTCACACAAAAGTGAACTATTTCTTTAAAGCAGTGATTGAAGACTGGGAGGGGGTCAAAAGTACCTATTCCTTTCCTTACATTCTTCAATCACTTGACCAGGATCCAGGACCGAAGTTAAGTATATTTACCTCACGCACAATCCACCGCAGCTCAGTTGAAAATTGATGACCACTTCCTGGTTTAGTTTACTATGCGCACATGCGCGCTATAATGAAACTAAACCAGGAAATGGTTGGGTCTTGTCAACGGAAGGTAAGGAATAGGTCCTTTACCTCCCGGTCTTCAATCACTGCTTTAAAGGAATAGTTCACTTTTTGTGTCAACTATTCCTTTAAGGACCTCTTCTCCTCCTCCAACTTTTCATTGGCACCAATGTAAATCAAGACCACTGTGTCACTCCCAGTCCCACCCAATAATCTGTCTACATGATCCACTAGCACCAGGTAGGCAACAATAAATTATTTATTCACATTGCTAAACATTTTTGTTTTTACCCTATGGTATGCAGTTTCTTATTCACTGTATCAAAATATTTATCAGCTATCTTTATTTAGCTAACTTAAAATAGTCATGCAGGAAGCGCCCCAAAGCTGGTAATGAATTGTTTGCCACTGCTGTCTATTGCAATACCCACACAGCCACCACAAGCAAGGAATTTAAGTCACACTAACCAATATTGAATCAGATGGTGTGACTTCCACCCCAGTTTACAGCACTGCAGCTCTTGCTGTGCTGCCTCCTAGGTAGATTATGTTAAATCCTATCAGGGAGATTCAATAAAAGTTCTTATCGTAAAAAACTGTGCTAATTTTGGCCCAACCAATCAGATATTATTTAACATTTGAAAGCTAACATCTAATTTGTTGGAGCAAAATTAGCACCATTTTTAATTATAAGAACTTTTATTGAATCTCCCTGTGTCAGTGTATTTATCTGTATGCTGCCGCCTATTGACCACTCTCATTATTGCAACTAGGTAATAAAGTTTGTAAAGTTATTAATGAAGTTTATAGCTACAGGACCAGGAAGTTATATATCTAGCAAGGTCATCCTCCATGTTGGTGATCATTCCTCATGGTGTACAAACTTCTTGCCTTAAGCCTTAGAGATCACTTGTCTGTAAGTAAATGTGTATAATTAACAGTTACAGTTTTCCTATGTATGATTATGTGTATATATACTGATACTATGTTATTTGTATTGTATTTCAGTTTTACAAAATTATATAATCTATAGAATTGACTAGTACACATAAAAAGAAAGCAACCTCTTCTGTTTATTGAATATTCTGATTATTGTTTAGCTGACTGTCTAGTTGCACACACACAGTGCAGTGCCACGAGGGCAGTACACTTGCTAAATACAGTTGTGCTTTCAGCTCCATTTTTTAAAGCCAGACATTGCAGCAAATGTGAGCTTTTGTTTTACCATATTTTAATTAGGAAACATAACAGGGCACTTTTTAAAAATTAATACAATTATTGCGAAAAAAATCAATAGATTTATTTAAAATAGTCTAATACCAAAAGACTGTACTTGTAATTCTGGCAAACTTTATAGAACATTTGTAAAACAGTCTGCCCCCCCCCCCCCCTCAGGACTCTTATCTGCTGTTATGTTCATAGTGAAACACTCCACAGCACCTTCCAGTAAGTAAAAAATGATTTACACACTAGAAAGGTCTCTATAAATGCACTTAGACCAGCCTTTTTTTGTTATTTTGCCAAAAATATACTTTTTACCACTTTAACACTGTGAGTTAACAGTTTGAAAAATATGTGTTGAAAGTTCAGGCAAAAAAGGTTTTAAAAAGGTGACATTTTACCTCTTAATAAGTAATGTTAAATAAAAAATGTCAAAACAGCACAAAATTCTACCTTCACTGCTTTATATATATATGCCCCATAATTGTGATTGGATCAGTACCATTAACATGAACAAACCCCAAACCTTTGTTCAGTACATTGCTTTCAGTGGTGGTTAGTGGTTTTGAGTATATTAATAATAAGGCGATTTACTGTCTTCTCTCTACTGGCCAGGAGTATGCTCTGTCTTCATATTTTTTATTTTTTTTTGTCTCCCCTCTTGTTACTATTATTATTATGTAAGATACAAGTTGAGTGTTCAGAATGTGGCAGCAAAAAACACATGTCAGCACTACATCCTGATTGCCCTCCACCACCTCTGGAAAATGCAGAAGCCAGAAAGGATCAAGGCAGGGAGCAAAAGGAGTACCCACATTCTGCTGTAATGCCTAAGTGCACTGAAAAAGGAAGCAAGCAGTGCCAGGCGGCAACAGCCAGAGCCAGCATGGTATTGTCTTGTATAAAGAGAGGCATGGATTCAAGGGAGGAAAATGTAATTCTCCCTCTTTACAAAGCATTAGTAAAGCTTAATTTGGAATATGCAGTGCAATTTTGGAATCCTGTGTACAAAAATTGAAATGGAAAGGGTTCAGAGAAGGGCAACTAGCGAAACATCTTCAAGAACTAAACTTTAAGTCCAGTTGATCTAATTGAATACAACAGATATACCATGACCTGGATGAATGAGAACCTTCACAAGCATATAAACAATAGGGTTAAAGTAATTAATTAAATGTATTTTTTTATTATCACACTATCTCTCTCACACTATTAGATTTTCTATAACTATATAAAATGTACCTTATAAATTCTCCCAAAACCGCCTTCTCCAATCAACTCCAATTCGCCATATACGGCGGTGGAATCCTAACAAAATATAACAAAATCACTGTACAGGAATAATGTAATGTAAAAGGGACAGAAAAATAATTGGTACAATATAAATGCCTTGCAGACCAATTAGGGCTAATCACATATGCAAGTTTGTTTATCCTAAAACATCTTGACATTATATCTCTTTTATTTTATTTTATTCCGTCAAAATAAAAAAAAGATCAGTTTTATGCATTTCAGAAAGAAACCCTTTATTTATTAGACCAATAAACAAGTTTCCCCACCCTATTTACAGAACATTTCTTTTTTTGGATTTAGCATTTTTTAAAAAAAATCATAATGAAAGGTGGATCCAAGGATCCAAGGACAGAAGGGCCTATATGTAAGAAAAAGATTTTACCGCAAAGAATAATGAATATAAATAAAAAGCTATAAGCTGTACATATGATAATACAGGGTAGCTTTTATGAGAAACTTGTCCAGATTATGTAAAAGGGTGATTTAATAGTATTATATTTATTTGTAATTTACCCCAAGCCAGTTTTAAAAAAGTTTAATTTTAGCATGAATTATTATATAAGATTCCAAAATGGCCATTGTTCTTAGATTTCTAGATTTTCTCCTTACATCGAATAATGAAGTCTCTTCCTCGAAGTTTGGCTGAAGATAAAAAAGAACTGTTATTATTTTCATATGAAAGTATCACCATTCAATATGAACATTAAAGAAGGAAGGTGCAGATAGATAAACAGTATGTGTCCAGACATTGTCCAATTCCCTTCTATAACAGGAAAAAGACTTTAAATAGAAAATTCAGTGGAAATTAAATGGCCAATAGTCCACCCTTATAAAAAAAAATTCCATATGGTAGTATTCCTTCCCCCAGCACCAACCGCTATAAAAGATTTTTAAGAAAGTCCCCCGATAGTTACTTACCTTACCTCCCTCCTCCGCCGCACTGCCCGGCCTTCTGCTTGCAAGACACTGCAAGCAGGAGGCTGGACTGGCAGCCGCGTCCCTGATTGGCTGAGAGGCAGCCAATAACGGACGCGGCTGCCGGCTGCTCAGTACGCCTGGGCAGAGAGGTAAGGTAAGTAAAGTTTGGGGGACTTTCTTAAAAATCTTTTATAGCGGTTGGGGCTGGGGGAAGGAATACTACCATATGGCAAAGGGTTTTTATGGTAGGGAGAGGGATCGCAAAACGAGAGGGGGAGGGAGGGGGAGGGGGGGGGGAGGGCTGCAGTGCACATGCCAAAATTCTCCCGGAGGGGAGACAGGAGGCAGTCCTATATGGACTCTGCTATTCTCCTGGTGGGCAGCTTTTGGGACTTTGGAGAGACATTACAGGAGAACCATTTGGAGCTGGAATGTAAGGTAAGGATTTTATTACACTACACAGTGGGGCCAGTAGTGGGTTAACTTATAGTTTTGGGGGTGGACATGACTTTTAAATTGAAAATTTGCTTTATTCTTTCTTTAAAAGGTTTCACTACACTACCAAAAGGAAAATGTGAATTAAATAAATAGAAATAAAAGGGGAAAGTATTATTATATCGGAATATATATTATATCTATTTGATTGAGATACTAACTTCCATTATTGAACAGTTAGAGGGGGAGTTAGATTTCATATTAATAATAGCGACATGGGCAGAAATGGAAAAGCAATAGGTTCTAGAGGTGTTTGTACTGGGAGATTTGATTGGTTTATAAAGCATTTGAATTACCAAAGAGACGTTTCAATCTTCTATCCGCAACCGATTGTAGAAAACTTCAATGGAATCCTAAAAACAGATTACAAGAGAATGATAAGAAATGCACTAATGGATAGAAATAATAGATCTATTATACAGGGCAAGAGACACAAGAACAGCGTTACGCCCGCAAGTCACTCAAGTGCTGTGATAAACAGTTGCAACCAACATGGTTTTCCCAAGGCCAATTTTTTGTAGCATCACGAGTAGAGATGTCCGAACTTCGCAAAATCCGGTCCGCTCGAGGATCTGCGAATTTTCGAAAAAATTAAAAAATTCTAAAATCCGCAAGCAGACCCATTAAAATGAAAAATACCCTCGAAATCACGAGATTTTTTCGTATTTTCGAAAATTTTCGAAAATACGAGAAAACTAGTATTTTTGAAAATATGTATTTTCGAAAATACGAGTAATCCTCGTAATTTTGAAATTTTTCGAAAATTAGTATTTATGGAAATAAGAGAAATCCTTGTATTTTCGAAAATTTTCGAAATTACGTGTTTTCTCGTATTTTCGAAAATTTTCGAAAATACTAAAAATCCGCGAATCGGAAGTTCGGAAGGCGGAAAATCCGGAAAATCCAGAAAAATACGCCGTTCGCGAACGGGATAAATCCGCGGCGGATCTGGGTTCGGATCCGCGAACCGGCCATCCCTAATCACGAGTAGGTTCACCACAACATTTGTATATTTACACTCCAAGTGGAAAAACTGATAACATTGTATATAAAGTTTTGCTATAAACATATGTGCTATACGTCCCTCAAGCAATGTCACCTCCTCAACTCATAACTATTAAATACATGGTGTATATTACCAATTGTGCACTTCCTTTCCCCCCTGTGTCTTCCATTTAAGTCAAACACACACCTGCACATAACAAATACTATGCCCACATGTTTACACGCTGGGTATAACTGCTAGTATTATATATTATATATATTTGACTGAGATACTAAATTCTGGTGTAATAGAATCAAACTTCCATTCCCTGTAAAAGTCGACCTCGGAGCTTTGCTAAAGTAAAGAAACAATGAACAGTTGTCAATTTCCATGTTGTGTATAAACCCTGAGATTTTGGGAGGAGTTAACAGACCCTAATACAAACCAGGGACAATGTGATAAGGCGGAGAAACCATTATTGAACAGTTAAAGAAGAGGGGGGAGTTAGATTTCATATTTATAATAGCGACATGGGCAGAAATGGAAATAGCAATAGGTTCTAGATGTGATTGTACTGGGAGATTCGATTGGCTTATAAAGCATTTGGATTACCAAAGAGATGTCTTCTATCTGCAGCCCAGTGTGGAAAACTTCAATGGAATCCTAAAAACAGATTAGAAGAAAATGATAAGAAATGCACTAATGGATAGAAATATTAGATCTATTATACAGGGCAATATATATAGGGACAGTATGGATAGTAAGTACAGTAGAATATTTAATGTTGTCAATACTGTAATCTGCATTGTTTTATTCATTTACTTACGTTATATGTTGAAGGTTTTGCCTCAACGTTTTCCTTTCAGAGAGAATAAAATAACTTGTTTGTTTTTCTTTAAAAGAATCACCAGTCACAATAAACACTAATTCAGGGTTCTGGTTCACTTTGGTGAGGGGTTGTAGTATGTTTATATTCAATTTTACTATCTGAGATAATAAACCAATGTTGACCTGACCTGCTATGTGTCTATGCTTTAAAATCCCTTTAAATATGGAATGATATTGTCACAGATCCTGTTACTAATTGTGCCCATTCCCTTTATATTAATCCATCAAAAATGTGAGAAAAGGTATAACAAGTAAACACATTTGTGCAATGAGTTCTATGGAGGAGAGGCTGCTGGGTGTTAAAGGTGAAAATGAACACGATAAAGGCAAATAACTAAAATATGTAAGGATGGGTAGTTACATGACACTTTGTTTACCGTGATTTGGCCTTTGGCCATAACAACCCTGGGAGTCAGAGAATGAAAGGGGAGGATTGGAGTGAAGAGAAAATATAGAAAGGTAGTTTCTTGAGTATCTTACCAGAGAGGTGTATTCACCATCAATCCGGTCAATGCCAGAACAATCTTCAGTAGAGTTCTGAAAAAAAGAGATAATTACAACATTATATGCAATGCAATCATTCAAATACAGTAATAAAATAAATAGGTGACAATTTGTATCTACTAATCCCAATAGGCAAACATTACATTATATCAGAAAACAGTCTTACCTTCTTCAGGCAAAAATGAAGATAAAGATCTGTGTGTGTCTGTGTTAAAACTGTGTTAAAACTATACAGCACAATTAAATTAAATGTACCTCAAATCTAGTCTGGATAACCCAGCAGTTTTACCTTCTGATGTTTTCACATAATTGCCCATTCTGGCCCATTCATATGAGATTAGAAGCAAACCGCAAAATTGATTGGGCCAGATTGTTGTCCAGATGATGGGCAAACATTGGGGAAATATCGAGAGGTAAAACTCATAGGGGCCGATTAACCCAAAGACGCTGGGTAAATATATGGAGTTAAAGTCGTGCTAACTGGTTCGCAAACGGGAATCCTGGGAAAAGGGCAGATACAAACAAAATAAAAATAAATACACTGACAGATATTAATGATACAGCTGTTTGTTTAAAGAAATAGTCAACCACTGAGGTATAATATAATATATTGTCATTAAATGAGAACTATACTGCTAATTAACCTCAAACATCCTCCTTCCATAACACTACCCAGGGTAGGGACCTAAATTGATAAAGCCTCGCCTCTAGTGATACCCCTAGATACCTCATACCATCCTGACTAAAGGTGCCCATACACATGTGAACTGGCAGATCTCATTGGAATTTGCATACACAGGCCTGACCGATGGGGCAGTCTTACCTTCTTCACGCATCTTCTGAAGATGTTAAGGCGGCTGGAAATCCATTTTGAAGCCATTTCTTTTAATAGAAAATTAAAGAGAGACAGATTATATTGGTTCCAAGCCCAGTGTTCTTTCTATATATTGTTCTAATGTCGCCCTAGTGAGGCAGACATTGCCAATCGCAATGTGTTTAAACTGTACATTATAATGAACTATGGTTGGTTATATTCTGTCCATTTTCTATCATATAAACTGTAAATGAAAGAGGCTGAATTACATTTAAGAAACTGCTAATTAAAATGATATTGAGTTGCAGATATTCCACTAGAATAACACATCACATTATTTGGTTTAATACATGATTTCTAAACAGGATAGATGCACTTAACTGTGCTGCCAAATCTTATTTTATTTACAGACCTTGTACATAGCTTAGTATGGGTAAAAAATTATTCTATCTAAATTCATGTCAATATTTCAGGAAAAGTGCCCCTGTATATGAGTGGAAATAAAGAGACAAAAAATGAGTTCTCACCTCTTCAAAACAATTGTGAAAAAATGCTTCAATGTTTGCAAACTTTAACCTAACATGACAAGCCTGTGTGATATCATCCATGCAAATCCCCCCCCCATAAAAAGATATTGCCATGGAAACATTAAGCAGCACTGATGTAGGTAAAAAAGTGACCAACTGAAATATGACCTGTTGATATTTAATCATGGAGTTTTCTTTTAATATATGAAGGAAATCTAAAAATGAGTTATGATACTTAAGCAACTTTAAGCACTTTATTATTTGGAGTTGCCCATATTTATTGATATGAACTTTTTACGTGACATTAAGACATTACTAACATTGCGCAACCGTCACAAGCTATGTATGGAGACGATAACGGCTCTTTAAGACAGAAGTTTCAGAACGGGAAAACCCCATTCACTATGCACAGAAAGCCGTTAATGGCCCAGCGCATTGTCTAGAGGAGGCAATAAGGAGAAATAACGGCTGTCGGTACATAGCCCTGTGATTGTATTACTACCAGTAAGTTTCAATATTTTCTAATTTTAGAAATGCATCCAGTCAGCTATTAAAGGGCAAGTCCAGCCCTAAAATGAAACTTTACATACATGTAAATCACCCCCCAAAACCCTAAATAGTAATAGTTTGAAATCTGAAATATATAAGTTTAACCTGAAATCCTACACAATGTCCTGTTTCCCTGTTTATGCTTCCTGGTTCTTCCAGTTAGCAACTGTCAGTTATGGATTTAACAGTTGACATCACAGCCAATGATGGAATGATAATCCCCTGTCTGCCTCTTCTGAGCATGCCCAGGCTCAGTACAGGTTTCTAAATTGCTCAGTTTCCATGAGGCATCCATAAGCATAGCAGGCATACAGTAATGAATTCATAGGCAAAATTATGATATATCAACATATTTTAAAGGGGCCATTCTTACTAAAAGATGTTCTTATGAGGGTGGAGTTGTCCTTTAAAGCTAGACAATGAATTTGCCATTAATACATTAATACAACTGCCGGAAGACACAGTTTAACGGAAACATTTCCTCACCTGAAGATGAAACTTTTTTTCTTCCAGTCTAAAAGAATGTTTGTGAATCTTTTGATATGACCTATTGCTAAACAATGCACCAGACAGTTTATTGTATGGCCCAAACATAGTATCTTTGAGATGATCCTATGTAAATTCCTCCAGTATTTATAGCTTTAACCTGTCTAAAGTTTAAATGCCTCCGGTACCACTCCCCACGCAAGCACTTTCTATGGGTGAGCAGGAGTGCAACGCCAAGACTTGCATTACCAGCAACCTTCTCTAATAAAGATTCACATATTAGAGAATGACAGTCTGTCTAGATCTACCAGCAGCAATTGCACATTAAAGGGTAACTGTGGTCTCAATACATGCGTCTTCCAATCCTGACTCTAAATCGGAAAGGATCCCTGGACCAACAAGAACAATGGGCCATATTTATAAAGGCAAAAACGATCATAAAACGTTCATTTCTGATTGGCTTGACGATCGTTAATTTATGATCCTTATCTTAAATTTATAATAATGGTCGTAAATTACCAATATCGATCATAAATATATGATAATGGAATTGTAGATTTACGATCCACATAGAATACGATTGTGGTAGTCTACTACCGCATGGTATTCTACGACCGAACGTTCGGTAATTAAATGTACAATCGCATACATACAACCGTGATCATACACACTAAAAACTAACGCTAAAAAGCAATACCGCGGGTTTATAAATATGGCCCATTGTGTTTTAAAACCATAAATTTTTTATATTTTTTCATTTTAGAAACTTATCCAGCCCTCTACTGAAACTATCCAATGAATTTACTATTACTACATCTGCTGGAAGACACAGTTTAAACAGAAACATTTCCTAACTTGAATGAAAATAAAGGATGTCCGCGTGTCCTCTGATATCACATATTAATGATGCAAGGTTATGATATGGTCCATTAATTTATTTGTATAAAGTGATCATATCTGCATATAAGCACCTCTTCTCTGGTGTAAATAGTCTTAACCTGCATAATCTGCCTGCATAGTGAAGCCCTTCCAACTTCCTTATTAATTTGGCTTGAAGAGACAAATCACTGTTCTATTTCTTCTTCTTCTACTTCCTTTTATTCTTCCGCTTTTTTGGACTGTATCTCTTCCCACAGCTAGAGACATGAAATTCGGTACAGACGTGCAGAGCATATAGGAGAAGTGTGCTGTTACCTAGCTAAGGAATCTGTGGAAGCGTTTTGGCATTATTGGGGAATTTCGGGACATTTATTCCCATAGACTATAATGGGTACAATCCTCAAATGTTAACATATTGGCAAAGGAACGTGACTGGTTCAAGAGAGGTGTTAAGGAGAACATTTATGTGAAAATAAAGAAACCAAGCCTAAATAGAGGTGGGGGGGTTCGAAACCAAATGTCTGCCATGTACAATGCTGTTTTGACACCTTACTCTGGGCGTTCCTATAACACCTCTTAGCCACTATCCAATCACACCCTTAACACCTGGCTGTGATATGCTAATTGGGATTTTCCAGGGTACATAATTGCCACAGATTCTTGTACAAGTCATTCTGAATTGAGAAAGCCAGTCGGATGACTAGCGAAATGTCTTCAAGTCCAGTTAATCTAATTGAATACAACAGATATACCATGACCTGGATGAATGAGAACCTTCACAAGCAGCCTTGGTATGGTGTGGCCAGAATCCCATTGTACATGTTCTACAGCTATGTTTGACCTACTTGACTTTGCTTTGCTTTATAAGGCTTTTTAATATATTTTTTTCTTTGACGGGTATGTACGCAAGTTTTGTTTTCAATGTTAGCATATAGAAACGATACAGATTTGTATTACGAATTAAATAGGCATCATGTGTAATGTATCGTTATAAAACGATAACAGCCTAATTTGCAGGATAAATACTAATGCCTCATTTTGCTTAAACTGAATTACAGAGGGCAATCACAATCTCCTCAGAGAAAAGTTAAATGTTATTAGTGAAATGTATGGCACAGACATGTAAACACTGGTGTGAAATGAAATTCCTAATCACACTGTATATTTAGGGAAAGAACTTTAGGGCGTTATAATTTTCCCAGACCAATGTAGAAACTAAGCATGTAAAAAACACTACTGATAAATGTCTGTATTGTTAAGGGTCATTTGTGTAATTAAAATGAATTAAAAGAAAGGTGTTTCATAGTAAAAAATCTTTCTTTATTCTACTTAGACAAATCGCTTATTTGGGAAACAAAAATCTGAACAGAGTGTTCTGTCTAGGCTACAAGTAGGTTCCAGAGGAGTGAACCAAACCTGGTTTCAATTTCAACCCACCAGTTTGCCATAACTAGTGTACCAACAACATTTTCACATGGAACTACCAACTAAGAATTTCTGTTTTGACATTGAAGCTTCAGTCAAAATTCTGCTTCAAATATCTCTAAACTCTACAAAACTATGATGGGGCCCCTGTCCATGTTTTATTCACAGTGGTTTACTGGGAGGAGGCTATATCAGTCATAGAAAAAATAAGAAGATGGGGCCTGTATGGCTCCCAAACCCCCCTGCCATTGCAAGACTTGCTCCGCTGGTAGTTACACTCCTGTATAAAGAGACACCTTTTTTTACTATTGAAATTTTAATTTAATAATATCAGTAGAATTCCATTAAATCAAGAACCGAGAAATTTTCAAATCCTGCAGTTCCACCTTCAAAGTTTGGTTCGAAATCTGGACTCTGGACTGAATCGCTGTTTTATGAACATGGTGTAAGAATATATATATACATATATATATATATATATATATATATATATATATATATATATATTGCGCCCTCTCTCTCTCTCTCTCTCTCTCTCTCTCTCTCTCTCTCTCTCTCTCTCTCTCTCTCTCTCTCTCTCTATATATATAGAGGGTGGAAATATGTTAATCAATATGGCGGAATAAAGTTGAATTGTTTGTATAGCAAAATCCTGTGAGTGCGTCTTCAGTCTTCAGCAGTACATATATTCATATGGTAATCTAACAGGAGAGTGCATGCCATATAACAATCTATGATATGAGAGAGAGAGAGAGAGAGAGAAAGAGAGAGAGAGAGAGAGAGAGAGAGAGAGAGAGAGAGAAATTATCATATGAGCTACATAAGCCAGATCCCTGGACTCCATGATTTTTCATACTCATCATGTTATGAAAAGTTTTAATGGCAGGCTGTACATTGGGAGGATCAAGTGTGCTCCTGGTCCTACATTTGTCAATGGGATTGTATACAGGAGTGATAGAATCATTTGACTCTTTAAAGGATTCTTTAAGTTTTAATTTCCTCTGAAATTTGAACAAGTTTGAACAAGTATATCAGATGTATTTAAAAACCCACAGTATCGAGTATCGGAAAGTATCATAGAAGTTCAACCACGGCCGTAAGTCTATGGCTATGTGGATGTATGCCCATTTGGCCATTCAATCTCAAGCATTAGTAGACTACCGCTATGGTATTGTATAGTTGATTGTACAATTACAATTGCGGTCATAGAAATTTGGATTGTTATAAATACGGCCCTAATAAAATAAATACCTTATTGTCTGATAATGGCCATTAGAGCCTATTCACATACACCCTTCAAACATCCTTTTGGAACTTTCAATCTCGTTTCTTGGTAGAAATCAATACAGCAGTTGAGAGCAGTCACCCATCCTGTTTTTCGCAATGATGATAGGTGTATCAGCAGCAGGGATCACTGGGAGTTGTAGTTCAGCTATTCGTGTTTAGCAGACGACTGGAAACTATTTTATACTCTATTGTTATTTTCCACTATATGTGAAGTTTCAATTTATAGCAGTACTAACCGGCTTTGACATTCTTCTAAATTTAGAACACCCTCTTTATGCATAATGTATTAGTGCTAGTGGGATTCCCCCAGACATAGTTCACGTTATTGACAAATAAAATTAAATATTTTTAGTTTTACTTTATCAAACATTGAAGCCATTACAGCTAAACTCTGTTTGGAGATGTAAGTTGGACATCTAGTGGTAATATTATGAATTGCGATTTAAAACCACCCTTTTTTCTTGTGCCATAAAATATTTTTATGGGGTAATAATTTTGTCATATTAAATTGGGCAGAGATTCATATACTTTTCATTACAGACACGGGAGCCAATATTAATAGAATTCTTCACAGAATTAATGTAGTAGAAATAATAGGAGGTATCCTATTGATCTTGGGAGCTCTCTGTTCAATGGGGCTGCCCTTATAAAACGAAGATGTACTTTGAATTAGTAATAGGTTATTATCCTTTATCTGATATTATGTGCTATTTATTATGAGAAGACCCGTTGGGTTAATATTATAGTGGATTACAAGCATGCTTCTATTTTCCATCCAAGCACAGCTCTTGGAATTGACTCCCCTGGGCATGCCTCATCTGGGGCATCCTTAATATAGCAGACAGAAGGCTCACTGTCTCCCTTACAGCATAGAGCACAGAGGAACCTGTGTGGGGAGATTCTTGAATAAGCACAATAAATTTATTCCAGGAAAAGATGCGGAAAGGCCCAGGTATATTGTAAGGGAAGGTTAATGTTTGTTAATTCCCTAGAAGATTGCTTATTGCTATTTTGCTTTGCTTTAGTACAAACCTATTTTTCTTTAAATTGCACCATTTAATGCCAAACTCCGTCTTTGTAATGGCTCACTGTGTGCGTAATGAATTACAGGTACAAGGACAGGTATTGGAAATATAAACCATCTATGGGGAGATTTAGTGACACAACTTTCCCATTTACAAAGGGCTAGCCAGCAATTGTGGCAGCTGTATGTTTCACAAAGGTAATATACACAGCCACTGTGATTAATGTGCAATATCTCTTTTGTATGATTTTTTTAAACCAGCTTTAAGTTTAAGTTGCCCTTAAAGTCACGCAGTCTTTAACAGAATTTAAGATAAAGCAGACGTTAACACACCAAGTTGCGATGTGGGAGCACTATCATGTGCGTCATGTCTGTCCTTCCAACCAATGTCCCAGTGTGCTGTGCCCTTCCTCCCAAACGAGATCCAGTCAGTCCCACGATAACTTCAAAATAGAACAAATATGCAGGTCGGCCGCTCCGGAACATGGGACACCAGTCTCAATCATGTGACCACATCAAACGCAAATCGTAAAACTTGCATGATTTCACAAATGTGCACAGACAGCAACCAAAACAAGTGAGAGACGTTCAACGGAATTTACAGAGCCACAAATGTAATTTTAAATCAATACGGTAAAACTGTTTGTGGACAACCAAGACCTTTTTAGCCCACCCTTACTCCTCCCACATTAAAGTACCCATGGTCAGGACCTGAACTGCTAGGCCCTCCCCATGGATTTTCAACAGATTACTGGAAACACTTAATAAAACTTGTAACTCTGCCCTGGTTCTTTTAATGGGGGGTGCAATGTATTGCCTGAGCAATTAATCTGCATCCACCTACTTACTGTTAAAGGGTCACTATACTCACTCAAACAACTTTACATTATCTGAAACTACAATTGTTGAAGTGAAATGTTGGTACACTTATATTTAGCAAGATTTCAAATTATAATTTCTCAGGATCTACAGCTTATACTACTGCCCCCACCACCCCCACAGCCATTGGAGGCCCAGGCCGTAGGAAGGGTCCGCAACAAGCCCACAATCTCCTGTTTAAAAACAGCCGATCGCGTGTATGAATGAAACACATGTGAGATCAGCTGTTTAAAAGACTGAACCCCACCGTCCGGAACCAAATTTCTGGTCTGGTCTTTTAAACAGCAGATCACGCGGATGTTTAATTCATATGCGCGATCGGTTGTTTAAAAACAGCTGATCGTACAGGGGGTGTGTTAGGGGCCTCTGCAGTTTCGTCCCTGGGTATACTTTTTGAAGATTCGATATTTTTTTATATAGTATAGATTCCCTTTAATGCCTCAGGGACCTGGGAAATGGTCTTAGGAACACGTATCAATGCCCAAAATCTTAAATTTAAAAAACACAGTCCAGTACTGGAAACGTCATGCATAGTATTTTTGTCATTTATCGTAATTTTCGAAATAGTATTCTAGATTTTTTGAATATTTGGATCTGCATTTGAGGATTCATTGCTTTTTTCTGTGCAAAGTCATATACTTCCTAATAAGCCTTGGTACCCCAGAATTCTCATTGCTATGGCTAACAGGGGGTTGGCCATTAGCAATTTGGGACATGCAGCTGTGGTGAAATTGGGACATGTGGCTGTGGTAAATTTGGGACACGTGGCTGTGGTAAATTTGGGACATGCGGCTGTGGTAAATTTGGGACATGCGGCTGTGGTGAATTTGGGACATGTGGCTGTGGTAAATTTGGGACATGGACTGTGGTGAATTTGGGACATGTGGCTGTGGTAAATTTGGGACAAGTGGCTGTGGTAAATTTGGGATACGTGGCTATGGTAAATTTGGGACACGTGGCTGTGGTGAATTTGAGACACGTGGCTGTGGTGAATTTGGGACAAGTGGCTGTGGTAAATTTGGGACATGCAGCTGTGGTAAATTTGGGACATGAATTTGGGACATGTGGCTGTGGTGATTTTGGGACATGCGGCTGTGGTAAATTTGGGACATGCGGCTGTGGTGAATTTGAGACATGCGGCTGTGGTAAATTTGGGACATGTGGCTGTAGTGAATTTAGGACATGCGGCTGTGCTGAATTTGGGACATGCGGCTGTGGTAAATTTGGGACATGTTGCTGTGGTATATTTGGGACATGCAGCTGTAGTGAATTTGGGACATGCGGCTATGGTGAATTTGGAACATGCGGCTGTGGTGAATTTGGGACATGTGGCTGTGGTGAATTTGGGACATGAGGCTATGGTGAATTTGGAACATGCGGCTGCAGTGAATTTGGGACATGTGGCTGTGGTGAATTTGGGACATGAGGCTATGGTAAATTTGGAACATGTGGCTGTGGTGAATTTGGGACATGTGGCTGTGGTGAATTTGGGACATGCAGCTGTGGTGAATTTGGGACATGTGGCTGTGGTGAATTTGGGACATGCGGCTGTGGTGAATTTGGGACATGCGGCTGTGGTGAATTTGGGGCATGCGGCTGTGGTGAATTTGGGACATGTGGCTGTGGTGAATTTGGGACATGAGGCTGTGGTGAATTTGGGACATGAGGCTGTGGTGAATTTGGGACATGCGGCTGTGGTGAATTTGGGGCATGCGGCTGTGGTGAATTTGGGGCATGCGGCTGTGGTGAATTTGGGACATGTGGCTGTGGTGAATTTGGGACATGAGGCTGGATTGTTTTCTAAGATTTGAGAAAAACAAAAAAATGTAAAACCCTCGAACATTTTGTTATTTTAGAAAATTTTGTAACGAGGATCGGAAAAATCCGAAAAGCAGAATCCTGAAAAAATCTGCGATCCGCAGATCTCGGAAATCTGCCTCAGCACTGAGTTGGAATCTGCGTTTCAGTCCATCTTTACTAGACATTACAATACACATTATAGACTGTAGAACCTAATTAGCCTTTTCTTGATTTAGCAAAGTATTGTTTGGGTGACCACACATGTTGCAATTTTTCTTCCTATATTTTCATGTAGTGAGCTTATAACTACTGCAACCGGCAGCCATGGTTTTCATACCATGGCCCATTTTCACTAACGCAAGGTATTGAGTTAATAAATCGGGTTGACTTCTT
This sequence comes from Hymenochirus boettgeri, assembly GCA_019447015.1. Taxonomy (NCBI): domain Eukaryota; kingdom Metazoa; phylum Chordata; class Amphibia; order Anura; family Pipidae; genus Hymenochirus; species Hymenochirus boettgeri. The sequence continues at coordinate 156,367,005 of CM033474.1, forward strand.
CAAAAATCCCACGTGTGCTCCGATTTTCCCATATGCTTTGTATTTCTGTTCGGAGGCACCGGGGTGATTGTGTTGTGTCGGTGTGCAGAGGATCCATACTGTGCATATATATATATATATATATATATATATATATATATATATATATATATATATATATATATATGTTTTCCTGCAACACTGCATTAAGCCACTAGGCGCACCAGAGATCCGTTCCTAGAAGGCACTTACTATGCAAGCCTTCATGCTTCTGTGAGAGAGGTCGCATGACCCTTCAGTCGCCCACTTCCTGCCTGCATGGAGTTCCCTGCTGCTGCAAGCAATGGGGAGGAAAGGGCTGTGTGCAATCTCTCTCTGTTCCCTGCACTGTCACAGCATGTTAAGGAGGTAAGGAGTGTAAATTTCTGCCATGTAATGCGCTGCTCTGTATATTTGGAGGAGAAGGGTCTTACTGTCACAACTGTATTTTGCTCTTCTGCTGCTGCCAGACATTTGATGACATGATTTGGGAAGGGAGAGGAGCTGCTGGACAGTCAAAAAAACTAGGAATAAAACACCCACCCCATCTCCCTCTTCTCCCAGCAAGCTCCTCAACCCAGGATCTACATTATTTCCACACTTCTATTACACTTACATTGTGCTCACCGGCCGGGTTTGGTCCACACCACCTCCCAGCAGTGCCCATGTCCTGGTGTATGGGAACATGTTCTCATTTTATTTTCAATATTTATCCCACATCTAAAATGCCTCAGCTTAACATCTGAACAGTTTGCCAGCTTCTCCTTTATTTTATTGCAAATTGGCTGCTGCGTATTATTACAATGTCACGGGTGGGCCTCGCGTTTGGCATCACTGGGCTAAAGACATCATTCTAGACTTGTTTGTTCTTTTAAATAGATGACACTTGTATGGAGACCACAGTTACCCTTTTTAAAAATTTAAAATTTAAAAGAGACCAACATGTTCTGATATGGTCTATAAATATGTACAGTGCACTTTCATTTTGGGACTATTTGTTCTCTATTTATGGGACCTTTACTATCAGTTCTCTATTTATTTATTTTGTTATCTCACTGTGCCTTTACACATCCTAATTTCATGGCCAGAAGTCACTATTTTGATTTTGTGTGATGCCTTTACTTGCTTATCCTATGTGGTTGACTATGCCAGGGAGGTAAGAAACCTTATTCCCACCTCCCTGGGTGACTGTTTGCAGCAGCAATACACTGTAAAGGTACCTGTGTGATAACCATTTATCATAGTCTGTGCCAATGATTGATAACTGTTCGGAACCCGGACATTGATGCAGAGTCTGTGCCATTTATTTTATAAGTGCCTGGGTTCCAACCAGTTAGACAATGGTAAAATCACTGGCACAGACTCTGTGTTCCAACTATTTAGTGTAATACATGTGTTATTGTATATGTTTGTAGTCTGTGCGTAATGTGTATGAGTTGGTGCATGTTATGGGGGCCAAAAGAAATTTACACATTATGGGAGCTTAAGCAGAAATGTATATGTGGAAATAAGACCTTAATTCATAAACTACTGAAAAATTGTCTAACACCCCACTGGACCCTTTGTTTTGGGAAACCCTCCAGAATGTACTGATACCTTTGAGTGACAAACTCACAGGCTAGATATATATTGTCACATATGCATTTTCGCCACCTCATACTTGCCAATTTTGAAAAGCTGAACGTAAAGCAAATGAAACACTTACAGTATGTCTGTTTTATTTATATGTTCGAGTTACCGCAGTGATGTGCGGTAATATGTGGTGATAAGAAAAGTGGCTGTAGGATGTGGTAATGACTTTTTGCTGACACTTATCACCGCTTTATAAATTGCATTAAAGTGCATCTCCACCCTCTAAATAATTAGACCGCTATGTTAGATTGCTAAAAAAAGAATCCAAACTCTATTTACAGCCCCTTGCTACAGTGGGGCTCTGATCCGGCTCCCTGCTTGCCCGATCTAGCAAATAGGGGCCGGACTGGCAGCTGTGGCTGTGATTGGCTGAGAGGGAGACAATAACAGACGCGGCTGCCAGCAATGGAGAGCGTCATGTGAGTAAAGGGCTGTAAGTACAGTTCAGAGTCTTTTTTTAGCAATCTAACATGGCGGTTGGGAGGGGGAAGGGATAGCCTTCAGTACAGATAAATGTTTTTATGCTAGGTGGCAGGGCAGCCTGGGAGGGATCCGGAATATGGAGGGATGGGGGAAAAATGGAATTTATCAAAAAGGCAGTTTACAGGGGTCTATTTTACCACCAAATACAGACCCCACTATAATGATATTATTAAAATTGTAAGGAAGTACATACCAGTTCTAGAACAGGATCCAGATTTTAATACAAGGATATAAATGTGTACCCAAAAAGGCAAGCTCTTTGGGTGATATACTACCCCCAAGTATATTTAGCAGTAACCAAAAAAAGGGAACACGTAACACCAACATAGAGGCCAATAGGTGTAAAACATGCTCCCACATTAAATGCAGTGAAGTAAGTATCAGCTACACGACAGGCAAATCTTTTCCTTTAAAGCAATATATCAATTGCAATTCTGATCATGTACCGGTAGTTTATCTACTTGCCTATACAGGATGCAGGATACAATACATAGGATGTACCACACACCCTTTGAAACATAGAATAAGGGACCATCTAAGAGTTATCTATAACAGGAATACCGAAAGCCCAGTGGCTAGACATATTAGTAACTGTGATAATGTAACCCCTAGAAGTAGATTGATAAAAAGGCATGTCAATTTTGGAGTCACATATAGATACATAGTAATTTCCCCTTTTTGTGTTCCTCTCTTAGTTCTGTTTATATGTAGGAAGATACTGTGAAACCCCATTGTTTTAGTAATTCTAGTTTAGTATTTAAGCATCTAAGATAAGGATTAACAAATGAATTGATTCATGAGTATTAGGACTGTGTTTTTAATTTTTGTAGATTGTTGTTTTATACCTCTTAATGAGTGATCACAGTTGCACTCCTAATATTGACTCCCATGGGTTAAAGGGCATCTATACTGAAAAATAGGTTATTTTAAATTGACCATAACTGGAAACTATAATTCTTCCCAACCACCACTGTATCATTTGTTTGTTGGTCTGCCCCCTATTTCTTTAGATATCCAATCTAAAACTTCTTACATTTCAGCTGTCAATCAAGTTCCTTGCTCTCAAAAACTATTCTTCTGTGAGCAGTTTTACTGTAGCTGGAATGGTGACAGAGTTTTAACAGTTGGAATGCTGTATGCTGTGTGCAGGCTTGACAGTTGGATTGTGGGGAAAAAGTCAGGTCGGATGGAAGTGGTTAAAAGGGAGGGGGATACTGCTAAAACAAATTGTGCTGGACTCAAGGCATGCAGCAACACACGCAAATCAGAGTATGTGCTACTTACATGTATTCAATTATAGATTAAGATGAGGCAAAGTCATTTTTTTAGTATAGTGTCCCTTTAAGTCATGTGTCATCAGATTGGTGGATTAGATTCCTTACCTGAAAAGAAAAGGGAGACCAGTATAGCAGCGGCAGAAGCCTATGAGTAAGGACACGAAGGCATGTAAAACGCCTTAGGCCATTGCTATTCCTTTTTTTCTCGTGTATGCCATGTTAACTATATAATAAAGATTGGCTTTTTATGAACTTGTGGTGATATCAGACCTTCTGTTTCTGGAAGAGCAGCTAATGGTCTGCATGCAGCTACAGTATATTACCACTTTACCATCATATACTGGTAATAGTAAATTTTCTGGCTTCACTTGTCTAATTCACTGCTTTAACCAGACTTCCGCCAGATTTTCAGCATTATTGATGCTAATTTTTGCCGCACAATTTCTGCCTTCAATGAAAATGCTCAGTTTTATAAATATGGCTAAAATAAAACTGAAACGTTTAAAAAGTCTGTCAGAAATAGTGTAAAATAATCTGAAAAAATAGTAAAAAAAGCAACTCCCCTAAATGACCATGACTGCAATGTCTATAATATTAATCTGCAGTGATCCATCAGATGTTAGACTTTTACTGATCTACTGCAATTAGATAACATCTGATTTATTCATGTATATTAATAGCACTGCCAACATGTTACATCTCTTATTAAATGTACCCTAAAAGTACGAGATAAGATTTAGAATTCTTTAATCAATAGAATACTTTCATTTATATGAAATAGTATTTCCAGGTTATACAGCCAGGAATTATCTTATTATCGAATATTTAGATATCTTTCGAAAAAAGGCTTGAATGTTCGATAATCCTCGAAAATATGATTGGAGACTATTTTCAAGTTTCCGATCATATTTTCGCAGATTATCGATAGTTCGGGCCTATTTTCAATAATCCTTGAGCGTTCGATAATTATAGAAAATAGGCTCCGAAGTCCCAAAATCCAGATGATCCGATTTTTTTTTTTTTCGAACCGAGGGGCTCCGTGTAAGATCCGGGTCTGAGTCGGAACCGGATCCCATCTCTAATTATTTATGGTAATTCTCATAAAATGATTGAAATCTATCCAATGTCTGTCAACCCTGAAAGTAAATTTTACACATAAATCCAGGACCCCCCCAAACCCCAAGACTGCAATACTTAGCTTGGTCAAGAGCGTTCCTGAACACTGTTTTTTTGCACCAACTCAACCTGTAGCTGTTCTTAGCATCTCTAGTGTATGTCTAGCCCAAAGGGATGTACCTCCCGTCCCCAACACTGACGGCTTGCCAGTTGAAAGCTCATGGTTATGCAGGAAAGTTTATGGTTGATGAGGTAAATATTATATAGAATACAATATAATAATAGTGTTTTTTGATTTAGAATTATAGTGGTCCTATAAGTTATTTTTAACCTGTAATTTTCCTTAACAAATTAGGAATTTATCAATGCTCTAGCAGTTATAAAAATTTTATGAACTTTGATGAACTGTAAACGAGTCATAATCGCTTGTTTCTTAATCTGTGGTATTGGTTGTTATTATCATTACTGGCCACATTGGTAATGGTAATAAGTGAAACACGTTATCGGTCAAGGTCAATCATGACTACTAAACATAAAGACCACATTGCTCATCTGTCTGCTATACCATGTGGTTGGAACTTCAAACTACTGCTGGTATTTTTTGACCACAGTGGTTGGTAATAGTGCTGAATCCTAGTCGTATGCCCTATACACAGCAAAGTGTTTCACCATAGGACATACTGAAATAAGCTGTAGGAATAGTCTCTAAAGTCACAAGGTTCTGCGTACACACTTGTGCTTTGCTTTCAATTGTTAGGAATGTGCACTCACCGCATCAACACAGAAGCATTACACTGACAAACATTTTGCTAAAATTAGGATATTGGGGTTCTTGTTAACATAGAACTAATATAGAGTTTAATGTAATAATGCTCTCTAAAAAGTGTTCCCTTTCTTGTCTTCCCTTTATAGATTATTATTATTAATAAAACTACAGAACCATTCATCTGTGTGCATTCTATACACATCCCCAATGTGAGCTGGAGAGACTCCAATTCTTTTCTCTTTCTCTACAATGAATATATTTGGTTGTATTTGGTTGTATCCTGATGAAGTGTCCGTGGTGACACGAAACGCGTCAGGTCCTGTTGTGTCGGATGCCTGTCTCATGTGTTTTTAAAGAGCACTAATAAAGACATGTTTTTAATGGCTTTCTTAAGCTTTGGATTTACATTACCGGTGTGGTTGTAGGACCCTCTTCTTTTATTCACAGTTCTGCAGTTTGGAAATGACTTCCGGATCCTCCCACAGAGGTGTTCTTCCACCTGATGTTTGCCTGGCCATTTTGGTTAGCACTGGGTTTCTAGCATGATATGATCGTTACTTTGTATTTGGATGTTTATGATTGTTTTTGACTCCAGTACTGCTAAATACATTTCTTTATATTTATGGGACAGACCTCTGCAATACTCTGATTTTTCCATTATATTTCAATTGCATTGTGTGTCATTCTTTAAGAGATAAGTGAGAAAAATACTCCAAAATATCTCCAAAGCCAATAATGCAAATAATGACTATAGAAGACGATAAGAGTCCAATCTCATAAGTGTGACACCTATAATGCTTACTTATTCATTACGGTGGTCCGGGTGTAAGAGACCCCAGACCCTTCGCTCCTCCAAATAGCAAGATAGAACACTTCAAATTTGGGATGCAACAATATATATTCGGGACGTACCCGTGCCTCTTGGTGACCCAGGTGCAAAGTGCCCCAGGTCCGTTGCTACAGACCAAATTCCACGGACACAACAAAAAAGGGAATAAAGAGAATAAAGCTGTGATTTCTTTCATTCATTCATCTACGTGTCCGGATTTCTCTTGTACTTTTCCCGGTTGATGCAGTGTCGCTTTTTCTTTTGTTGTGTCCGTGAAATAATGACTATAGATGGCAACACCTGGCTTACAATTTAGCAAGCTGGAGATTTATTTTGTTAATAATGTAATCAGCATAGCTAATTATCAGCATAGCTTATTATCAGCATGGCTAATTTCACAGCCTAATGATAGAAATAGGATAATATTACACAACAATTTTTTAGCATCAGCCATAGTTGATGCACCTTCCTTGTACAAAAGTACCTATTAACCTTTTCTGAAAAGTACCCAGAATGCATTATTACCATCCTGAACAAAACTTTATAATATCTCAATGGTCAACTATACAGTATTGTCTGTATTAAATCCTTTGATCTTTAGGTGGCAATTAAACAAAAGTACCCTGTGTTAAAAGAGATGAAAACCTTAAAGGACATGTTCACCCCCTATAAAAGCTTTTTACTATACAGTTAACACCCCCCATTTCCACTTTTGCACAAAATACCCCCCCCCCCCCCCTTCCCCATCGCAAGGGCAAAACATAACTATTGCAAAAGTTTTAAGAGCGTGTTTAATGCATTGGAAAAGTTTTATAGGGGGTAACATGCTGATAAACAGAGTATATAAACAAAAAAGTGAACGCTTGTTCCGCCAATTCCCCTGCCTACAAATCAGCATGGAAGGGACACCATGAGTCTACAAAAAATAAATTTTTGTCGCATTCACACTCTTAATTAGGTGTAAGCAGGGAATGTGCATATTCCCTGGATTGTACATATGATGAGAAAGAAATTTATTCCCAATCTATTTCTGACTGTATTGGATACAGAATTGTATTTGTGTTGGATTGTGTGCTGTTATGTGCTTGTTGATATTGTCCACCTATGTAAGCCTCACTAAAGGTATGTTCCCATTCACCACCAAAGCCTAATGGGGATCAATAGTACAGCAGCACTTCAAACTAAATAGCGAGGAATTCACACACATATAATTATAACTTCAACTTTATTGGGACATTGTATGTGCACAATGTTTCGGGGTGACTCCTTCTTCAGGTGCATATAAAAACATACATTGAACTGGTTTAAATAAAGTGGCCACTACATTAAAGTGCTTATTAGTTTAATTTATTTAGAATTTTAATTTACTTTAAAACGGCTTGCATGAATTTGTGCTTACCCTTTAATAATCTGTAAAATATTTGAAAAGTGCTCTGTGTGTTAAATTATATTATATTTTTTTTTTAGAATTACCGTATATACCGTATAAGCCGAGGTTTTCAGGTCTTAAAAATGACCTGAAAAATGAACCTCAGCTTATACTCAGGTCAAGCTGGGACTTACCTAAATTCCGGACGCAGCCGCGAGTCAGGTAAGAAAACCAGCAGTTCCCAGTAGTACTTTGTGCACGTCGGCGCGATGATGTCATCGTGCACCTGCAAAGCACTACTGGGAACTGCCGACTTTCCATCCTGACTTGCGGCTGCGTCTGTAAGTCTTTGCGAAGACGTCCGGAAGGCTCTGGGAAGGTGTCCGGAAGGCTCTGCACACCAAACTGTAAGTACCATTCCTATGCTACCAGTTATTCCCAAGGCTACCAGTAATCCCCATGGCTACCAGTAATCCCCATGGCTACCAGTAATCCCCATGGCTACCAGTAATTCCCATGGCTACCAGTATGTGAGGCAATTCCCATGGCTACCAGTATGTAATAAAATGCACATGGCTACAGAAGGCAGTAGTGGTCAATTTCAACCCTCGGCTTATACTCGAGTCAATGTGTTTTTCCTAATTTTTGAGGTAAAAATAGGTACCTCGGCTTATATATTTTTTTGTTTAGTTCCATTATTGGCACTTTGTCTTAACATTTGGTATTCACATTATTTTGATACTTTATCTGTACACATTGCTTTAATACTTCAATTTGACATATTGTTTACAACACTGTTTAACTCTTTTTCCTTGCTTTATCTCTTAAGTAGGTTTTCATCACCTTGGAGTCATCTGTGGATGAAGCACAACCGGTAAGTTTTTAGTTTTGAAAAGATGTTAAAGGGTAACTGTGGACTTGAATTCTTCCAAACTAGTAAGAGTTATATAAAAAGCCATCCATCATACCTTCAAAATAAAACCTAAATCACATCTCTAGATAAAATTTGTGAGAAGTTATTGCTGGAAAGGTTCAGCAATATTACTTCCTGCTTGAACATTTCCTGTTTTTTACCCATGTGACCAACCTGTCTGCATTAATAGGCTCCCCTTCTCAACTGTCATTTTTTTCCCCCAGGTACTTCCTGATTTCCCCAGCATTAACAGGGAGATTCAATAAAAGTTCTTATCGTTTAAAATGGTGCTAAATTTGCCCAGATGATAGCTTTCAAATGTTAAATAAGATCTGATTGGTTGGGGCAAATTTAGCACCATTTTAAATGATAAGAACTTTAATTGAATGACCCCGTAAGTCTTTACTGAGCATGCTTATCCCCCGGAACGGACGGGCAGGCAGAGGTCAGGTGATGTCACCCAACCTACTGGAAGCAAGAAATTTGAACCCCAATGTAATTTCTCACAGGCTCCAGCCAGAGTCTCAGCTGCCGGCTAAGAAGAAGTTACGGGAACAAAGGGGCTGTAAGTAGATATCTGAACTTTTTTGTTTTGTTTTATTATAGCGGTTGGGGGTGGGTAACCCTAACTAACATTATGCCCAAAGCATGTAACGCTAGGAGAAAGGGTTGCATGGGATCCGGAGGGAGGGAGAGGGGGAAAGGGATCCCCTGCGCATGTCAGCATCCCTCCCAGAGGCTTCACAGAAGGCAGAGAAGATTGGACAGGAAAATAGCTGCTGCTTTTCAGTTTCCTGGACTTTGGACAAGGACTACAGGAGAACCATAGGGAGCAGGAATGTAAGGTAAGGATTTTTAAAAACTATACAGAGGGGCCAGCACTTGGGGAAGTCTTAGATTTGGGGGTGGACATCCCCTTTAACCATTTTCTATGGCATCCAGTATTTCTAGCTTGCTTCATTATATTTTTGGTCTTAGTTTCCTTGGGTGATGGGAAGGTAACAGCAGGATGACTTAATTGTCCTGCAGATCCTGTATCCATCACAGTTAATCTGCAGTACCCTTAGAAAACCTGTAAATAAATGTGCTATTACTATCATCCAGTAATACAGTTGTACATTTCTGTCTATTGTGGAAATCCTGCTTGTAAGTTTCCAGCCGCCTTTCCCACTCCCTGACAATTTCTTTTACATTTGAATTATTTAGATATTTGCTTTTAGACATAATTCTGTTACAGTGCAGCATATTTTATTTTAGTGATAATATCTTTCCAGGGTATTATGTCCTTCAACTACCAGAATAGTAATGCGTTTAAAGAAATCCAATGGCTTTTTTCTGCTTCTTGATGCCAAAACTTGATGTCTGTTCTTTCAGTCTGTATGGAGAGCTTTTTAACTTTGTGTCACCGTGACCTAAAAGTACTTTAAAATGTTCCCAATCCTTCGCTCCCTGCTCTGATATGCATCCTGTAAGATGGAAACTATGAAACTGTCTTCCAGTAGATGTGGAAATGGCAGGCTCATTGAATGATTTTAATAGAGGGATGGACAAATTTCTAAAATTAAAGGGACACTAAACTGGATTTATTAAGTACAGTAAATCTGTATCTATTATTCACAGTGAGGTGAAAACTCTTATTCCCACCTCCCGGGTAACAGTGAAACACTTATCTACCGGCGATCAACTCGTGGAACTTCCCAGCTGTCTATTTTTTGTATTGGTGCACATGCACCAAAGATAGGAGCTTGGTTCTGGACACAGCGCCATCTATTGGGAAGGAACCGGGAGTGGAGTGCAGGTAGGTAAATGTTGCCCTGTTACCTGTGCTTATTATTAATGGAGGTGGAAATAGTAGTTTTCACCTCGCTGTGAATAATAAAGACAGTTTTCATGTACTTAAAATCTGTTTAATGTCCCTTTCAAGAATGCAAAAGTTTTCTAATATAAATACATAAAGATATGGCTGCTCAAAGGATCCTAATTCTAATTGCCATTTGCAGTAAATTATTTTCCCCTGCTCACTTTTTTTTGCCTTCTATAGGAAAAAACTGATAGGCAGGGATTATATAGGGTTAAAAGGTTGAACTAAGCCCACTAATATTGGGGCTGATTCAATAAGAGGTGCAAGATTTTTTCCTGATATGTTAATTTGCCTCAACCAATTAGAGATGGCCGTCCTGTCCGTTTTTGAACTTTCGAAAGTTCGAATTCGGACCAATTAAAGTCAATGGGAGAGTGATAGTAGGAAAAGTCTGGATGATTTACAGCTAAACTAACAATGGTAACTTACTGTAAATGGCTGTGGCACCTGGGAAATGGTCTGGGGAACATGTCACTGTCACCAAACACTGTTTGTTAAAGCACTTCTTAAACACGAGCGGGCAATTGTCGGGTTTTGCACAAGCTATATTCGAGGGTTACGGCCAATTCGAGGGTTACCGAACGATACTTTCGAGGGTTACCGAAAATTGAACCATAAATTAGAGGGTTACCGAAATTGAACAATACTTTTGAGGGTTAGTGAAAACAAACTATACTTTCAAGGGTTAGCGAAAGATACATTCAAGGGTTAGCGTACGGCTCGTAAATTCAATAATTCTCGAAACAGCAACGACAAACGTTTGATAATTATCAAAAGTCTGGAAAGTTCGAAAGTCTGAGAAATCCGGGTCCAGGATAGTTCGAGAAATCCGAGTCCGTTCGGACTTGTTAAGTTCGACTCAAACTCGAGTTTGAGTTCTAGTCCATCTCTGCAACCAATCAGATGTTACCTTTTTGCTGGTCTACTACAGTTAGAAAACATTTGATAACATCTGATTGGTTGATGCAGATTAAGAACACTGGCAAAATTGTGTACCTCATTTTGAATAAGGCCAAAAATTTATTTGAATTTCGGCCCGACAGGCCATCATTTCAATGTATCAGTTGATCGTCTTGAAATACTGTATGGTTTACTTGGGGTATGGTTTACAAATGTCCAACCATGCGGCCGAATCAGAGGAACGGACGATCAAACAGGTAGGTAAACTGTCCCCCTGTGGCTACTTTTAGCACGAATGACAGTCCTTCGTCTTGGCTGACTGGTTGCAAGTGACGAACAGTCGGGAGGAAGGATCCCAATGTGTGAACCTACTGTACCAAACTTCTTACCTAAAGCTTAGAGATCACTTGTCTGTAAGTAAATGTGTATAATTAACAGTAACAGTTTCTTGTGTATGGTTCAGTGTATATATACTGATATGTCATTTGTATTGCATTTCAGTTTCACAAAGAATTTATGTAATCTATAGAATTGACCAGTAAAAATTACAAGAAAGCAACCTCTTCTGTTTATTGAAGATTCTGATTATTGTTTAGCTGACTGTCTAGTTGCACACACACAGTACAGTGCCGCGAGGGCAGTACAAACTTTCTAGTATCTTCCTGTGACATTTTGTCTTTTGTATACCTCTTTTGAGAGAAAAGATCATCTGTTAGTTGACAATAGTTGCCTCTAACATATTGGTAAAAGGTTATCACATCCTCTTGCAAATTCCTTTTCATCAATATTTTATCAATCTTCACAACACAAATTTATCTTATCAGTTTTGCTGCTTGTCCAATGTCTAAAAATGCACAGCCTAATCAATGTTAGGACTTACAAAGACTCTATATAGAACAATTGATGCATGAGAAAGGTCCTCTTGGGCTGACTAGCTGGAGCATAAAAGACATATACACGTTACAGGCCTTGTACCAAGTCCTTTTCTATTGAGTCATCTCCTAAAACCATTCCATTTAGGGTATCACAGAAGTCAAACTGACAGGACTATAATTACTGATGGATATTCGGTCGTTTTTTGTTTTTTTTTTTAAATAGCACCACATCAGAAATTAGCAATGAAAACTATTTTGAAGTCTCTCTGGACATTTTTACATACAGAGGGGTGCTCTATAGTATTAAACAGTTTATATGTTTTGGTTAATAGGTTAACACATCATGAATTATTAAAGTTTTGCTAATTTTCAGCATACTGTAACACATAATGCTGTTTAAGCAATAGTCATAGCACCTTCCAGTAAGTAAAACTTATTCAATATAATAAATATAATAACCTATTTCTATGATAAGGCCACACAGACCCATTAATGCCACCTCAAACTTGAAGATCATTTTTAGTTTTATTTTTCACCAAATATCCACAGTCAGATTTTAAATAAGAAAGATTATATACTTGGAAACTGCGCGCAAAAAAAAAAGGGAGGGAAGGAATTAAGATTGATTTTAATGTCTCCAAGAATGTTTGTCTTATTAACAAACTGTGAGGATGTTTTATCCAATGAAGAGCCTCTGCACACGGCATACCCAAACATACTGGGGGTAGCTAGCATCAGACGTATGAACTTGCTAGCATCAGACGAATGAACAATATGGTGGTCAGAGAAATGTGGATGATCAAAAAGACAAAAAAAGAGGGGACAAAGAACACAAAGAAGACAAAGAAGGACCTTGGCAGTTTAGACACAAGTAAATAAGTAGAGACAGAGAACAAAAAAAAGATATATACAATGAGAGGAGGAAGGTTGCCAACATTTGTCCTCATACTGCACATTTTTATTTGTTTAAAAGACTCCTTGATGTAAACCAATTTGACAGAAATGTAATGTTTCTGGAGAAACATTTTAGTTCCAGGGATAAAGAATAGGGATGCATTTTGGGTTTGTTTCGAATCAGGTGGTGATGGTTTCGAAGATCTTTGGAACCTTTACAAGCAATTATTGAATAGTCAATATTGAACTTTGAGTATTTAATACCGATTATCAAATATTTAATATAGATTATCGAATATTCAATACCTATTAACGATTACTCAATAACTGTTATAGACTATTCAATATCGAATATTGAATTTTGAATGTTAAATATCCAGTTTCCATTGTCTTCTATTTGGTTGATTTTACAATTTGGCTCTATTTGATTTTGTTTAGGAAGGAATGGAGCCAGGAACTTGCACTGAACAGACACATGTGATGAGTGCTCTGACAGAAAATGACTCTTACAGATAAAAAAAAGGGTTTTAAAACTTTTACCAAACTGTTCAAAACCTTTCCTTCGCCAGCCTTCAGGCATGGGTAAAAACAATAAAAACAATGGGAAAAAATGCAAACTTACAGAGTTTTTTAGTGGTTATGTAATAAACCAAGATGGCGCTTAGCAAATAAAGGACATTGCTTTTTAGGTGTTTCTAGAGCTGGAGACTGTTGTTTGGCAAAGCATAAAAATGAATTAAAAACAAATGATATTTTGCAACAGAAAACAACTACTGGTAAGACTTTTATAAAGGGCATGTCCACCCTAATAAAAAAAACTTTTTATATAATGTAGGGCACCCCTGCCCAAACCCCACCGCCTTGTCAGAATGTTAAAAAAAAAAAAAAAAAAAATTTAAAAGATTTATAACGCTACTTACAGCCCTCCGGCAAACTGATCCAAAACGGCAGCCAAATCACAGACACGGCTTCCGTCAGAGCACAGCAGGGAACGAAGTAGCATTCTAAATATTTTTTTTAACAAAATGTCACGGTGTTTAGGGGCAAGCAAGGATGCCCTGCACCACAGGAAAACCTTTTTACGCTAGGTGGATGCACTTTGTCTGTTCTGTACTGTATACTATCCTTTATGCCAGGGATCTCCTACCTACATCTGTTTGAAAAACACAACTCCTAGCATTTTACTACAGCACACTGCAATATTAGAAGGCATTCAGGGAATGCAGGGAGGTAAGTAACGCAACTTTAAAGCCTCCCACACAGTACCGTTAAGTTTTGCACTACCAAGTAGCAGTAGGGGTTTTGGATCGCTAGCACAAAAAACATTTGGAAATGGTGCTGTGCTCTAAAATCCATCTAAAACCCACGTTAACCCAAAATTTCTTCGGGTTTACGTGGGTTTTAGAAGGATTTGGACTATATTGAATCTCCCCCTTTATGTTTTATGAGTGTTTATAAATAATATCTAATTAGAAGAAAATCCTGATTTCTAATAAAATGAATTTACAAAATTACACATGTTCATTTCTATGGGCGTTTTTTGGTTATGAACAAAATATTAATCCAATAGACAAATAAGTTGATTGCACCTAGTCTGGGAGGTAGAGTGACTGCATAGGAAGACATGTAAAACAATTATAAGATATAATTGTGTTCTCTGATGATGTCTGCTATATATAACCAGCCTTAATCTGCAATCTAAACAATTGTACAATTTTCGGTTAAGATTCATACACACGTGCGATCGCGGGGATTGACCTGCAAGGCACGATAATGTATGCAAGGCCATTTCGTCTGATAATCATGCCTTGTATGGGCATTTTGTCATCCGAAATGGCCGTTCGGTCAGGGAATGTTTCCCGACTGGCACCCGATTCGGTCACCAAAGTGCCTTTGATTATCAACCAAAACGGCCATGCATACACATTGCTATCAGCCCTCAATGATCGCAAGTGTGTATGAAGCTTTAGAATACATGTGGTATGTCCATGATCTGATATTAAATAATAGATCTGCTTGTTCCAGAATGTGCTGCAATCCCCCTGGTTAGAACTACCTGTAAATTTTGCTTTTTATTATTATTTCTGAATTGTAGAAGAACACATTTATCCTCAAACGTGTCTTTGACATGATGTAGAGAACTCTGGGGGTTATTCAATAAAAGTTCTTATTTAAAATGGTGCTAATTTTGCCCCAACCAATCAGATGTTAGCTTTCAAATGTTTAACAAGTTCTGATTGGTTGGGGCAAAATTAGCACCATTTTAAACAATAAGAACTTTTATTGAATCTCCCTGTCTGTGTATTGTTTATACGTAGAAACAAAATGTAAAATTTACTCCATCCATCTGCCGCAAAAGCAAAATATATTGTAGTAAAAAACTAAAACAGCAAAAAGACACCGTCAAATTACATGCTTGAGAAATATTTGTAAAAAAAAAAAAAGTGGCAATTTTTTGCCCCCATTAATGTCAATAGAGAACACTCTCCTGCAAGGCCGCCACAAATGTCAATACTCCTAACCTCAACATATGCACATTTGTTTGCTGTGTTTATTCTAGCATCCCAGTGTGTACCATTCATACTGCTAACTGGCCCTTCTATTAACAATTATTTTTTACCTTTTAACAGCCAATTAAAACTCACCTTTATTTTGTTGCTTCCCATAACCTACAGGGATTAGTCCATGATTAGTCTGTTTCTTCCAGCATTTAGGATCAACAGCCCAAAGCCAAACTATGCATTTTTTTAGGTTTTGCAGTATCATTCCAGACTCTAGGATCTCTTGTTGATTTGTTATATGATCATAATTGTTCAGGACCATGTAAACACTATCTGTTTTAGCTGACATTTTTTTTGTTCCCCTAATACGCATTTATGAATTCCAAGGACCTTCTGGCTCTTTAGTTCCCTGTTGTTTTCAGATCACTTTCAGGTTCTGTTTATAAAGAAAATATATACAGTATATATTTATGCTATCCATTATTTTCAAGCCTGACATTATGATCAAATAATTCTTAAAGAATTAATAGAACCATCAAACTAGCTATAGAATCATTCAACCTACCCATCCTACTCAGCTCATATCTGTAAATATTGTTACAGAATAAAACAGACACATTTTATTCCAGTCCATTTAGTTAACTGCTGGGGAATCGGGGTTTATAGCTGTGTTCAAATGTACAGTATATGCTTTTATTCCCACTTTTTTATGTCATTCTCCTTCTTGTTCTCTAACAGACACAATCACAGAGTTTTACCTAGAGATACAATTGCTCAGGGTACATCTGCTTCCAAAAATGTAATATTGCTTTTGGAGCTTTGGGTAAAGCCCGAATGCGATTTAACCCCTACGTGACTTTAACGCCAGTTATTAACGGGCGTTAAAAAGTCACACAGAAATAGTAACAAAAGCGATACCTGAGCATGTTTTGCTATTCTAGAGTTATAACAACATTAAAGGGCATCTATAGTGAAAAAAACACATTGCCCTTTTGCAAAGTTAAATTCATGTACTCTGTGCTGCCTTAATCCTATCTCTGTCAGTAACTTTGTTTAACCATGGTGTCAGATCTGTGTGCAGCACTCCCCCATTCCCCCTCCCCTCTGTTACCTCCTCCATGTCTCAACTCCGGCTAACCGACAAGCTTATCATGTGCAGTAAGAGTTAAAAGTTCAATATCCTGAAAAACACACCCACGCACAGTGGCCAATAGAAAGCAAGCTGTCTTGGAGACATGGAAGAAGAAGGAGAACAGTACAGTTTACGATCTCTCACTTTGTGACCCATCATCAATCAGTGAAAGCTATTAAGAAGGGGGGTCAAGTGCAGCCTTATATCTACCATCAAAGCTACCTCTCTCCCCCTGCTAATGCTCTTATCTCTATGTTTATTACAGAGCAGGGAGGGGGGATCAAGTCACAGGGATTTGATTGACAGTCCAAGTAGGAGTAGAGGAATGCAATCACGTATTCTTCTAACTGGTGTATCCCAGGACAGAGAGGGAATCTGAAAAAAGTGAAGACACTCTGGGGGTTGTGGGGAATTATAGAACACATGGAAAGAAAGAAAAAAAAGTTCATTTTACCACTATAGATGCCCTTTAACCCTAGAATTTACCGCTGTGGCTCTGCATACCATAATATTTTATTTCTGTCCTTAATATAGCAAAAGATGATACTGTCCTTGTTTACAGATATTTAGACTGTAGCTAATGATTGTTAGTATTACTCCTTCATTTGTTACTAAAACATTCTAGAAACCTTTGAAATAGACAATAGGTATTAAAAATGACTGTACTTACAGCCGTATGCACATCGGCTGAATATGAAGTTAGTGAAACTGTGATGTGATAACCGTTTGTGTGACTTAAACTTCATCATCGCGGCACCTGCATGGTTAACGCGGAAGTTAACCACAGGGGTGCCACAAGCGATGCTATATTCGCATAGCGCCTTACCTTTACGGACTCTCCATGCATCGCCCTGTTAGTGTCTAGAAGCAAATACCTCTGTTGTTTTATAATTCAAAAATTCTGTGTTGAAATAAATAGCCGACTCAATTATGGAAATGTACGTTTTAATAAACTTCAAAGACATCATTACTTAACAAATTCATCAAACTGGCTAGGCCATTCCTCTCATTTAAAAATGCATTTGATTTTCTCTATTTTCAGTTTTATTTACCTGTGTAGTCTCCCCCCCAGACTATGCTTGGTGTGCAGAATGGCAGCAGACAACCTTCTCTGATGTATGAAAGGATTTGGGTACACATCCTTTCTAGATGTTTGTACTATGTGTAAAAAAAAACTAAAAAGAGAATAACATATTTGTGAAACATAATGCTGAAATTTTTTTTTGTATTTTTACGTGAAATGTGCCTTTGTATTATTCACAGTGTGCAGTTTACAATCCTTAAAAACAAAACATTTCATGAAATGTATGTTTATCAACCTTTACCTCTCTTTTTCTTTAAATGGTTTTTCAACATTGATAGGCAGAAGAATTATAATTATGCAAGGCGATAGTAATGTGGGGGTATCTAATTTGCTCCACAGACTGTCAGCCTTATTCAAATTCTATGCACAAGGCTCTTATTCATCAGGAGTGGGCTCTCGCATATGTTGGAAGCAGGGTGTTGCTAACACTCTAGGTATAATGCAATAAATGGGCACCATTGGTTCTTGAACTTAAACAGTATCTTATTTATTAACAGAACACAGTAATAAGGCTTTGCAATTAGTATGATAGAGGTGGCATAGCATGACACATCATATAAATACTCACTAACTAGAGGAATCAAAAACAGAATAAATAGCAATCCACTTGTTAGTGCCATCCCAGCTCTCAGGTCACTGTAGTGGAATCTTCTACCCCTATGTCTGGCACTATGTCCCTATTCTTGGGTGCTATACCTCCTTACTAAATCTCCTTGTTGGAGCTTAGGCTGCTCACTAGCTACCCTACTCCTATCAGTCACTCCTAGAGTGACCTATAACAGAGACTATTCTCACACTAACTGGGCTTACTTGTTATTTAATATCCCATGCTCTCCCCTATCCTCTGGGGAACTCCAGGAGATCAGAAAGGCTAATCACATGACTGCTCTCCTTTTTACACTTTTACAGTGTCCCTACTGGCCAAATCCTGTAAGAACAACAAGACTAAAGGGCAACTAGTTTATAGTTCCCTACATTCATATGGGTTGATTGTGTAGTGTTGAAATACATTCAGGGTTATTCAATAAAAGTTCTTATCGTTTAAAATGGTGCTAATTTTGCCCCAACCAATCAGATTTTAGCTTTCAAATGTTAAATAAGATCTGATCATTATAGTTATTAAGACTGTTCTTTTAAGCATAATAAATTATAAACTATTTTGCGGAGCTAGTTCTTAATGCAGATTTTAGCAGATACCCTGTATAACCCCTGGAGTAGCCTAAAGGCCTTGCTGTCCTTTAGAGTTTTAATTATTAACAGTATAGCAGAAATTTTGTTTAAAACTTAAATATATATGAGGAAAATTGATGATTTATAGGTATTTTGTAAGGATACATTAAAAACACTAGCCAGTGCTATATATCATTCCTTTTCTGAACCTTTTAGTTCTCTTGGGCGAACTTTCAGTGGCCCGTCACTTTAAAGCTGCATGTCATCAACTAAATAACATGAGGGGGATGGCCCTCAATTTTAGGGACCACCTCAATGGCCATCCCCCTCATGTTATTTAGTTGATGACATGCAGCTTTAAAGTGCAGACTACATAGAGTCAAGGGACCGGGTCGGGAAGTAACAGTGGGGTAACAGGGGTGTTTGCATCAAACCTATTAAAAAAAATTAAAACCGTATATTAAAAGATGATTGAATTTCCAGGGGTTAAATATTCCATTAGTATAGGAATACATTGCATATATGCATACATTCAGTTGCACTGGTGGACCAAAACATTAATCTATTCTATACTGAACTAAAAGGTTCAGAGAAGGAATGATTATAGCCTGGCTAGTGTTTTTAATGCATCCTTACAAAATACCTATAAATCTCAATTTACCTCATATATTTGAGTTTTAAACAAAATTTCTGCTATACTGTTAATAATTAAAACTCTAAAGGACGCAAGGCCTTTAGGCTATTCCAGGGGTTATACAGGGTATCTGCTAAAATCTGCATTAAGAACTAGCTCAGCAAAATGTTTATATTTTATTATGCTTAAAAGAACAGTCTTAATACTAACTATAATGGGAAATAACATTAGTTGCACTGATATTTAAGGGAATGTCCACCTCTTATATAAAAAAAAAAAAAAAATCTGTAGGTAGGGAACCCTATCCCACCCCCAACCGCTATATTTGATTGTAAAAAAATAATCCAAGTTTTTACACTGGGGCACTAGGCAGCAAACGGAGATCGGGAGGAGGGGAGGAAAGGGATGCATTGACAAGCCGAAAACAGCTTAGAGGACAGCTAAGAGCGGACATTTTCCCTCCCAATCAGGCTCCTAGTCTTTACTTTGGGCAACATAACAGGAGGACCATTTGGAGCAGAGAGGTAAATAATTATTTTTAAACAGTAGGCCAGCAGTGGGGGAGATTTATTTTTTTTGCACTTTTGCATGTTAATAAACTCTTGAACAAGACCCAGGAGTGCGCTGACATCATTGCTTTTTTTGGATCTTCATCATACAGCCAGCACCCGGGCACTAGCCACGGCTTGAAGTGGGTCCTGATGACGGCCTAGACGGTGGCCGAAATGCATTGACAACAGTTCAGACACGTGGATTAGTTGATAATTCCGAGTGTGCCCTGTATGCTTCGGTTGTTAGATGTGTCCCTTTTGACCGCATTGCACCCGGGCGGAGCGGTGGCAACACCGCCCAAGGAAGCGTCAATCTAAAGCAAAATCTCATCTAGCGAAATGGAGGAAAAACAAAAAAGGATGCCAGACTAGACAAAAGAAAGAGCGGGCCCCCCAAGGAGCTCCTATAAGGTAAGTAAGAGGAAGTGAAGAAATATATAAGCACTGCACTATGGGACCAAATCTTTTACAGAAAGCTGGTTAATGACAGATGCTCATTTAAGCCCCGTGGGGCAAGATTGTCTAGCTTCCTGATCCAACAAGCTTCCTGTTGGAGTATATCTCTATTACGATCTCACCCTCAATTTAGGGACCACCTCAATGGCCATCCTTTGGCGAACTTTCAGTGGCCCGCCCTTTAAGCTGCTGTCATCAACAAATAACATGAGGGGGATTGGCCATGTGTGGGGTCCTAAAAATTGTGCTAAATTTGCCCCAACCAATCAGATATTATTTAACATTTGAAAGTTAAAATCTGATTGGTTGGGGCAAAATTAGCACCATTTTAAATGATAAGAACCTTTATTGAATCTCCCTGATTATCTATTGTTTTTCTAGGCTGTAAATCTCCCATGGTTTTTTTGTGGATCAGTAGATCTATTACTATCTCGTCCCTCAATTTTAGGGACCACCTCAATGGCCATCCCCTCATGTTATTTAGTTGATGACATGCAGCTTTAAAGTGACGGGCCACTGAAAGTTCGCCAAAGGAACTAAAAGGTTCAGAAAAGGAATGATATATAGCACCGGCTAGTGTTTTTAATGTATCCTTACAAAATACCTATAAATCATCAATTTTCCTCATATATATTTAAGTTTTAAACAAAATTTGCTGCTATACTGTTAATAATTAAAACTCTAAAGGACAGCAAGGCTTTAGGCTACTCCAGGGGTTATACAGGGTATCTGCTAAAATCTGCATAAGAACTAGCTCCGCAATAGTTTTAATTTATTATGCTTAAAAGAACAGTCTTAATAACTATAATGATCAGATCTATTTAACATTTGAAAGCTAAAATCTGATTGGTTGGGCAAAATTAGCACCATTTTAAAAGATAAGAACTTTTATTGAATAACCCTGAATGTTTTCAACACTACACAATCAACCCATATGAATGTAGGGAATATAACTAGTTGCCCTTTAGTCTTGTTGTTCTACAGGATTTGGCCAGTAGGGACACTGTAAAAGTGTAAAAAGGAGAGCAGTCGTGTGATTAGCCTTTCTGATTCCTGGAGTTCCCCAGAGGATAGGGGAGAGCATGGGATATTAAATAACAAGTAAGCCCAGTTAGTGTGAGAATAGTCTCTGTTATAGGTCACTCTAGGAGTGACTGATAGGAGTAGGGTAGCTAGTGAGCAGCCTAAGCTCCAACAAGGAGATTTAGTAAGACTAGAGGTATAGCACCCAAGAATAGGGACATAGTGCCAGACATAGGGAGATTCCAGTGACTGGATAGGGAGTAGAAGATTCCACTACAGTGACCTGAGAGCTGGGATGGGCACAAATAGTGGATTGCTATATTCTGTTTTTGTTCCTCTAGTTTGTGAGTATTTATATGATGTGTCATGCTATCCACCTCTATCATACTAATTGCAAAGCTTTTACTGTGTTCTGTTAATAAATAGATACTGTTTAAGTTCAAGAACCAATGGTGCCCATTATTGCATTATACTAGAGTGGTAGCAACACCCGCTTCCAACATATGCGAGAGCCCATCCTGATGAATAAGAGCCTTGTGCATATAATTTGAATAAGGCTGACAGTCTGTGGAGCAAATTAGGTACCCCACATTACTATCGCCTTGCATAATTATAACTTTCTGCCTATCAATGTTGAAAACCTTTAAAGAAAAAGAGAGAAAGGTAAAGGTTGATAAACATACATTTCATGAAATGTTTTGTTTTAAGGATTGTAAACTGCCACACTGTGAATAATACAAAGGCACATTCACAGTAAAAATACAAAAAAAAAAATTCAGCATATGTTTCACAAATATGTTATTCTCTTTTTAGTTTTTTTTTACACATAGTACAAACATCTAGAGGATGTGTACCCAATCCTTTCATCTCAGAGAAGGTTGCCTGCTGCCATTCTGCACCCAAGCATAGTCTGGGGGGGAGACTACACAGGTAAATAAAACTGAGAATAGGAAAATCAAATGCATTTTAAATGAGAGGAATGGCCTAACCAGTTTGATGATTTGTTAAGTAATGATGTCTTTGAAGTTTATTAAAACGTACATTTCCATAATTGAGTCGGCTTATTATTTCAACACAGAATTTTTGAATTATAAAACAACAGAGGCTTTGCTCTAGACATAACAGGGCGATGCATGGAGAGTCCTAAAGGTAAGGCGCTATGCGAATTAGCATCGCTTGTGGACCCCTGTGGTTAACTTCCGTTGTTAACCATGCAGGTGCCGCGATGATGAAGTTTAGTCACACCACACTGTTATACCTCACAGTTCACTAACTTCTTTCAGCCGATGTGCATACGGCTGTAAGTACCGTCATTTTTAATACCTATTGTCTATTTCAAAGGTTTCTAGAATGTTTTAGTAACAAAATGTGAAGGAGAGTAATACTAACCATTTAGCTACAGTCTAAATATCTGTAACGGACAGTTCATCTTGCTCTATTATAGGCGAAATAAATATTATGGATGCAGCCACAGCGGTAAATTATAGGGTTAAAGGGCATCTAAGTGTATAAAATTGATTCTTTTTTCTTTTTCTTTCCATGTGTTTCTATAATTTCCCACAACCCCAGAGTGTCTTCACTTTTTTCAGATTCCTCTCTGTCCTGGGATACACCAGTTAGAAGAATACGTGATTGACACTCCTACTCCTACTTGGACTGTCAATCAAATCCCTGTGACTTGATCCCCCTCCCTGCTCTGTAATAACATAGAGATAAGAGCATTAGCAGGGGCAGAGAAGGTAGCTTTGATGGTAGATATAAGGCTGCACTTGACCCCCCTTCTTAATAGCTTCACTGATTGATGATGGGTCACAAAGTGAGAGATCGAAACTGTACTGTTCTCCTTCTTTTCCAGTCTCCAAGACAGCTTGCTTTCTATTGGCCACTGTGCGGGGTTGTGTTTTTCAGGATTGAATTTTAACTCTTACTGCACATGATAAGCTTGTCGGTTAGCCGGAGTTGAGACATGGAGGAGGTAACAGAGGGGAGGGGGAATGGGGGAGTGCTGCACACAGATCTGACACCAGGTTAAACAAAGTCACTGACAGAGATAGGATAAGGCAGCACAGAGTACATGAATTTAACTTTGCAAAAGGGCAATGTGTTTTTTTCACTATAGATGCCCTTTAATGTTGTTATAACTCTAGAATAGCAGAACATGCTCAGGTATCGCTTTTGTTACTATTTCTGTGTGACTTTTTAACGCCCGTTAATAACTGGCGTTAAAGTACGTAGGGGTTAAATCGCATTCGGGCTTTACCCAAAGCTCCAAAAGCAATCTTACATTTTTGGAAGCAGATGTACCTGAGCAATTGTATCTCTAGGTAAAACTCTGTGATGTGGTCTGTTAGAGAACAAGAAGGAGAATGACAGAAAAAAGTGGAATAAAAGCATATACTGTACATTGAACACGCTATAAACCCCGATTCCCCAGCAGTTAACTAAATGGACTGGAATAAAATGTGTCTTGTTTTATTCTGTAACAATATTTACAGATATGAGCTGAGTAGGATGGGTAGGTTGAATGATTCTATAGCTAGTTTGATTGGTTCTATTATTCTTTAAGAATTATTTGATCATAATGGTCAGGCTTGAAATAATGGATAGCATAAAATATACTGTATATATTTTCTTTATAAACAGAACCTGAAAGTGATCTGAAAACAACAGGGAACTAAAGAGCCCGAAGGTCCTTGGAATTCATAAATGCTTATTAGGGGAACAAAAAAATGTCAGCAAAACAGATAGTGTTTACATGGTCCTGAACAATTATGATCAATAACAAATCAACAAGAGATCCTAGAGTCTGGAATGATACTGCAAAACCTAAAAAATGCATAGTTTGGCTTTGGGCTGTTGACCTAAAGCTGGAAGAAAAGACTAATCATGGACTAATCCCTGTAGGTTATGGGAAGCAACAAAATAAAGGTGAGTTTTAATTGGCTGTTAAAAGGTAAAAAATAATTGTTAATGAAGGGCCAGTTAGCAGTATGAATGGTACACACATGGGGATGCTAGAATAAACACAGCAACAAATGTGCATATGTTGAGGTTAGTAGTATTGACATTTGTGGCGGCCTTGCAGGAGGTGTTCTCTATTGCATTAATGGGGCAAAAATGTGCCACTTTTTTTTTTTTTTACAAATATTTCTCAAGCATGTAATTTGACGGTGTCTTTTTGCTGTTTTAGTTTTTTACTACAATATATTTTGCTTTTGCGGCAGATGGATGGAGTAAATTTTACATTTTGTTTTTACGTATAAACAATACACAGACAGGGAGATTCAATAAATGTTCTTATTGTTTAAAATGGTGCTAATTTTGCCCCAACCAATCAGAACTTGTAAACATTTGAAAGCTAACTCTGATTGGTTGGGGCAAAATTGCACCATTTTAAATAGAACTTTTATTGAATAACCCCCAGAGTTCTCTACATCATGTACAACAGACACGTTTGAGGATAAATGTGTTCTTCTACAATCGAATAATAATAAAAGCAAAATTTAAGGTAGTTCTAACCAGGGGGATTGCAGCACATTTGGAACAGCAGATCTATTTTAATATCAGATCATGGACTCCACATGTATTCTAAGCTTCATACACACTTACGATCATTGAGGGCTGATAGCAATGTGTCATGCCTTATTTTGTTTCGCCGCGTTTTTTGTAGGTTTATTGTTAACCATAACGGGCCATAGACGGGTGAGCTGACTTTGCAGTGGTTAGCGCGACAACCTCGGGTGCCAGTCCGGGAAACCAATTCCCCCCCTCGGACCCACCCTCCGAAACGGCCATTTCGGATGACAAATTGCCAGTAAAAGGCATGTAATCGAGCTGCCTTGCCTCCTTGTCGTATTGCGGTCCTCCCGCGCTTTCACCGCACCCCTTTGTCCCCAATTGTTTGCATTGCAGATCAAGGTGGTTCTCATATAGCAGCACTCCCAGAGCCACAAACCACAGGCACTTCTCTCTTCGACCTGCCCCATTGTCCTTTACCTGATTTTCTGCCAGTCCGCTCTCCTCCCCGCACTCGGTGCTGCAACTTTCATTGTCTTGGCGTTACTTTTGTTCTAACAAAGCCCTAGAACAGCACTGTGTCACTTTTGTCCATTCATTTTCTTGTCGGTTTTTCATCGTCTTCTTCTTCAACCTTCACTCAGGGGGCGCTTCCCAGTATCCGAGTTCAACCCCTCCTTCTCACCCCCGAAACCCGGATTTGGTCTACGTGGGTTTTAGTGGCGTTACGACGCCCATCAAAAGCACCACCAGCTCGAGTCCAACAGGGCCGCCGAACTGTAAGTGGACTAGTAAACACCCACAAAACAAATCTAACACCAGGCCCTTGGACTTGGTCGGCACCACTTCAACCCCGGTCTGGCTTCGGGGGCTTAACAGTTGCCAGCGTTACTTACCTCCTGCCTTCCCTGAATGTTCTCATATATTGCCTGGTTGCAGTGTATGCTAATGCTGAGTTGTGTTTTTCAACAGATGTAGGTAGGAGCTCCTGGCATAAGGTAGTTCCAGTACAGAACAGCAAAGTGATCCCCCTCAGGTAAAAAGGTTTTCCTGTGGGGTGAGGGCATCCTTGCTTGCCCCTAAACACCGTGACATTTTGTTAAAAAAAATATTTAGAATGCTACTTCGTCCCTGCTGTGCTCTGACGGAAGCCGTGTCTGTGTTGGCTGCCGTTTTGGATCAGTTTGCCGGAGGGCTGTAAGTAGCGTTTATAAATTTTTTTTTTTTTTTTTTTTTAACATTCTGACAAGGCGGTGGGGTTTGGGCAGGGGTGCCCTACATTATATAAAGTTTTTTTATTTAGGGTGGCATGCCCTTTATAAAGTCTTACACAGTAGTTGTTCTGTGCCAAATATCATTTGTTTTTAATCATTTTTATGCTTTGCATTTTAGCGTTTCTATCCAGCTCGGAGACTGTGTTTGGCAAGGCCTTTATTTGCTAAGCGCCATCTTGGTTTATTACATAACCACTAAAAAACTCTGTAAGTTTGCATTTTTTCCTTGTTTTTATGTGTTTTACCCATGCCTGAAGCTGGCGAAGGAAAGGTTTTGAACAGTTGTGTAAAAGTTTTTTAAACCCTTTTTTTTATCTGTAGAGTCATTTTTCTGTCGAGCACTCATCACATGTGTCTGTTTCAGTGCAAGTGTCTGCCGACCTTCCTTCCTAACAACAATAATAGACCAAATGTAAAACAACAAAACAAGCGGAAAACATGGACTGATTTCATTCAAATTCAATATTCGATATTGAATAGTCTATAAAGTTATTGAGTAATCGTTAATAGGTATTGAATATTCGATAATCTATATTAAATATTTGATAATCGGTATTAAATACTCAAAGTTCAATTGACATATTCAATAATTGCTGATTCGAAAACAAACCCAAAATGATCCCTATTCTTTATCCCTGGAACTAAAATGTTTCTCCAGAAACATTACATTTCTGTCAAATTGGTTTACATCAAGGAGTCTTTTAAACAAATAAAAATGTGCACGTATGAGGACAAATGTTGGCAACCTTCCTCCTTCATTGATATATCTTTTTTTTGTTCTCTGTCTCTACTTATTTACTTGGTCTAAACTGCCAAGGTCCTTCTTTGTCTTCTTTGTGTTCTTTGTCCCCTCTTTTTTGTGTTTTTGATCATCCACATTTCTCTGACCACCATATTGTTCATACGTGATGCTAACGTTCATAGTCTGATGCTAGCAAGTTCATACGGATGCTAGCAGTTATAGTCTGATGCTAGCTACCCCAGTATGTTGGGTATGCCGTGTGCAGAGGCTCTTCATTGGATAAAACATCCTCACAGTTTGTTAATAAGACAAACATTCTTGGAGACATTAAAATCAATCTTAATTCCTTCCCTCCTTTTTTTTTGCGCGCAGTTTCCAAGTATATAATCTTTCTTATTTAAAATTTCTGGATTGGATATTTGGTGAAAATAAAACTAAAAATGATCTTCAAGTTGGAGTGGCATTAATGGGTCTGGTGGCCTTATCATAGAAATAGGTTATATATTTATTATATGAATAAGTTTTTTTACTTACTGGAAGGTGCTATGATATATGTTAAACAGCATTAGTGTTACAGTATGCTGAAAATTAGCAAAACTTTAATAATTCATGATGTGTTAACCTATTAACCAAAACATATAAACTGTTTATACTATAGAGCACCCCTCTGTATGTAAAAATGTCCAGAGAGACTTCAAAATAGTTTTCATTGCTAATTTTGATGTGGTGCTATTTAAAAAAAAAAAAAAAAAACGACCGAATATCCATCAGTAATTATAGTCCTGTCAGTTTGACTTCTGTGATACCCTAAATGGAAGGTTTTAGGAGATGACTCAATAGAAAAGGACTTGGTACAGGCCTGTAACGTGTATATGTCTTTTATGCTCCAGCCGTCAGCCCAAGAGGACCTTTCTCATGCATCAATTGTTTCTATATAGAGTCTTTGTAAGTCCTAACATTGATTAGGCTGTGCATTTTTAGACATTGGACAAGCAGCAAAACTGATAAGATAAATTCGTGTTGTGAAGATGATATAAATATGATGAAAAGGAATTTGCAAGAGGATTGTGATAACCTTTTACCAATATGTTAGAGGCAACTATTGTCAAAACAGATGATCTTTTCTCTCAAAAGAGGTATACAAAAGACAAAAAGTCACAGGAAGATACTAGAAAGTTTGTACTGCCCTCGCGGCACTGTACTGTGTGTGTGTGCAACTAGACAGTCAGCTAAACAATAATCAGAATCTCAATAACAGAAGAGGTTGCTTCTTGTAATTTTTACTGGTCCATTCTATAGATTACATAAATTCTTGTGAAACTGAAATGCAATACCAAATGACATATCAGTATATATACACTGAACCATACACAAGAAACTGTATGGTTATATACACAGTTACTTATCAGACAAGTGATCTCTAAGCTTTAGGTAGAAGTTTGGTACACCATGAGGAAAGATCACCAACATGTAGGCTGACCCTGCTAGATATTCAAATAGTGGTCTGTAGCTATAAACTTTATTGATAACTTTACAAACCTGTATTACCTAGTTGCAATATGAAAAAGGTCGATAGGTGGAAACATACCAATGAATAACACACTAACACATATGATTAACATAATTCTACCTAGGAGGCAGCACACTCCCTGCTTGGCATAATATGTCTAAACCACTTAATTCTACCATAACAATACAAAATACATCTTTTGGTTACACACTCTAATAGTCTCTGAAAGAAGAACTGGTATCAAATAAACTTTGCAGTTCCTTGCTTACAACCTTTCATCTACTTTCCTGACTCTACCATCTGTGCTTGGTGTGTTAACAACAGTCCCACAGGCCATTCTTCTACTTCTCCTTGCACTACTCTTGTATACACACCAACATCTCCTACTTTAACATTTGGCCTTCTGAGTCCATTTTCTGCGACTTGTAATGTGGACAGTATTCCCTTCTCCTTTCCAGCGTCCAGCCAGACTGCACATTCTACTGCGCAGACCATGGACTACCAACCACATCATTGACTTACATAGAAGCTCTTGTTTGTGCTACCAGGAGCTAACAAGGGTTTACCTTTTGAGTCAATAACATGGCTGGGTTAGAACCATTAGGAGTGTCAGGGTCTGTAGATACTGGTACCAAGGGCTTGCATTTAGATAGCCATGACTTCTGCCATAAAAGTACTTAAAGTCTCATGGGTCAGATGAAGAGGTTAGCTTGGAGTACATTGCATCAAACACGTTTAGCTAAACCCTATCAGTTCTTTCCAAACTCACCCATGTGAGATGAGTGCAGCGGATTAGAAAATAATCTTCTTAAAGCATTGATGAAGCTTGAGGCCGACATAGATTCAATCACTTCTATATGCACTGCTCTGGTAGACAAATGTGAAAAGAACAGCCCAACATTTACTGTCTGCACTACCTCCTCTAGTGCAGCGAGTTACAACTGACCATGGGCCAAAAACATCAATATCCACACTGGTGAATAGAGATTCTGGATTTACTCTATCTTCTGGCAAATCTGCCATCTTTGACTTTCCAGTCTCCTCTCAGCTGCTGGGCAAAATAACCACATTTATGAATGATGCGGAAAGTCAGGCGCTTGCCACCAAGGATCCAAAATCCTGCAGCTCTGATTGCACGTTCTGTTATATGACGCCCTTGATGAGACACTTGATTGTTGCAATATGATGATCATGAGGGGTAATAATAGGCTGCTTTTCTTCTTCTGTCAAACTTGCAGAAGATAGACGTCCACCAACTCTTACTAATCCATCTTTATCTATAATAGGACTAACGGGGTTATTCAATAAAAGTTCTTATCATTTAAAATGGTGCTAAATTTGCCCCAACCAATCAGATCTTATTTAACATTTGAAAGCTAACATCTGATTGGTTGGGGCAAATTTAGCACCATTTTAAACGATAAGAACTTTTATTGAATCTCCCTGTTAATTTCTTGAGACGGCTTTGCCTTGAAAATGACCTTTGGGTTTTGATACATCCATATTCTTCTCCAAAGTGTTTGTGTTGAACAGATGAAATTATCACAATTTTGCCTTGTAAAGTTCTTCCAAGCTTGGTTGTTTGTGGAAACTTTCCCATTTTCCAAATTGGTTATCTATTCTATTTTGAATTCTTTGGCAACCTGGATGAGTTTAGCTATAATCTTAACTAATGTCTTCCAGTTAGAAAAACCTCTCAAAACAATGGGATGAAAGAGGGCTTTTAAAAGTCCTGTGCAGAAACTTCAACCTATGATTTAATTCGGATCAATTTCAGGTCTATATGAGGGTAAATTTTGTTTTATCTGAGTTTGTTTATCAGATTGGTTTAGAGAAAGATGGGCCTGAAAACCAAATAGAGTTCTCAAGTAAGCTACTAACCTATTGCCATAGTAGATGCATCTGAAAAATACACATTCTCTTTTACAAGCTGTAGAGAGTGAAACGGAACATAACATTCTGGTATCTTTAAGGTTTAAAAATGTTTTAGGACTCTTTCCCTTGAACACATTCACGCAGTTTTTTCTGGTGGGAGAAATGCATTCCATTCACTCTTCCCAGATGACAATTAACAAACTAAGGCTTTACCTTTCATTTTTATGGGTGTTACAAATCCAAGGGGATTGTAAAGACTGTTCACGGTAGATAGAATTCCTCTGCATGTAAAACTTCTTTCCTCCAAAGAAACTTAAAACACAAAACTGTCTGTTTCTAGATCCCAGCTCAAACTTAAACTCTTCTGTAGAGGAATGGTATCTGTACCTATTGCAAAAATCTTTAGGTTTAGCTCTGTCTTTGCAGGGAAAGCGTCCATTACCTGTTTGTTATTGGAAGCAATCTTATGTAGCCGTAGATTAGATCCTTGCTAACTCTGTGGTGCTAACGGAAGTCCATCGTCCACGTAAAAATTTCTCATGACAAAGTGTTCAGCATCCCGTCCATAACGTTCTGCACCCTTTTGAGCTGCTTTATGCATGCAGTATATGGCGACAGCAGAAGGGCTGTTACCAAAAACATGTACTCTCATTCTGTACTCAACCACTTCCTTGTCTATATCATTGTCTTTGTACCAGAGAAAGTGTAAATAGTCTCTATGATCTCTCTATAGGAAACAATAAAACATTTGTTGCACATCAGCTGTGAAGGCAATAGGCTCTTTCCTGAAACATATTGGACACCGTAGTGTATTGTTTAGTTGAGCCACTTATTAGTAACATTGTTTAAAGAT
The DNA here is from genome assembly GCA_019447015.1 of Hymenochirus boettgeri. Classification (NCBI taxonomy): domain Eukaryota; kingdom Metazoa; phylum Chordata; class Amphibia; order Anura; family Pipidae; genus Hymenochirus; species Hymenochirus boettgeri. Next base: position 156,398,259 of record CM033474.1, read on the forward strand.
ACTCCTTCAGAATAGTGCGCTAGAGTCGAACACTACTCGATTGATCAGGTTTGTGTGGATGATATATGCCAAACATTGCAAATACCAGTGCTCTTTGCCTTTTTAGTCTTGTGCTACTTCAGCATGTTTGTTATCTAACTTCTTTCAATAAATTTGGTTAAGTCCTTTCTCACTTCTGGCTATTTAGCAAAGTTCTATGAAGCGAGTTTAAACGTTTCATGGCTTGTTCTCTGTTACAGGGTAAACAACGTCTAGGTGAACGAAAAGGTAGAGGGCTACCCAACTATTATTACCATCCTGAAAGGTCTCCCTGTCCAAGATTTGAAGAAAAGTTTGATCTTCTATAGACAGTGCTTGTTTATCATTATCCTTTGTTTTCTGGAATACTGTCATCCCTATATTTTCTGATTCTGTGTTGATGTTATGTTCTTCTCTGCGTATAAAGGGAAAAATTGTGTTGGCTTTACACAGGTTTTCTTCACAATTAAATTACTGGCATGGACTAAGCAAAGATGTTCAACCATTTGGCAATACAGATGTCTTCAAGATGTTGATACTATCGGATTGGTGTACAGATCCCAAACAAACTTCTCCTACAATTGTCCCCTCTAGATCAAGTCTCTGGGCGTAAGTTGCCTTTTGCTCATAGACCTTGTGTGCTTCGATAATGTCTTGCCCTAGAAGCAAAAGGATAGAAGCATTTGGTTTAATGGCTGGAATAAGGTGAGTAATCGAGTGGAGGTGAGGATGGTAAAGAGCACTCTGGAGAAGGGATCTCTGACTTGTCATCAGGTATCATGTCACACTCTATCAAGGTTGGTAGTGGTAATTGTAACAGTTTGTCAATAGATATCAATAGTGAAACCTGCCGCGCCATCCCCCTCATGTTATTTAGTTGATGACATGCAGCTTTAAAGTGGCGGGCCACTGAAAGTTCGCCAAAGGATGGCCATTGAGGTGGTCCCTAAAATTGAGGGATGAGATCGTAATAGAGCATTACTCCAACAGGAAGCTTGTTGGATCAGGAAGCTAGACACTCTTGCCCCACGGGGCTTAAATGAGCATCTGTCATTAACCAGCTTTCTGTAAAAGATTTGGTCCCATAGTGCAGTGCTTATATATTTCTTCACTTCCTCTTACTTACCTTATAGGAGCTCCTTTGGGTGGCCCCGCTCTTTCTTTTGTCTAGTCTGTCATCCTTTTTTGTTTTTCCTCCATTTCGCTAGATGAGATTTTGCTTTAGATTGACGCTTCCTTGGGCGGTGTTGCCACCGCTCCGCCCGGGTGCAATGCCGGTCAAAAGGGACACATCTAACAACCGAAGCATACAGGGCACACTCGGAATTAATCAACTAATCCACGTGTCTGAACTGTTGTCAATGCATTTCGGCCACCGTCTAGGCCGTCATCAGGACCCACTTCAAGCCGTGGCTAGTGCCCGGGTGCTGGCTGTATGATGAAGATCCAAAAAAAGCAATGATGTCAGCGCACTCCTGGGTCTTGTTCAAGAGTTTATTAACATGCAAAAGTGCAAAAAAACTAAATTCTCCCCCCACTGCTGGCCTCACTGTTTAAAAATCATTATTTTACCTCTCTGCTCCAAATGGTCCTCCTGTTATGTCTGCCCAAAGTAAAGACTAAGGATCCTGATTGGGAGGGAAAATGTTTCCGCCTCTTAGCTGTCCTCTAAGCTGTTTCTGGCTTGCTCACTGCATCCCTTTCCTCCCCTCCCTCCCGATCTCCGTTTGTTGCCTAGTGCCCCAGTGTAAAAACTTGGATTATTTTTTTTTACAATCAAATATAGCGGTTGGGGGTGGGATAGGGTTCCCTACACTACAGATTTTTTTTTTTTTTTTTTATATATAAGAGGTGGACATTCCCTTTAAATATCAGTAGCAACTAATGTTATTTCCCATTATAGTTATAGTTATTAAGACTGTTCTTTTAAGCATAATAAAATATAAACTATTTTGCTGAGCTAGTTCTTAATGCAGATTTTAGCAGATACCCTGTATAACCCCTGAAATAGCCTAAAGGCCTTGCAGTCCTTTAGAGTTTTAATTATAAACAGTATAGCAGAAATTTTGTTTAAAACTCAAATATATGAGGTAAATTGATGATTTATAGGTATTTTGTAAGGATGCATTAAAAACACTAGCCAGTGCTATATATCATTCCTTCTCTGAACCTTTTAGTTCAGTATAGAATAGATTAATGTTTTGGTCCACTAGTGCAACTGAATGTATGCATATATGCAATGTATTCCTATACTAATGGAATATTTAACCCCTGGAAATTCAATCGATCTTTTAATATACGGTTTAAAATTTTTATCTATAAATAGGTTTGATGCAAACACCACTGTTACCCCACTGTTACTTCAGACTTCAGAAGAGCCAACTTAACATAACAAAAAACCAATAATCACCACAGAGACATTTCCTCAGTGAGCTAATTCATTATCAGAATTATATGCTTGGTTAATATTTTGGGTATTTTCCATACGTTACCAAAAAAATAAAAAAAGAACATGCATGGGCAATTTGTTTTACACCTTACATCATAAAAACCTAAGCATAAAACATACTGCCAGGATTCCAAATGCCTGAAGTATTTTGTTATTCTATTAATATCTTCATTATTTTAGATTATAATATACTTTAACTTGTGACAAATAAAAGTAACTGTTTAGGTATTAACCGAATGAAATATTAAATAGGTTAATAGATGTTGGTGGGGTTCGATCTACAGGCAGATAAATTTAATTTTAATAGCTGGGATTTGGATCTGTAAAGGTAAATTAAATATCCTTAAAAATGTGTCAATTGCTGGGTGCGAAAGATCACATAAGAGGTACGGGAGATAACAGACTGCACAATAACAGTGTTCTTGAGGTAGAAGCTGTTCTGATTTATTGTTACATTACAATCTTATTTATACCATTTACAATTGATCACATATTTTATTATTAATTAGACATGTGATTACGTTTACCCAATCAATGGTTAGAATTTTACTTCAGATCACTGAGAGTTAAAATGTTGTTTCCCTTATTCATCATCTTTAATTTGGACTTTGGTGTACTTTCAAACACTTATTTGTTCAGTTTTTTTATCTTATTATTCAATCATATTTGATGACTATGATGGCTGCTCTTATCAAAGTTGTACAGCTCACAGATGTCACCAAGCCCTAAATTAGTGACATGACTCTTAGATTCTGCAATTGTAAGCTAATAATTACTAATTTCTTTGTCTTATTCTAAAAATCTGAATTAACAGGTAAAAACGAATTAACTATGAATAAGACAGCCTTATCATTCCCCACTTGTGGTCATAGCCATGACGAAACACTAATCTTTGTTTATGGTAGTAACAACAGATCTATTATGCACCAGAGAGAGATTGACTGGTCTCGGAGACCGAGAAAACCCTTCCAGACCATCAATAACATCATTAGCCTAGAAAGATATTCAGGATCCATCCTGTGTCCCTGGCCATCTTATCTATCTACTAGCCACGTGTGACATGGAGTACCTCTATAGCAATATTGGACACAAAGAGGGCAGTTAAATCTTTCATGACTTCAGAAGGGATGAAAAATAGACCAAGGACAAATTTTATTATGATTTCACTTAAAGGGTATCTCGACTGCTTAAAACATTTTTTGCTATTCAGTTTTATAGAAGAACAGTAGGTAAAGGAGTATCTTACTGCAGGAGCTGGAAGTGAAGGTAAGAAATTTACCCGATTGCTTGCTCGCTCGCCCGCAGCACCCTCTGACAGGTCCTAAAGGACTCTGTACCGTATGTGCATGCGGATATGCATGCACATTAAATACAAGGTCCGTCGGGACCTGTTAGACTATGATGCGGAGGAGTGAGCAAGCAATCAGGTAAGTACCTTAACATCTCTCCCAAAGAATGGGAGGCAAGACACAGCTTCTTCAACTCCCATTCTTCAATAAAACTAAATAGCAAAAAAAAATTTAAGCAGTGGAGTATACCGCTTCTAAGAGTTTGTCCTCAAACATAATTTCTGTAATTTGTGCAAAATGTGCTCCCTCGTATGCCAACGTGTTTTTAGGTTTGTGGGGGAGGGAGCAAGTTTTTGCAGAATACATGGAACTTTATGAAAGATACAAGCAAGCATGTACCGCCTCCGGCTGGGTCCCAGTATTAGGGTGTCCCTTACCCACAAAAGTATACAGCACAAAATAGAATTTACTGCTGCACAGTCCAGCAACCTTCATTAGCATGTAGACCAATTCAGTTGTCTTCAAATAAAAGCATCTTTTTATTCCACGGCCAGGAACAGACCACAAAACAGGTCTGACGCGTTTCAGGCAGTAGCCCTCAGTCATAGACACTTCCTATTGCTAGCAGTAACATCCTCTTAAAGAGGAAACCACCAATTAAAAAACAACTTCAATTTAAACATACAGATTAACAGATATTACGATTGCATATTCATTATTAGTTCATTTTATTTTATTACATTTATATTCAATAGCCACTTAAAAAGCAATATAAAACAAACCAGAGGGTAATTAGAATATAATTTAACAATATTAAAAGGATGGTAATAATAGTCATATTGCTAGGATAGCTACCCATCACAGCTAAACCAAAAGGGATATATCCCACCTATAATTTAAACCACCAGGGATTCTAGTATCCAACTCTAGAATCCAATGGGCTTCTCTTTTATTAAGAACCTAATATATCTATTAATATAATATATATTATTAAAAACAAATATATCTCCACCCCTAAGTCTCCCGCTGTACATTCTTTGAAATGTTTGCCAACCGGAGGTCTAATATCCCCATTTTTGTATAACATTTACATGTTCCCTAATGCGTTCCTTGAGTGGATGCATCGTACTTCCAACGTCTTGTTTTCTGCTAAGTTAATAAATAAACCACTCTCCGTGTATTACAATTTATACGATTCCGCATTGTACATATTTTACCAGTAGCTGTAGAGGTTATTGTTTTTCCCATTTTTATGACTCCACAGGTTTTACACCTCATAGAGCCATATTTGTGGGTACCAGTTGTGGAAAGCCATATGCTTTTCTTTCTGTCATTTTTCTTCTGTCCTCCCAACATGTCCTAATATAACCCCCACAGATCTTTCTCTTCTAGCTACCATCCGAACTCCATCTGTTAATATCTCGAGTTTCTTTATCTTTTCTTAAGATATAGAAATTTCTATTTATTATATTTTTAATTCAATCAACTTCCACACTATTCTGAGTAATAAAAGTAGGTGGAACATTTCCTATATTCACCTTTTCTTGTTTTTCTTTGTATAGCATAGTCTGTATCCTTTTTCTTTATTTCCAAATATGCTCTATTTATCATTCCACTCTTATATCCCCTTTCCAGGAACCTTCCCTTCAATTCCTCAGCTGCCTGTTCAAAACAAAAATCTGTAGTGCAATTTTGCTTCAATCTGGTAAATTGTCCATAAGGAATTCCTTTCAAAGTGTGCCAAGGGTGGCAACTCTTCATTTGCAACAAAGTATTCCTAGATATACTCTTTCTATACACATTTGTATGAATTATAGAGTATATCTAGGAATACGCTACGGGACTTTGTCTGCAGAACTCATCTTATTAGTATTAGTCAGCATGGATTTATGAGAAATAGATTGTGCCAGAAAAAAGTACTTGGCTTTTATGAAGAAGTGAGTAAGAATTTAGATTCAGGCACAGCAGTGGATGTGGTATACTTGGATTTTGCTAAAGCTTTTGATATTGTGCCACATAGGTGACTAATGTATAAAACTGAGGACTGTTGGCCTAGAAAAAAATACATTTGTACATGGATCGAGAATTGGTTATTGGATCGCAAAAACAGAGTGGTGGTAAATGGAGCTACATCTATGTGGGCATCTAAGTGGGGTGCCTCAGGTTTCCGTACCTGGGCCACTTTTTAATCTGTTTATAAATGACTTAGACACTAAACTATGCAGAGCTTTGGAAACTTCGAATCTTGTGCAATTGCTGCAAGCAGACCTAAATAGATTATGAAAATGGGCAGCAGAATGGCAGATGGCATTCAATGTTAATAAATGTAAGGTGATGCATTTGGGGTTTAACAATCCTGGTGCCACCTACTCCATAAGTGAATCTCTAATGGTAAAAGATGTGTGGGTTCTGGTAAGCAATGCCTAGAACTAGCAAGATATTGTCTTGTATAAAGAGGGGAATACATTGAAGGGGGGAAAAATGATTCTCCCTCTTTACAAAGCACTGGTAAGGCCCCCATTTGGAATATGCTGTGCAGTTTTGGAATCCCATATAAAAAAGGGATATCTTGGAAATGAAAGCAGTTTAGAGAAGGGCAACTTAAATATCCCCCCCCCCCTTTTTTTTTTTGCCTTCCTCTAGATCAACTGTTAGGTTGAGTTAAAAAGGAGGGTGAAAGGGTTGGATTTGATGGACGTATGTCTTTATTCAACCTCAATTACTATGCTACAAAGCCACACTTGGCCAAATGTCTTACTACATGCATGGAAGTAATCATGCACACACATGGACAGTCACATACAACATATAGAGACACACACCTCAACAACATCCTGACATGTCATTGATTTGTTTATGGCAATAATTAAGGCAAAACAAAATTACATTTACCAACAGCAGATGTAAAGGAAGAACTATACATATAATAATTATAACTTTTTATTTAACTGCTCCATATTATGACATGACCTTACATACATACAGTGACACATATGCATACATAAACACTCTTATCTAGACACTAAAATAGGAAAGTAGGTTATATTCACATGCAGCCATACATAGATACTGTTACAGAAAACCATGCATGGCACCATGTGATCCACAAATGAATAATGATCCCCAAATAAGTACATACATAGATACCCACTTAGGATCAATAGACAGTGACAAGCAAAAACATACAAATACAGTTCCAGAGTAACAGATATATAGATTAACAGAAACAAAGGTACATATATCCAGAACACATAGCCAGTCAACCTGCCATATACAGAGATGGAAGCACAATATACAGCCAAGAAAGAATATCCCTTTTAAAACTCAATTATGTTGCGATGGTAAAGAAAGAGGAAATTATTTTTTGGAATATAGTTACCCTTAAACTATGGCTGGCACATGAATAATTGGGTATGTTAGTAAGTGTGTGTACCAGTGTCAGGTTTGGGGGATAAAAAAAAACAACTTTTTGGATGATTGGTCAATTTGTTTTTGACAATAGCTGCCCTTTGGTACTATGGCTGCCACGTGAATGGAAGGGCAGATCAGTAGGTGTGTGATCCTGTGTCAGGCACTAGGCAATTTTCCCCTTTGTCTGCCTGTGTTTTACTCTAGGGTTGTAGGTAGCATAAAACGAATAAGGCTGAATGTATGCAAGTGGAGCAAAAAATTCTATTGCGCTCACAAGACAAAATTGCATGCAAAACACGCAAAAGACAGTAAAAACTCATGCAACGGGGGGCGGAGCCTGACCGGGAGGAGAGATGGACGCATGGTGAGGGAGCTCTGACACAGCCAGGGGGAATTCATTAAGCTACCTCGATCCAGAACCAGATTTTGACCCCCAACAAGGGACATAACGCAACATGGGTCCCAGAAACAATAATAAAGAAACCAAAAACGACCAACAAGGAGACCTGGGGAACTTCGTGCTCCGAGGCGAACAGGCCCAACATGGCGGCGCACACAAAAATCCAACGGCGGAACACAGCAAAAGCCCGGTAACCAGAAAAGACTTGGATGACCTATTCCACAACCTGGAGCAGGTCATCACATCGGCCCACCAGAAATCCCTAGCCGAAGTAAGGGCAGAGGTGAGTGCCCTGGGAGACCGAGTCGCAACGCTCGAAACCCAACAAACTGAAACTGCCAAATACTGTCATCAAACTGACACAGACATAGCAGACCTTAGGAAACAGGTCCAACTCCTGACGGATCTACAAGAAGACGCCGATAATAGGTCACGACGCAATAACCTACGACTAAGAGGGATACCGGAGAGAGTCACTGACCTGCAGACATACCTCAAGGCCCTGTTCGCCAAGATGGCACCAGACATCCCCGAACACCTTATGCTCCTGGACAGAGCTCACAGAGCCCTGAGACCACCATCCAACACAGATGGCGCACCCAGGGACGTCATTACCCGCCTACATTACTACCAAACCAAAGAACGCATCTTGAGAGAAGCAAGAACACAGGGCCCACCAGAAATGGACGATAATATCCTCCATATTTACCAAGATCTGGCTCCCAGAACCTTCCAGAGAAGAAGGGCATTAAAACCAGTAACAGAAATTCTGATAACCCATGGGATCAGATACAAATGGGCCTTTCCGTTCAAGCTGATTGCGAGCAATGGCGGCAAGACAGCTACAGCATCTGACCCAGAGGAGGGCCAACTTCTTCTAAGGAAATTAGGGTACCCACAAACTACAGTACCCACAGCGTCCGGAAACCCCTGGAACCAACAGAGAAACCCACGTCAACTCAATCCAAGAAGGACTCCTTCACCCCTATTGGACCCCAAAACAAAAACACAGAACCCATAACAGAGGACAACAACTCCAAATCGAAACTACAGACAGAGAAAAGAAAGAGAAACCAGAACCCACAACCAAAGACAGACTACCACAGACATCTACTCTTTCACAAAATACCTATAACTTACTCCGCACGGAAGATGAAGCCAGATATACCCACCCACTACACAAGAGGGAAAAAGAAAACCTTCCCCGAACCTCCAGAGAATCAACAAGGACTACATCCACCCCAGGACTAGACCCACCAGAAGGGACCCGGCTAAGCTAACCAAACCTAAAGAGAACTAACGAGACTTCCCCCAACACCCCCCTCCACCCAAACCCAATCTCTTAACGTCCCAAAAAAGAAGGAAAATCACATCACCCTAGTCACTACCCCTGGCTGGCCCGGGAGACTCACCTCCGAGTCACACCATGACCCTCCCAGGTTTCCCCCCCACGATGAGACAGCAGAAATTGCTGCCAAAACCCAATTCTCAGAAATTGAGACAAAGAGCTCTCAAATATGTTTCTACAGTTTCCGCCGCGTTGGCAAATTTAACAATGTTTAACTGTTATATTATGATAACACTAAGTTTACTATGTAAAAATGAAAATATGCTTCAATGTTTTAACTGTTTTTCTTTTATACCCCAGAAAATAGAATTTAACTCCTCGGCACTGGAGCTGCGCCAGCCCTCCTCAAACCAAGAAAAGGACCTAAAAACCAACACATCAAACTCAGGTAAGACCCCCTCCTGGATCGACTCCAGCACACCAGCCCACACACCCAAATGATCTCAGATAGAAAACATTCACTCCATATTATCTCCCACAATGCCAAGGGTCTGAATAGCCCCACTAAAAGAAAAATGGCGATAAAATACTACGAAAAAGAAAAGGGAGACATAATATTCATACAAGAAACCCATTTTATAAAACATAAAGAACCCAAAATCCTAAACAGAAAGTATACCTCAATTTACCACTCCTCAGCTGGGGTCAAGAAAGGAGGGGTGTCAATACTATTACACAAAAGGCTAAATTTCCAGGTTGAAAAAATTATAAGCGACGAGGAAGGTAGATACCTTTTCCTGGCGGGGACCACGGGACACACAAAAATGACACTGATAAACATCTACGCCCCGAACACAAACCAAAGGACATTCTTCCACAATATAGAAACAAAATTATTCCCTCACAACACAGGCAAAATAATCATGGCAGGAGACTAACACTTGCATGGACTCCAAAATGGATAGATCTAAGATCTCATCAAACACAGACACAACAACTTCCAACAAACCTCTTACAGCCCTAACACAACTATCCAATCTGTGGGATTCATGGAGACTGAAACACCCCAAAAGCAAACAATACTCATTTTACTCACATCCACATGATGTCTATTCTAGGATCGACTACATCTTTATCTCAGCTACAATGATACCACACATAGAAGACTCCAACATCCTCCCAATAACCTGGATCCGATCATGCCCCAGTTACTCTAACAATGAAAAACACAATACTCCACGCACCAACATACACATGGAGGCTAATCGAAAACATGATCACGCATGAAGACACAAAAAAACTGCTAATCAAAGAACTAGACAATTATTTTAAAGACAACATCACTAGTGACATCGACTTCTCAACGGTATGGGCAGCCCATAAAGCAGTCATTAGAGGACACCTCCTCAAAATAGCCTCAAAAAACAGAACCAAACAGAGGAAAACCATACTAGACCTAACCAAACAAATCAAACAGACAGAAACCTCACACGCCAGAAACCACAATGAATCAGACAAAATAAAACTAACAGAACTTAGAAACCGACTCGCACAGATACTAAATTCAGGAGCAGAAAAAGCAATCAAACTCACACAACAGAAATTCTTCGCCCTCTCCAACAAACCTGACTCGATGCTAGCCAGAAAACTAAGGGACAGAATGACCCTCAACAGGCTACTCCCCCTAAGAAAACAGGACGGTACACTCACTCATGACCCCACTCAAATAACAAAAATATTTGAAAACTATTACAGAGACCTATACGACGGAAAAACAGCGAACAAAGACTCAGACCACATAGACAATCTAATACAATTCCTAGCGCCACTACAACTTCCACACCTCACGGACCAAGACAGAGACCTACTAAACTCTCCTATAACAAACCAAGAAATATATATCTGTTGTATTCAATTAGATCAACTGGACTTGGAAATGTAGTTCTTGAAGACGTTTCGCTAGTCATCCGACTGGCTTTCTCAATTCAGAATGACTTGTACAAGAATCTGTGGCAATTATGTACCCTGGAAAATCCCAATTAGCATATCACAGCCAGGTGTTAAGGGTGTGATTAGATAGTGGCTAAGAGGTGTTATAGGAACGCCCAGAGTAAGGTGTTAAAACAGCATTGTACATGGCAGACAGTTGGTGTCGAACCCCCCCACCTCTATTTAGGCTTGGTTTCTTTATTTTCACATAAATGGCCTCCTTAACACCTCTCTTGAACCAGTCACGTTCCTTCGCCAGTATGTTAACATTACAATCTTCAAAGGTATGTCCTTTATCCTTAAGATGCAGATACACGGCTGAGTCCTGACCCGAGGAATTGGCTCTTCTGTGCTGGGCCATACGTTGATGCAGTTGCTGTTTGGTCTCCCCCACATACTAATGCAGTGGACCAAAACATTAAATTCACAAGGGAAGAGGTACAAAACAACAAACTGGCTTTCTTGGACTGCTTGGTAGAAGTTAAGGAAAATGGTAAACTGGAAGTAGAGGTTTACAGAAAACCAACACACACAGATCAGTATTTGATGTTTGACTCCCACCACCCTTTAGATCACAAGCTGGGGGTCATCAGAACCCTGCAACACAGAGCCGAGAACATCCCCACTAGCACAGAGGCGAAGGCTAAAGAAATGAAACATCTCAGAGGAGCCCTTAAAACTTGTGGATATCCAGACTGGGCCTTTGTCAAAAGAAGAAGAAGGAAAGAAAAGAACACAAATACCAACAGTGAAGGGGAAAAGCAAGACAGGAGGAAGAACATGGTCATCCCATATGTAGCAGGGGTCTCCGAGAAATTAAGAAGAATTTTCAAAAAAAACATTGTATCCCTGTCTGCTTTAAACCGAACAACACACTGAGGCAGCAATTGGTAAATCCGAAAGACCCAATACCAAAACACAAGAAAAGCGACATCATATATGCAGTGCACCCTTAACACCTGGCTGTGATATGCTAATTGGGATTTTCCAGGGTACATAATTGCCACAGATTCTTGTACAAGTCATTCTGAATTGAGAAAGCCAGTCGGATGACTAGCGAAACGTCTTCAAGAACTACATTTCAAGTCCAGTTGATCTAATTGAATACAACAGATATACCATGACCTGGATGAATGAGAACCTTCACAAGCAAGAAATATATAACGCCATCAAACAACTCAAAACAGGAAAATCTCCAGGCCCAGATGGCTACACAGCGGGCTACTACAAAATATTTAAGCAGCAATTAACACCCCACCTCAACACACTATTCAACCAAATAATCACAAGCAATAAACCTATGCACCCAGACCTATTAAAAGCTAACATAATAGTCATCCACAAACAAGGCAAAGATTCCACCTGCTATAGAAACTACAGACCAATATCACTTATCAACATAGACATAAAACTACTAACGAAAATAACAGCTGGCAGACTCAACAATACTACCCCAAATCATACATCCGGACCAATCAGGTTTTATTAAACACAGACAGACAACCGACAGCATCAGAAGAAATATACAGCTTATGCATTACGCTAAGACCAACAAACAACCGACAGTATTCGTTGCACTAGACGCTGAGAAAGCATTCGACAGAATAGACTGGACCTATATGACAAACATCTTTAAATACTACAATTTCCCCCCGAATTTCCTCAACCTAACCAACTCCATATACTCCTACCCAACAGCCACAATACATAACATGGGATTCCACTCAAACTCCTTTCAAATAAGAAACGGGACCAGACAAGGCTGCCCGCTCTCGCCCCTGTTATTTGCACTATGCGCAGAACCACTAGCCCAAGCAATAAGAAACCACACAGACATACAAGGAATCACAATAGGCCCCTCACAATACAAGATAGCAATGTTTGCAGATGACACCTTGCTATCACTCCAAAACCCACAGACCTCACTACCACCACTTTTTCAACTACTAGACACATTTGGCCAGATATCAGGTTTCAAGATAAACCACTCCAAATCACTGATACTACCACTAAACCTCCCCCCCCCCCAGGAGGAAATCCTACTAAAACAGAAATATGATCTCAAATGGACCACATCGCACATACAATACTTAGGAATCAACATAACAGACGACCCAAAAACCCTATACGAAAAAAACTACCCACCCATATTCAAACAAATAAAACAATTATTACTGAAGTGGAACCCATACCAAATCTCCCTCTTTGGCCGAATTTACACTATCAAAATGACGATCCTCCCAAAATTACTTTATCTATTCAGGACCCTTCCAATACCACTCCACAAAAAAGACACAGCAAATTGCCAAAGAGAGATCACCAAATTCATATGGCAACACCGAAGACCCAGAATAAAACTCTCAATACTTCAGAGACCAAATAAACTAGGAGCAAACTTACCAGACCTTAATAAATACTACTTAGCTGCCCGACTAGCCCAAACCTTACAATGGCACATGCCCCCAACCAGTATCAGGTGGGTGGAGATCGAACAAAACTTAGTGAACCAGACCCCTCTACCCAATCTCCTATGGCTACCCAGTCACAAACCACCAGACACAACCAACCCATACATCCAATCAACAATAAAACAATGGTGGCAAACCAAACAGAAATACAATCTCTCACCACAACACTCACTGATGCTCCCAATCTTCAACAACCCGGGGTTCCCGCCAGGAAACAACAAATCAGAATGGAAAGCATGGCAAGCTAGAGGCATAGAATGGGTATCCCAGCTATGTATAGAAGGCAAATTGATGTCTTGGGAAGCGATCCAAACAAGATGGAAAATAAACAATCAATAATGGATAAGATATCACCAACTTGCACATTATATAACAGAAGGGCGGGTTTCCCACTCCCCGTCACAACCCTCTCCCCTAGAAAAAATAGCAATCGATAACCCGAACGGACGCAAAAAAATCTCAAAACTATACTCAGAAATCACACAAGCTAAACCCTATAGCAGACTCCCTTCACAAAGCAAATGGGAGAACTGGCTGGAAAGAAAAAAATCGGACGAGGAGTGGGAAAAAATGGCCTCTAACCTAAGAAAATGTTCCCACAATACCATATTACAGGAGAAAAGCTATAAAATCCTTCATAACTGGTACATCACACCAACCAAACTAAACAGAATCTCACCCCAATTGTCCCCTATGTGTTTCCGTCAATGTCAGCAAAAAGCAGATTTATACCACTGTTGGTGGACTTGTCCGGAGGTCAATAAAATATGGAACAACAGTTACGAATTAATAAACCAGACCCTTAAAACTTCACTACCCCCCAACCCATGGGAAGCCCTATTCAACAACGACTCAATAAACCTAAATAAGCACGGAAATAAATTGTATCACTATATATGTACAAGCACAAGAGCACTTATAGCCTCCTCCTGGAAATCCCCAGCACCTTCTAAGACCCAACTAATTAACAAAATTTGGTGGATATACTTTAACGAGAAACTAATTTATATAACGAACAATAGATTAACCTTTTATGAGAAAATATGGGAACCCTGGCTACTATATATGGACCCCCCCATGACCCAAAGGGATAGCCAGAACCAAAATGACGAGGAGCGGCTGGCGTAGCTCAGAAAGAAGAGGAATCAATATATAAATAATACTTTTTACTACAATACATAACAAGGTATAAATATTGTTTATTATTTATTTTCTTACAATAAGGTAAAGACAAATGACAATACAATCATAATTTATAAAAAGACAAAACTATTGTTCAATGTTAAATGTCTACTTCTAACTTATGTGAAACAACAATAAAAAAATTATTATTGAAAAAAAAAAAAAAACTCATGCAACAATTTACTCAAAATATTTGTTATGTGGTCATGATACTTTTACCTCCATTTTTTGCAATTGTGACTCTCGCTACAAGATGAACTTCTGAGAGCTACATATAGTGGGTATATCATCATTGTAGATTCACACGAGCATGGAATAATTTATGTAAGTTTTGTGACATCCTTCAGTTTCTTAGCCCTACACTGGAACTGAGTGTAAGTAAATGTTTTTTGACATCCTCTGAACATTTGACAAGTGATGTTTTATGCCCAAAAATAGTCTACTTGAACTTTGCTTCCTGTATACTTAACAACTTGATTCCTAATAAACAAATGTCTTGTTTCTAAATACAATATTAATTATGCAGAACTGAAGACCACATTATTATGAAATATCTTAAAGTTGTGAGAAAAGAAGTGATCAACCAGGTGATGGGAACTCCATCACCTGATGACCAGACCTCCCATATCATTCTTACTTATGCAGAACTGAAGATAACATTAGCGATGATGACATCTCAAAGTTCTTCCATAAACACTTTGCAGGAGATTGAGATTGTGAGGACAGAAGTGATCAACCAATGGGAACTCAGTGAGATGACCAGACCTCCTTTATCATTCTCTGTAGCAGCTAAAACATCCTCTGAGCATACTCCAAACAAAGCATCCACATGCGTCGAAACAATCAGCTAAACAAAAGAAAAAAGGGGATGACGAGCTTATGAACGCTTTAAAGTCACTCATAACATTCATTGAGACAAAACAAATTAAGGAAGATGATGTAGCACTCACACTATCAGTTTAATTAGAGATGTTCCTAGTGAAAAACAATTTTCTCTTCATTATTTATTACTGCATGCAATAAGGTCTCACATTTCAAGCTCTCACATTTCAAGCAAAACCACCTTGTACTCAGCAACCTAACAATAAACACACACTGCTCCCAGTCTCTTCTGACAATAAGTATTTTCAAATAAACATACATTCTTGCTGACCATCAACTATAACTGGAGCTGGAGAGGGCTGTGAGGAAGAAAAATGGTTCGTAGACATGGATTTAGAAGAGATTCATGAAATATATTAGGGATCCTCATCTTGGGAGGGAGTTGTAATCGGAAAGCTGCAGAATTGATGACTTCGATGATAGGGAAAGGGCCTATGAATTTGGGACCCAATTTAGAAGAGGGGAGTTTGAGGTTACTGTTTTTGGTGGAAAGCCATACTTTATCCCCAAGGGAATATGGGGGGGAAGGTCTCCATCTTTTATCTGCATAGGTCTTTTGTACAAAAGAACTCTTTTTAAGATAAGATTTGGTAGCATTAGATAGCGGACATATGGGCTTTGTGGTCATTGGCAGCAGGAATGTCTGTAAGGAGGAAGTCCTGAGGAAAGGCTAAAGGGTGTTGTCCATGCACTGTAATAAATGGTTACACACCAGTAGAGGAATGAACAGAATTATTATGGGCGAACTCAGCCCAAGGTAATAAGTCAGACCAATTATCTTGGCAGAGGGAAACATGGCATCGGAAAAATTGTACCAAGGCCATATTTAGTTGTTCTACAGCTCCATTAGACTGGGGGTGGTAAGTTGAAGAGAACTGAATAATTATTCCAAGAATTTTACAGAGGGACCTCCAGGATCTTGCCACCAACTGAGTACCTCTACCTGAGACAATTTCAGCTGGGAGACCATGAAGGCAAAAAATATGCGAGATGAAGTGTTGAGAGAGCTCAATTGCAGAAGGAAAATTGTACTGGAGTATGGGGGGTAAAAGCAGATTCTGGTTGTATTGATTGAAAGAGGAAAGTTATTTTAAATGCATTCTAACAAGATCTACACATGTGTTATCTTGACCTTCTCTTCACATACAGCGTGAATGTATGCTTAAATCAGGGCAAGACGTCCATGTACAGATCTCAAATTGGAGAGCTTAGAGGTGCGAAAGAATGGCTTTTTTATGTGGAGGGAGGGGGGTGTTGAGAAAATGGCTTCTAATTGTACTGAGTATTAGGAGAGTGATGGCTGCTCCAAATTGTATTGGGAGGAATGGGAATAAAAGAGGCCTTCAATTGTACTGGAGAATGGGGGTGAAAGAGGATTCTGGTTGTATTGGGTGAAAGAGGAAAGTGCATTCTAACAAGATCTACAGGTGTTACCTTGACCTTCTCTTCACACACAGCGTGGATATATGCTTAGATCAGGACAAGGCATTCATGTTTAAATCCTAGATGGTAGTGATTAGAAAAGGAAAAAGCTGGGAGCAGATGCGGAACAATGTTTTTTTTTGTGGGGGTGAAGCCGAAGGGTCTGGAAAATGGCTTCTAATTGTATTGAGAATGAGGAGAGTGATGGCGGCTCCAAATTATTGTATGGGGAGGAGAGGGAGTGAAAGAGGCCTTCAATTGGGGTGAAGGAGGATTCTGGTTGTATTGGTTGAAAGAAGAAAGTGATTTTAAATGCATTCTAACAAGATCTACACATGTGTTATCTTGACCTTCTCTTCACATACAGCGTGAATGTATGCTTAAATCAGGGCAAGACGTCCATGTACAGATCCCAAATTGGAGAGCTTAGAGCTGGGAATGAATGGCTTTTTTTATGTGGAGGGAGGGGGGTGTTGAGAAAATGGCTTCTAATTGTACTGAGTATTAAAAGAGTGATGGCTGCTCCAAATTGTATTGGGAGGAATGGAAATGAAAGAGGCCTTCAATTGTAGTGGAGAATGGGGGTGAAAGAAGCTTCTTGTTCTACTGGTTGAAAGGGGAAGAGAATTCAATTAGTATCCTAACAAGATCTACACATGTGTTATTTTAATCTTCTCATCACACACAGCGTGAATGTATGCTTTGATCAGAGCAAAACATCCATGTACAAATCCTAGAGTGGAGTGATTAGATTTGAAGGCTAGAAAAAAATATTAAAACATCAAAAGTATAAATTTTAAAGTAAGTGATACTTGCTTGATTACTAGATTTGTATTGGGAGGATTGGAAGTGAAAGAGGCCTTCAATTGTACTGGCGTATGGGGGTGAAAGAGGAAAGTGACTTCTAATTGCATTCTAACAAGATCTACACATGTGTTATCTTGACCTTCTCTTCACATACAGCGTGAATATATGCTTAGATCAGGACAAGGCATTCATCTTCAAATCCTTGATGGTAGTGATTAGAAATGGAAAAAGCTGGGAGCAGGTGGGGAACAATGTTTTTTTGTGGGGGTGGAGCGGAAGGGTCAGGAAAATGGCTTCTAATTGTATAGAGAATATGGAGAGTGATGGCGGCTCCCAATTATTGTATTGGGAGAAATGGGAGAGAAAGAGGCCTTCAATTGTATGTACTGGAGTATGGGGGAGAAAAAGGATTCTCGTTGTATTGTGTGAAAGAGGAAAGTGACTTCTAATTGCATTCTAACAAGATGTACACATGTGATCTACACAGATCCTAGATGGTAGTGATTAGAAATGGAAGAGGCTGGGAGCAGGTGCGGAACAATGTTTTTATTTGTTTTGGTGGTGGTGGGGTGGAAGGATTGGGAAAATGGCTTCTAATTTTATTGAGAAGGAGAGTGATGGTGTCTCCCCATTATTGTATTGGGAGGAATGGGAGTGAAAGAGGCCTAGAGGTTGAAAAAGCTGGGTGCAGGTGGGAAAGAATGGCTTAATTTTGGATTAGTTTTTTGTGCAGTTGAAGGGTGGGAAAATGGCTTCTAACTGTTCAATTGTATTGGGAGGCATAGTAAAGAGCGGCCTTCAATTGTACTGGAGTATGGGGGGTGAAAGAGGCTTCTCGTACTGGGTGAAATAGAAAAGTGACTTCTAATCGCATTCTAACAAGATCTACACGTGTTCTCTTGAACTTCTCTTCACATACAGCATGAATATATGCTTAGATCAGGACAAGTCATTCATGTACAGATCCTAGATGGTAGTTATTAGAAATGGAAAAAGCTGGGAGCAGGTGCGGAACAATGTTTTTGTGGGGGTGGGGCGGAAGGGTCAGGAAAATGGCTTCTAATTGTATTGAGAACGAGGAGAGTGATGGCGCCTCCAAATTATTGTATCGGGAGAAGAGGAAGTGAAAGAGGCCTTCAATTGTACTGGAGTATGGGGGGTGAAAGAGGATTCTGGTTGTATTGGTTGAAAGAGGAAAGTGATTTTAAATGCATTCAAACAAGATCTACACATGTGTTATCTTGACCTCTTCACACACAGCGTGAATATATGCTTGGATCAGGACAAGGCGTTCATGTTCAAATCCTAGATGGTAGTGATTAGAAATGGAAAAAGTTGGGAGCAGGTGCAGAACAATGTTTTTATTTGTTTTGGTGGTGGTGGGGTGGAAGGATTGGGAAAATAGCTTTTAATTTTATTGAGAAGGAGAGTGATGGCGGTTTCCCATTATTGTATTGGGAGTGAAAGTGGCCTAGAGGTTGAAAAACTTGGTGCAAGTGGGGAAGAATAGCTTTACTTTGGATTTGGTTTTTGTGCAGTTGAAGGGTGGGAAAATGTCTTCTAACTGTTTAATTGTATTGGGAGGAATGGGAGTGAACGAGGCCTTCAATTGTACTGGAGTATGGGGGGTGAAAGAGGATTCCGGATGTATTGGGTGAAAGAGGAAAGTGACTTAATTGCATTCTAACAAGATCTACACGTGTTATCTTGACCTTCTCTTCACACACTGCGTGAATATATGCTTAGATCAGGACAAGGCGTTCATGTTTAAATCCTAGATGGTAGTGATTAGAAAATGAAAAAGCTGGGAGCAGATGGGGAACAATGTTTTTTTTGGGGTGAAGTGGAAGGGTCTGAAAAATGGCTTCTAATTGTATTGAGAATGAGGAGAGTGATGGCGGCTCCAAATTATTGTATGGGGAGGAGAGGGAGTGAAAGAGGCCTTCAATTGTACTGGAGTATGGGGGTGAAGGAGGATTCTGGTTGTATTGGTTGAAAGAAGAAAGTGATTTTAAATGCATTCTAACAAGATCTACACATGTGTTATCTTGACCTTCTCTTCACATACAGCTTGAATGTATGCTTAAATCAGGGCAAGACGTCCATGTACAGATCCCAAATTGGAGAGCTTAGAGGTGGGAATGAATGCCTTTTTTATGTGGAGGGAGGGGGGTGTTGAGAAAATGGCTTCTAATTGTATTGAGTATTAAGAGAGTGATGGCTGCTCCAAATTGTATTAGGAGGAATGGCAATGAAAGTGGTCTTCAATTGTACTGGAGTATGGGGGTGAAAGAGGATTCTGGTTGTATTGGTTGAAAGAAGAAAGTGATTTTAAATGCATTCTAACAAGATCTACATGTGTTATTTTGATTCTTATCACACACAGCGTGAATGTATGATTTGATAAGAGCAAAACATTCATGTACAAATCCTAGAGTGGAGTGGTTAAATTGGATGTTCAATATAATTTTTTCTAGCCTTCAAAAGTATAAATTTTAAAGTAAGTGATACTTAGTTGATTACTAGATTTGTATTGGGAGGAATGGGAGTGAAAGAGGCCTTCAATTGTACTGTAGTATGGGAGTGAAAAAGGATTCACGTTGTATTGGGCTGTGGGAGCACTCCTGTGGCAAAATTACTTTATAACAAATAGTGGAAGTGCTACTGATCTGACCAAAACATTAGAACAAACAAGAAAAGAGATTATCAATGCACATTTCGGGGCCCCGTATATCATAACAACTATGCTAGTGCAAACAGTAAAAACATGGGGGTTTTAGTTACAATTTTATGCATAAAAATGAAAAGCCTTCCAACCACGTCAAGGTAACCCCAGTATGGAAGGTTCTAACAGTTTACCTTGGGTCATTTATCTAGGCTGACACTCCCTGCTTGGTTGCATATTCTTGGGAAGGTTGTCTCCCTGACCTTGCATTGGATTAGTATTACAGGCTATCACTCCCCCCCACCCCCGCCTACTGGCTTTTAACAAGGAGGGAAGAGGCCTTTCATCCAATGCTTAGTATTCAAAGCACAAGACCTCCAATTAAAGGGATGTGTTGGGGGTGCTACTACCACATGGAAGCTTGGTCAATCTTCCTGCAGAGAAACTCTGCTACAATATATACACAAAAGGGGGGCTATGGGAGCACTCCTGTAGCAAAATTGCTTTATAACAAATAGTGAAAGTGCTACTGATCTGACGAAAACATTAGAACAAACAAGAAAAGAGATGATCAATGCACATTCCTGGGCCCCATATATAATATCTATGCTAGTGCAAACAGTAAAAACATGGGGGGGTTTAGTTACGGTACAATTTTATGCATAAAAGTGAAAAGCCTTCCAACCACGTCAAGGTAACCCCAGTATGGAAGGTCCTAACAGTTTACCTTGGGTCATTTATCTGGTGACCATGTTGTATAGGGGCATAGGGGTAATGGTTTGTTTGGGGTGAACACAATATCTGGTAGCGTGCTCAAAACATTTGGGGGCACGGTTGCCATCTTTGGTGGCATGGCCATGATGGTCTGGGTATGAGCATGACAGTGATTTTCGGTGATGTACCAGTGACAGCAATATCTGGGGGCATGGTCACATTCCAGGAGGCTCTGCTTTAAATTTCTTAGCATGACAATAACCGCAAATGTGATTTTATATTACCGATAGTAAGTCTTTTCATGGTTTATATTTGAAACTTTCCAGGATTATGTATTATTCACAGGGAGGAGAGAACACTTATTCTCACATCCCTGTGAATAATATTACGCTCGGGGGACCTGGAACTTACCTTCGCTCTGCTCCACTCGCAGCCGCTCCTTCACTGAACAGCTGTTCTCTCCCGATCTTCGCACGCCCGGGACAGAGCAGCCGTCAGTGAAGGAGCGGCGGTAAGGTAAGTTCCAGGTCCCCCGAGCGTCCTATTATTTACAGGGAGGTGAGAATAAGCGTTCTCACCTCCCTGTGAATAATAGAAACGAATGGCAACTAGTTATTTTTTGGAGTTTAGTGTTCCTTTAAGAGAAAGGTCTTGTTCCCTCTGTTGTATTAGATGATGTTCTGTCTCTGTAGCTCTGAGTTGTGTAGCTGTACATTACACTGGTGTTGTCACTTAAGTGGACTCTCTCAGTGTTGTTGAAGTCGTGCAGTGCGCGGAGCCCAGGCCCTTCTGGCATCACATTTTGCAAGTGATGTGCAGGCTTTTTGTTGTTCAAATTTGACTTCAAGGCCATCAGCCCTTTCAGGGAGTGTCACAGTTATGTGGATGTATTCAGGGGTGTGGTTAGCACATACATACACGATTTATACTTTATATAGTAGATAGATCTAGTATGTCCATGATTAATACAATATCGGATTATGCCTAACCAATACTGCAGAGTAAAAGGTTAGTTCTACTGAAACTCCTGCTGTTACTCCAGGAATTCCAAGATATAATTTAACGTATTTTGTTTTATTCTTTAACATATATGGTAGGAGGAGGATAAAAGTTACTAGGGTTGGCTAACAACTGTACGATGTAAAAAAAAAAACAAAAAAAAAACACTTAAAAGCACTTTCCTATTCTACAGCTACTTTAAAGGGGAACAAAAGTGTCACTTAGAAGTGTCATTGAGAAATAGAAGCACTTGCTCCTAACTTTTTGCATTAGATGAATGCTGTTGCCCCACTAAACTTTCTCTCCAACTTTATACCCCAATCAATTGGCACACATGGCTCTGTTAAACTGATGGGGGTGGGGGATATAAAAGGGATGACTAGAGAGGAGGCTACCAATACTACATTGAGATTGTGGTTTGTAAGTGGGAGATTTAAGCAAGGGCAACTATCTCCCAATAAATTAAAATGTGCTAAAAGGTTTTGGGGAGGGATAAGAAACTCTTTAACCTTACAGCAAAAACAATGTTATGAACCTTTGCTTCTGACCTTTAAAGTAAGAACAGGGAGAAGAGAAGATTTAAAAACACTTTTTTGCAGAAAACAGTGCACAATATGTTTTAAGAATATGGTCTGACTTTCAAGTAAAAACAAGGAGGGGAGAATTTTTCGGGGGCGATTAACAGATATATACTTTTTCATTAGAGTGTTTAACATGTCCTTTAATAATCATGGTTGGGGGTAAATTAGAACTTATTGCTGCAAACCGTGCGCAACATGTTTTAAGAATATGCTCTTTAACAAGTGCTCTGATTTTCATGCCATTTAACAATGCAATTTTCTCAACATATGAAGTTAACTGGCAAAAAAAAATTTCAATGCAGCTGTATCTTAAAGGCCATGTCCACCAGCATATCCTAAACTGCCTTCACTGTAGGGACCCTCCAAGCTCCAAATTCATATCTTTAAAATGAGAAAATGCAGATCAGAAGAGGCGTGACTGGCAGCTGCACCAATGTTTGGCTGAAAGTAAGCCAATCACAGATGCATAAGTAAAGTTCGGCCTAATTTTTATGATGTGAATATGGCGTTTAGGGTTGGGGGGGGGGGGTCCTTACAGTATTTTATATTTTTAAAAAAATCTTAATGGCAGCACAAGTAATCCAGAGGGAAGGTTGAAGAGAGCCCCACAGTGCATGCCAGAGGCCTCTTAAAGGACAAAGAGGAGGCAGATAACTTTTACGCACCAACAGGCTCCTGTTCATCAGTTTCCTGGAATTTCACAAGGCACTGCAAGACACCTATATGGAGCAGAAAACACAAGGTAAGGATTTTTCTACAATACAAAGTGGATAAATATTTTTGGCCCTTTAATACTTTCTTCCCAGGTGGAAGAAACTTTAGAATAGTATGCATTTAAAAAAGAAAGTTGTCTCACTATAGTCTATTTCGGCAGCATAGTAGCTCAGTGGTTAGCACTGATGCATTGCAGGGCTGAAGTTCCGCCCTTGGACACATCTGCAAGGAGTTTTGTATGTTCTCCCCATGCTTGCATGGGTTGCCTCCAGGCACTCCATTTACCCCCACAATCAAAGACAGGCTGTATTTATTAAATAAATGTTCTTAGATTGTAAGCTCTTCAGGCAGGGCCAGATATGAATGTATACATACTTATACAAAGCATAACTTAGGATGTTGGCACTTTATAATCCACAATAATGCTCTATTGTTTTGTGCTACTTGAGTTGAAACCTTCATACCTGGATACAATAGGTTAAGCGACATGAAAGCAGACAAATTAGGGAAATATTGAGCATGGAAGCCAAAGACAGCTGCTTGTAGCCCATTCTCAGCAAAAATTAAATGATAGGCTATATTCAAAAGGGTTTTACATCCAACCGGCCTTTCACACTCCATTGCCAATCTATTTACAGCCAACCGATTTCTCACCCCCATATCCTCTAGGCTGTAAGCTCTTTGGGCAGGGTCTCCTTTCCAATTGTATCATGGTATTTCTGTAAAACTCCTCACTCTGTTTACTTATATTATGTATTACATGTGTATGTAATATATATGACTTTGTATAACATGTATTACCCTGTATGTAATGTGACTATGTAATTGTAAAGCACCATGGAAGATGTTGGTGCTATATAAATCAATAATAATAAAAGATTTCATACCAAACTAGTAACCTTTCAAGAAGTACACTCAAACATGAACTGAAATCAGGTTATCCATTTACCTCCCTCTACAGTGCTTCACCATGTTTCGTCTTTAAGTGTCCTTTTTAGTGGGATGTAGGGAGGAATTTTTCACCTTAAACGGCATGTCCATCCCCAAAACTAAAATTGAACCCACTTCTGGCCCCACTATGTAATGTTAAAAATCCTTACCTTTCTTCTCAGCTCCATATGGTTGTCCTGCAGTGCCTATCCAAACTTTAGAAAAGTGAATAGGAGCCTTCCTGTGTGTAATCCGTAGCTGCCCTTTCCCTGTCCCTCTGGAAGATTCTGGCATGCTCTGTAAAGTGGGCCACCTGGCTGAACAGGAAAAATAAAATTATAATTTCCCAACAAAACCATTTTAACATTTGATGTGTAAACCATGATGTTGCCCATTTTTTAGCCTTAGTGTGAATACCTTTACTGTGGTAGTTTGCATTTAAAATTTAGGGAGTTGGTAAAATTGAATTACTTGTTACCTGTGTTTGTAATACAATCTACGTTTCCATTGGGGGAAAAAAAGCAGAAAAACAGCCCAATTGTTGCATACAGCTCATTTTTGCTAAATGTATTTGCTAAGAAACTGGTAGGTTTTTTTCTTAGTCATAAGACTGATCATTGTATGGATAGAACACAGAATTCACTTTTTACCTTGCAAAAGCCATAGGTGCCAACTGTTACGATACACCCCAAAACAATAAACAGTTAATATAAATAATTTAGATTGAGGGTTAAAAAGCCATGCTCATCTTTAAGGCTGCACAGAGCTGCTGGAGGGTAAAAGGAAAACATATTTAACAGGCTTTAGCACAGATTTGAGATCAAAAATTTTACATGACTTTTTTTAAGTGGACCACATGGAGACCAATCCAGTACTGTATATTAAATGGAATACCACAAATTTTGCTTTTATAAAACAACCTTCATTCTGATCATGTTTAGGTTTGAAGACATGTGGCCAAATAATGTCAAGACCATTAAGATTTAGGCTGCACTACATCTGGAGCAATAAAGAGAACATTAGTAGAACAGGTTTTAGTAGACAGGGTAAAAGTTGGAATTGGAAGGAATGTCTTTTGATAAGAGGGCCACATGTTGCTATTTTAGTGCTGCTGAAACTAAACAAAAACATATATTCTTTAATACAAAAACATTTACTCTTACCATTTTAGAGTTGCAATGCACATACAGTTCAAAATGTTCAGCTTCCTCTACTCAAACAAACAAACAAAATGGCTGTCTGTTTGTTTGCACCTTTTTTTTTAAAGCCATGTGGCAGGAAGTAGCATTACATCACAGGAAACAATTTTTGTGTTCCAAATACAGGAAGTTGGTCAGATTGCGTTCCAAACAAAAGAAGTAATCCAAATGTGCAATCCAAATAGATAATAAATATGAAGTGAAATATTGCTGTTTTGTTCAGCTGTTATGAAGCTTAATTGTATTACAAAGGGCACAAACTTTCTCAGGCAACGATTTTTATTTTAGACCATTTAAGGCTACAATACAACACACTTAAAATTATTTCATGTGATCCAAAAAATGGATCATAGAGCAACGCAGTGCAGTGCACCTAATGTGGCCAGACCAATTGGCCAACAATAGCTCGTGCATTAGAATGCACAAGCAAAATCGCACATAAGGCCACACTGCAGCGGACCGAAAACTTGCACATTTGCACATGTTTCCCGTGTGCTAGTGTACATTGCTATGTGCATGCAATTACACTATGTAGCATGTGATTGTGCACAAAATGCAGATTATTTTGCGCTTTTGATTTTCGGATCACAGCACACGCCAGTGCACCTAATATGGCCACATGCTAGCATGCATTTTTTATTACGCAAGCAAATTCGCACGTAAGGTGTGTCCCAGCGGACTGGAAACATGCACATTGTTTGTGCGTGCATTTCTGCTGCGTTAATATGATATGCGATTGCGCACTTCGCAAAAACAGATTGTATTGTGCTCAGATTTGCACATCGCAGCACAACTGGTGTGGCCCCAGTATTTGGTTTACATGTGCGTTTCTGGTGTGCTAGTGCGCATTGCCATGTGCGTGCGATTGCGCAATATGACCGTGTGTAATTGTGCAAAAAATACAGATCATATTGCACTTCGGATTTGCATTTGCGGATTGCAGCGCACCTAATGTGGCCAAACCAATTGGCCAACGCTAATGTGCAAATTTTATTGCATGAGCAAAACCGCATGTAAGGCTGAGGACACACTGCAGCGCATCCCAGGCAGACTGGAAAATGTCTGCATGTGCGTTTACAGTGCATGTTGTCATGCATGAATGATTGCCTAATGTTCTGTAAACGGACCGCATTGAATTGTGAAAAAAATGCTCTTCCAATTTGCAGATCGCAGCACACAGCAGCACGTCTATTGTGCTACACTAGCATGAATTTTTTATTATGCATGCAAAACCGTATGTAAGGCTGAGGCCACACTGCAACGCACAGGAATCGCGCACAAAATCGCGAGCGTAATCGCATGCGATTGTGTGCGCGATTCTTGTGCGTTTTGTGCATACATTTTGGCCATTTTGCGTCATGGAAACGCATGCGTTAACGCACCAAAAATGGTGAACGCATGCGTTACCAAAACGCGAATGGGCGCGCAATCGCATGCGCATTTTCGGTTTTAGCAAAAAATTCGGGGGCGCAATCGCGAGCGCAAAACGTGGCCTAGCTCTAAGGTTAAGGCCACATTGCAGCGCGTCCCAGGTGACCAGAAACATTTGCATGGTTTGTGCATGTTTCTGGTGCGCTAGTACATGATGCCATGTGCATGTGATGCATGGTGTTGCCAATTGGAGCACATGCTCTTGAGCAAAAATTTAGATTGGATTGTCCTCTGATTTGAGGATCACAGCGCACAACAGCGCACCTAGTGTGGCCCCAATAATTGGTTTACATGTGTTTCCGTGTGCTAGTGCATGTTGCAGTGAGTGTGCGAATGCGCAATGTTGTGCAATCGAACCGCATTTTGATTTTGCAAAAAATTGTGCAGTGCATTCCAGCTGGCTAGAAATGCACACTTCCGAGCAAACAGTTTCGGTGCACTATTGTGTGTTGCCTTGCATGTGTGATTTCAGTATTGCGCAATTGGAGCGCATGTAATTGTGCTCAAAATGCAGATCATATTGAGCTTCCGATTTGCGGATCACAGTGCAACACACTTAATTGTTGCAGGGCGTCCTAGCGGACCGTAAAGGTGCTCATTTCTACGTGCATTTCTGGTGTGCTAGTGTGCATTGCCATGTGCGTGGCATTGAGCATAGCAACTGGAGCTCATGCGATTGTATTGTGCTTCCAATTTGCAGATCGCAGCGCACCTAATGTGGCAAGACTAATTGGCCAACACTTTCATGCGTGTTTTATTACATGAGTGAAATTCTCATAAGGTTGAGTCCACACAGCAGCATGTCCCAACGGACTGGAAAAGTGCACATTTGCTTGTGCGTTTCCGGTGTGCTAGTGCACGTTATGTTGTGTAATCTGATCGATTGTGCAAAAAATGTAGATCATATTGATGTAAATCATATTGAGCTTCCGATTTGCAGATCACAGCACATGGAAGCATTTCATGTGAGTTGCTGTGCGTGATTGCGTAATATTGTGCAATTCGAGCGTTGCATTTGTGCAAAAAATGCAGATTGTATTTGCGCTTGGGATTTGCAAATTGCAGAGCACAACAGCACACCAAATATGGCACAGACCAATTGCCCAACACTAACTTGCGCTTTTTATTGTGTAAGCAAAATCGCACATAGGACTGAGGCCACACTGTGGCACGTCCTGGGATTTGCGGATTGCATTGCATTGTACAGCACCACACACAATTGGCCAACACTAACGTGTGCTTTTTATTGTGTGAGCGAAATCGCATGTGAGGCCTACACTACATTTGCATGTGTGTTTCCGGTGTGCTAGTGCGTGTTGCTGTGTGCATGCAATTGTGCAAAGTTGTGCAACTGGACCGAATGCGATAATGCAAAAAATGTATTGAACTTACGATATGCGGATTGCAGCACGTGGCAGCACATCTAATGTGGCCAGATCAATTGGCCAATACATGCTTTTAATTGTGTGAGCAAAATCACACATAAGGCTGATGCCACACTATAGCGTGTCCCAGCGGACTGGAAATTTGCGCAATTGGAGCACACATGAATCCGCAAAAATGCATATCATATTGCGCTCTGATATGCAGATTGAAGCTCACGGCAGTGCACCAAGTGTGTCCACAAAATTAGTTTACGCGTGTCTTTCTGGTGTGCTAGTGTGCATTTCCGTGCGCGTGTGATCGAGCAAAAACGCAGATTGTATTGTGCATGCTACCGAATGAGACACAGTAACATAGTAATTAAGGTTGAATAAAGACCATCAAGTCCAACCTTTTCACCCTCTTTTTTAACCCTACCTAATGGCTAGGCCAAACTGCTGCGCTTTTTTTGCGCTTGCATTTTTTTATATCATTGAAAACATGCGTTTTCGGGTGCATTGCGATTTGCGTTCCGCATTTTAAATCGCATGCGATTTTCAATAGTTAATGAAAAAACGCATACACAAACGCAACAAAATCGCACATAAAATTGCATGCAATACCGTTGGCGTTGCAGTGTGGCCGTGCCCTAACAGTTGATCCAGAGGAAGGCAAAAAAAAAAAAAAACCTAAAGAAAAAAAAATTTAAAATTCCAAATGGCAATCGGAAAGTATCCCTTTTTCAACCAGAACTAAAGTACATGTATTATTACCAGAAATTCTCAATATTATAAACTTATCTAAGCTATTCAATGAACTTGCCATAACCACACCTGCTGGAAGACAGTTCCACAGTTTCAGTGTTCTCACTGTAAAGAAACCCTTCCTAACCTGAAGATGAAACTGCTTTTCTTCCAATCTTAAAGGATGTCCACGTGTCCTCTGATATGACTGATTAGTAAACAATGCACCAGAGAGTTTATTGTATGGCCCATTCATAAACCGATACAAAATGGTAACACCGTTTTTAACCATGTGGACAGGAAATTACATCATCACACAAAATATATTTGGTCCCTTAACCCTTCAATATGCATACATTCATAAAAGAACTATATCTTTTCCTAGATCACCCTTCAGCTGGAACCTGTGTGAGTAAAATGAAAACACATCTAGTAGCCACATCACAGGAACAAATATAGCTCATAATCCCTGTTCAATCAGTGGTGCTAGAGTAATAAGTTTATATATCCACCACACCTCCCGTTGTTTAAGTTTACATATCCCGTCCCTCCATCTTATAGGTGGATGTACTGTCTCCAAGGCCAAAAATTTAAAGGGCATCTATAGTGGGGGAAAAAAACCACATTGCCCCATTGAAAAGTTAAATTCATGTGCTCTGTGCTGCCTTTCTCCTACCTCTGTCAGTGACTTTGTTTAACCATGGTGTCAGATCTCTCTGCAACACGGTGGCCAATAGAAAGCATGCTGTCCTGGAGACACTGAAGAGAAGGGAGAACAGTAGTTTAATGCTGCAATTCGATCTCTCTCTTTATGACCCATCATCAATCAGTGAAATCTATCAAGAAGGGGGGTTAAGTGCAGCCTTATCTCTGTTACTAGTCAAAGCTAACTCTCTCTCCCTGCTAATGTTCTGTTTGTATGAGAAATGCATGACAGCATATAAAAATGTAGATGACACATTCTGTGTGCTGTTTCATTTTCAGAATGCATGCGATCACCATTTTGATTTGCATGTGCTCCGACTATGGATTCTGATTCCTGATACCTTATGCTTGATTTCTGATACCGTATATACTCGAGTATAAACCAACCAGAGTATAAACCAAGACACTCACTTTTACCTCTAAAAAGGAGTAAAAGCGATTAACTCGAGTATAAACAGAGGGTAGAAATTATGATCACTACTGCCTTCTGATTCTGTATTGTTTTGAGGCTTTAGTTGCCCTTTAAATGGACAGCAGAATTCCCATATAGTAATCCTATACAGTAATAACCAAATCCAGTATGGCTATTACTGCATGGGACTGTTCTATGGGAATTCTGCTGTCCATTTTATGGGCAATTAAAGCCTCAAAACAATACAGAATCAGAAGGAAGCAATATATAACATTCTCCTTCTGATTCTGTATTGTTTTTAGGCTTTAGTTGCCCTTTAAATGAACATAAGAAGTCCCATACAGTAATAGCCATACTGGATTTGGCTATTACTGTATAGGATTACTGTCCATTAAGGCAATTAAAGCCTCATTCCTTGGCACTCCAGATGTTTGGAAACTACAACTCCCAGCATGCTTTAGTTGCTGGGAGTTGTAGTTTCCAAACATCTGACATTGTTGTGGTAGTGGAAAACAGAAAGTTCAGGGTCAGAGAAGTAGGCCATATTGGTGAGCAGTAGGAGAGGAAGGGAGAGTGAAGAGGGGTCAAGGTTGCGCAAGTCTCTGCATCTGCATGTATATGAAGGAGTTGGGGTAGTGGCTGGGATTGATGAAATAAGATTAAATTGGAGAATGTTGTGATCGGATAGGGGAAAGGGAGAGTTAGAAAATATTTGGTGAAAGTAGACTCACTTGACTGAGGTATGCACCAACTTCAGCCCATTGCACCCCCTTTAATCATTTGCACCCACCCCCAATTTTCTTGTTCCCTGTCCCCAAATAACAGAACTCTACTTTAATTTCATTGGAAATAATTGTCACAGCTTAATTCACATTTTTTTCATATAACAGCATAATTATCCACATTCTGAACTTATAAACTTTTTCATTGGATAGATATCCTGTCATCAGGTAAACCTCAGTATCGTTTGACCTAAACTGTGCTCTCTGCTCTGCCCAGTAAACAAAAGAGTGCCGATAACCCAAGCTGCGCAAGTAAGGGGACCTGTGAGAAAGTAGATCAAAATAATTTTAAGTATTGTGTTAAGAATATTTAAAATTCCCTATGCCTTTTACATTTCCACCCCATGGGTCCTAACATACAACCGAAAACTCTCAGATTCCCATCTGCCAATTTTCTTGATCACATCTGAACCCAAGCCCCACCTGGCTGCCTCCAGAGCTGGCCATATCCTCAATGAGTTTCCACCATAATCCTGCTGCTGCAGGCCAATGCCCTCTTTTAAAGACTGCTAATAACTGGAATCTGTATAGTCAGATCCTGCAGCATTCTTTCCAATTGCAGCATTTTTCTAAGTGTAGGGCTGAATTAACACCATAATTAATAAGGACACTTAGAATACCTATCATCTTGCTCCATCACTCCTGACTCCATGTTATTCTCATTACAGGTATGCATCATTTACCTTGCCACTGAATACTGTCTGATTTCCACAACTGATTTCCACAACTCCTTCTGTTGCTCAATTGTATTTTTGATCTGGTATGCATATGTACTATCATCTTCTACTGTATATTATAGTTTAGTCTGGTTTGTTTATTAAGAAACAACCATTTGTTCACATTTGCTCTTTCAACTTAATCGAGTCTCCTCTTAGCCACACCCCAGCTGATCCTTATTCCCTAATTGTTATCTGTATATAATCTGGTGGCCTAGTCAAGTGTTGGGCTGAATTAACACCAGAATTTGTCCAGATTTGACCGTCCTTATTACTCTGCAAACACCTCTCTCTTGTGCTGCCTCACTAAATTTCACTCCAGTATGTTCCAGATTACCGTATTCATCACCATCCTGCTATCCTACTCTATCAGATAATTTGCTGCACTACAACACAATATTGTTGGTAAGACCATTTACATTGCACCCTCCATTTTATCCTCTTACTTTCTATCTCATCATGAGCTGCTTGCCATTTTTTAAATCCTCAGTTTCCTTTACAATTACCAGACAATCACACTCCCAACTAAAATCCCACTCTCACCTACTGTCACTCTCCCTCCTCCTGATTGCTGCTGGGGATATATCCCCAAATCCTGGCCCTTTTCCCACACTGTCCATGTACACTCAGCACATCCCCATCCTGTCTTCTACCCCACGTTACACTTCCTCATCCTCTAATACAGTAAACCCAGTTAATATTATAAACATCCCAATTCCGCCCCTTTCTCCATCTCCCTTATCTGGGGCACTATGGAACGCACTCCTTGTTTGTAATAAACTCCCACATATACACAATCTCTTCATTTCTAACTCCTTTCCCTTCCTAGGTCTCACTGAAACATGGCTGTTTCCCTCTGAAACTGTTTCACCTTCTGCACTCTGGTATGGAGGCCTACACCTCAGCCACATTCCACAGTCTGGAATCCAACATGGTGGTGGAGTTGGCATTCTTCTGTCTGAGCGCTGCAGTTTCCACCTATGACTCCTTTACCTGCTCTATCCCAGCTTTCCTTTGAGTCTCACATTGTCCGTATTTATTCTCGTACACACCTAGAGATTGCTGTTATCTATTGGCCTCCTGGCCCAACCACTAGATTTTCCGACCATTTATCTGCATGATTATCTCACTTCATTTACATGGACATACCAACTGTAATTTAGGGGGGATTTCAACATCTCCATTGACATCAACAACTCTGCTACCTCCAAACTTCTCTCACCTACCTTTTCTTCAACCTCTCTCAGTGGTAGTCCACAGAGACTCACAGTAATGGACACACACTTGACCTAGTCTTCATCAGGCTATGTTCCATCTCTAACTTTTCTAACTCTTCCTTTCCCCTATCCGATCACAACATTCTCCAATTTAATCTTATTTCATCAATCCAAGCCACTACCCCAACTCCTTCATATACATGCAGATGCAGAGACTTGCGCAACCTTGACCCCTCTTCACTCTCCCTTCCTCTCCTACTGCTCACCAATATGGCCTACTTCTCTGACCCTGAACTTTCTGTTTTCCACTACCACAACAATGTCTCCTCTGCCCTGGACGCTAAGGGGTATCTGCCCCTTAAAACCCTCTCGCCTTAGTCGAATTAACCCGCAATCTTGGCTTACGGATAAGATTAAAAAGATGAAAAGGCAGTCCCATGTAGCTGAGTGACAATGACGAAAAAGCAACAAAGCCAATGACTTTAATTACCATTAATGACCATTAATATAAGAAATGTTTTTTCTGTATGCTCTTGCTCATCTCCACAGCTTCCACTCCCATCTACATTTCTACCCGGCCTCCCTTCCACCACTTCCATCTCAGTTGTAACCAACTTTTCCACTATTACAGAACAGACTTTCAAGCCTTCTCTCCAAGGCCCATCTCACCACCTGCCCCCTTGACCCCATTCCCTCCTTTCTCATTCCCCATCTCTCATTTTCCTTTACACCAGCCCTAACGTCTCTTTTTAACTTGTCAATATCCACAGGTACTTTTCCTCCCTCATTCAAACATGCTATTGTATCCCCTATTCTCAAGAAACCCTCTCTGGATCCATCTGCTCTATCCAGTTACCTGCCTGTCTCTCTTCTCCCATTTGCATCTAAACTGCTTGAACAACACGTCTATGCTGAACTGTTTAATCACTTTTCTGCCAAGTCCCTCTTTGATCACCTACAGTCTTGTTCCCACCCTAACCGCCTCTCACCAAAGCTACAAAGGATCTGCTTAATGCTAAATCTAAAATCCTTTGATACAGTGGATCACCCTTTACTGCTTCACATCTTATCCTCCCTAAGTATCCAGGGTTCTTCACTCTCTTGGCTGTCCTCCTACCAGGTAGAAGTGTTTCCCACTCTGGCTCCAACTCCACCACTCTCCCCTTCCCTGTGGGGGTACCACAAGGCTCAGTACTCTGCCGTCTTCTCTTCTCCATTTACACCTTTGGGCTAGGTCAGCTCATTAGTTCTTTTGGATTCCAATACCACCTGTATGCTGATGATACCCAAATTTGCATCTCCGCCCCTGACCACATTACCCGTGTCCCTCACTGCCTAAATGCCATCTCTGCTTTTATGTCCTCCCACTTCCTCAAACTCAACATGGATAAGAGCCAACTTTTTTTCCCACACTCTCAATCTACCCCTCTACCTAACTTTACTATCCACATCAATGACACACCAATCTCCCCAACACCTTATGTGCGATGCCTGGGAGTAAACTTTGACTCAGAACTTTCCTTTAAACACCACATTAAGACCCTGTCTAACTCCTGTCTGTTACAGCTCAAAAACATCTCACAAATTCGTACCCTCCTTTCAAAGAAGGCTACCAAAATTCTAGTTCATGCCCTTATCTCTTGGCTGGACTACTGTAACACCCTCCTGTGCGGTCTACCAAGCAACTGACTGGCACCCCTTCAATCATTCCTTAACTCTGCTGCCAGGCTCATTCACCTCTCTTCCCGCTTCTCACATGCTGCCCCTTTCTGTCAATCTTTTCACTGGCTTCCCATTACCCAAAGGATCCAATTTAAGCTGCTAACCTTATCCTACAAGGCTCTCTCCAATACAGACCCCCATACATCTCTGACCTGATAAACAGATACTAACAAAGGCGTAACCTCTGCTCTGCTAATGATCTTCTCCTCTCATTAACTATAATCACCTTTTCCCACGTCCATATACAGGACTTTACTTGTGCTGCCCCTCAGCTCTGGAACTCTCTTCCTTGTCACTCGCCATCACTTCACATGTTCGAATGCAACCTCAAAATTCACCTCTTCAGGGAAGGTTACAATCTGGATCTGGACACTTCTACCCCTCTTACTGATCCATCGCAGACCCTCTAGTTATACTCCACCGACAACTTAGTTACAGCTACTGATCTGCTTCACCTTATGTTTCATCCCCATCTCCTCTATACTATAAGTTCTCGGGCAGGGCCCTCCACCCTATTGTACCACAGTAATGCTGTAACTTACCACACTGAATGCTGCTGGACCAGCACTTAAATTACTTGCACTTTGTACTACTTGCACTACCCATGTATGTAAAATGTATGTTTACCTTATGTGTATTAATGCAACTGTAAAGCGCCACAGAAGATGTTGGTGCTACAGTATATAAATCCACAGTAATAATAGTGCTGTACCATCTGCATGCACTAAGTAAGGACTTTTCAAAACTGCTGACTGCTTCAAACTCCCTAAAACATTGCACTATGTAGGTTTCACACATAATTACCACATGTAAATAAGCTGTAAATACCTCCCCTGCCTTTTGCTGTCTTAGGTTCTCTGATGCTCAGTTGTAGCCCCCCGTCAAAGCCCACATCATGGTTTTGTAATCCTTTGGCACCAATATTCTTTAATACTAACTCCGCCAGTCTAAATTCTCCATAAAATGCCCATGAAAAGGCACCTTTAAACAAACTGTTCTCATAAAAGGAGGAAGCCCACATTTCCAGCTGCTTGAACAACCCTTTCAGGATATTCACTATTACTGGGCGCCTGTTATGAATTGCCTTCATACCCCTATGAAAACCCTTAAAGGGCATCTATAGTGGGAAAATGAACTTTTTTTCTTTCTTTCCATGTGTTCTATAATTCGCCCCAACCCCAGAGTGTTTTCACTTTGTTCAGATTCCCTCTCTGTCCTGAGATACACAAATTAGAAGAAGACGTGATTGCATTCCTCTACTCCTACTTGTACTATCAATCAAATCCCTGTGACGTGATCCTCTTCCCTGCTCAAGTTCCTCCCTCCTCCCTGCTCTGTATTAAACATAAAGATAAGCGCATTAGCAGGGGGAGAGAGGTAGCTTTGATGGCAGAGATAAGGCTGCACTTGACCCCCCTTCTTGATAGCATTCATTGTTTGAGAGAGATTGTATTTTAGCAGGACATGAAGAGTTCTGTGTTTCCAGGACAGCTTTCTTTCTATTGGCCACTGTGCATGGGTGTGTTTTTCAGAATGTTGAACTTTTAACTCCTACTGCACTTAAGAAGCTGAGTTGAGACATGGAGGAGGTAACAGAGGGAAAGGGTGAGTGCTGCACTGAGATCTGACACCATGGAAAAACAAAGTCACTGACCGAGATAGGATAAAGGCAGCACAGAGTACATTAATTTAACTTTGCAATAGGGCAATGTGTTTTTTTCACTATAGATGCCCTTTAACTGCTTGTCTTATTATAAATTATTTGGTAATGTCCAACCATCCCCAAGGTGGCGAAGTAACACGGCGGAGATTAGCGGTGCGTAACAGTTACCACCGCTTTATAAATAGAAGCGGCGGTAACTGTTCAGATAGCGAATCGGAATGAATCGTTAACTTTTCACAGCCATTTCCCGCCCATTTATAAATCACGGAAAACGTGATTTTTGCGAAAATGGCGATAATAACGGCCTGCGAAAAGTTAACAAACCTTTATAAATATGCCCCCAAGTCTTCAGAGAAAGAAGTCAAAAATCCCACAGAATCAGTTGAACAATGGGCTTCAGTGCCTTCTACCTCTTAGCTAGACACCCTGGTTTCTGTCCTAAAGACAGCAGTGGTACAGGCGGTCAAGGAAAGCTCTGCTAAGAAACGTCCGTGAGTCTCCTCCAATAGACATCTGGTTTCAGACTCTGAAAATTTTGAAGGGGAGATATCAAAGGATTCCGGCTCACCTTCATATATTCAATCTCAGGAGGAAGAAGACGACTTTCAGGCTGAGGCTGATTTTGATCTAGCCCTTATAGAGCCTCTCATCAAGGCCGTAAGAAGTACCTTGTCTCTGTCTGTGGAAGAATCAAAGCCTTCTGTGGCAGACAAACTTTTCCCATCAGTTAAAAAGAACATGGTTACTTTTTCTGTTCATCACTCCATCTCAGAGATTATTTCCTCTGAATGGAAAAAAAAATGGGAAAAAAGCTGGTGACCTCGGGAAAATTCCTAAAAAAAATATCCCTTTGAGGAGGCTGTAGCTAAAAATTGGGACGCCTCTCCCAAAGTTGATGCAGCAGTTGTAAGGCTTGCCCGTAGGATGACTCTGCCTGTCGATGATGTGTTGGTTTTTAAGTAACCAATGAAACGTAGAAGGGAATTCAATCTAAAA
The DNA here is from genome assembly GCA_019447015.1 of Hymenochirus boettgeri. Lineage (NCBI taxonomy): Eukaryota > Metazoa > Chordata > Amphibia > Anura > Pipidae > Hymenochirus > Hymenochirus boettgeri. Next base: position 156,435,415 of record CM033474.1, read on the forward strand.
AAAAGCTTTCATAGTGACAGGGGTGGCATTTAGACCGGCTATAGCATTAACCTCAGTCTCCAGGGCTATGAAGCTGAGGTCTTCAGAAATGGTGGTGGCCTTGGATTCCAATACTAAGAGAGCTAGATTGAAGGAGATGCTGGCCAATATTAAAGGTGGGATCAAGTTTTTTTGCAGAGGCATCTGTTGATTTGGTCCATTTTACAAAAAGGTTGATGGCCCTTTCCATGGTGGCTCGTAGGGCATTATGGTTAAGACCGTGGTCAGCGGATTCAATGTCATAGGCTAATCTTTGCCAGTTCCCTTTTGAATGAAACAGGCTCTTTGGGGAAAAATTTGATGAAATAATCAACAAAGCCTCTGGAGGAAAGAGTCTGTTTTTAACAGAAGACAGGAAGGCGAAGAGAGGATGCATTGAGTATCCACCTAGAGATAGGTACTTTAGGTCAGCTAAAGCCTTTAGGCCAGGCAAATAATCCTTCAGACAGCCATCTTGGAAGACCAGTAGGCCTTTTCAGGGAAGAAAAGTTTCTGCCTTGGTAGCACGTTCCTTTCTGCAATAGGGATATGCTGATCCAGGCGCAAGTAGGTGGAAGGTTACCCCTCTTTTACAACACCTGAATCAAAAATATTACAGACAACTGGGCTCTTTCAGTTATAAAAAATGGGTTCAAAATTTGTTTTTGTTATTAGCTAAAGAAAGATGATTTTGTCAGAACCATGGTTCCAGAGACGGAGGAAGCAGGTTTAGTTATCACTTCGTATATAGCACAGTTAAGGGTCTCTAATGCAATAGAACCTCTTCCACTAGAGGAAGAAAGAAGTGGATTCTTTTTAAGACTGTTCTTGGTGACAAAAGTATCAGGAGCCCTAAGGCCAATCTTAGATCTTCGTCATCTGAACACGTATGTTATAAAAGAAAAATTCAAAATAGAGTCGCTCGAACAGGGGGTCATCATTGGCAGATTACAAGTCTGCCCTTCGGACGATCCCTATCTCCATGAGTTTTCACAACTTGGTTACACTGATAGCCCATTTAAGAACCACAGTTATTGCAGTGTATCATTACCTGGACGATCTCTTGGTAGTGGCAGATTCAAGACAACATTCATGTCCGCACACAGAGCAGGTTGTCTACCTTCTAAAAAAACATGGTTGGATTGTAAACAAAGAAAAAAGCAAACTTTCGTCAACCTAAGAGATCATATATCTTGGAGCGATAGAGAAGGTAGAGAAGATATGTTCAGAAGTCCTCGTAAGTTCTTTTACTCAGGATTTTAGGGATGATGTCGGCAGCCATCTCAATGGTGAAATTGGCCAGGTGGCGCTTGAGAAGTTTGCAACATTTTCTTCTATCAAGCGTAAAGTGCCCACATTTAAGGATGACAAATATGTTAAAACTGCAAAACAGTACAAGAGAAGATCTAAAATGGTGGTGTCAAAGAAAAAATCTACATCAAGGAATCCCGCTTGTGGTAGACTCCCAAATCTACTTGACAACCGACGAATCAGAGACCGGCTAGGGAGCCTTTATGCAAAACAAGATGGCTCAAGATCACTGGCTTATTAAAGGAAATAATTCCAATTCTTTAGAACTAAAGGCTATAAAGTTAGCTTTGAGGCTTTTCGAAGAAGACTAGGAAAAGCTGCTAGGAAAAGATATAGTCGTGGGATCAGACAATGTCACAGCAGTAAGATACATCAAGAACCAAGGAGGCACAAGAAGCATGGCCCTCCTTTATGAGGTAGCTCCTATCTTCTCTTGGGCTCAAAGATGTCTGAGATCCCTGTCAGCAATTTACATCCCGGGAAAACAAAACAGCAAGGCCGATTTCATAAGTCGTCAAATGATAGATCTGGAAGAATGGAGCCTGAGTTGAAATTTTTTTCAGGATTTAGTTTGAAGGTGGGGAAAACCTCGAAATCAAGATTGGTGACATTTATCCCTAATGGCAATGCAGTTGAGATCGGAAAAAATTTGCTAAATTAGGTTGTCAACCCAAAGTTATTGAATTCCTTCTAAGATCCAGAAAGTGGGCCACTTCAGAAAAGTACAATAGGGTTTGGAAACAGTTTCAGGAATTTGCACTACAGAAGGGTTTCCTTCCTCTCGAACCTCCACCAGCGGAAGTAGTAGCTTTCCTATATGAAGTATTTCAGAAAAATCTGCAGATCAGTACTCTAAAAGGACAGATTTCAGCATTATCGGCTATGACAGCCAATAGTCTCCTTGTTAAGAGATTTTTTCAGGCACTCCTACATGCCAGACCTAAGAAATTTTCCAATGTTCCTCCTTGGGACTTACCTTTGGTCTTGGATGTTTTGGTCGATACACCTTTTGAACCGTTGGACACAGTTCCGGTTTGGTGGGTGACACTAAAGGTTTTGTTCCTGGTGGCGGTTATCTCGATGGGGAGAGTTGGAGAGCTAGGAGCCCTTTCTACTGTTCCCCCAGACACTGTAATTCTAGAAGATAAAGTGAAATTAAGAAGTCCAAAACTACCAGCACAAGTTCCTCTGGGGTTAAGTTGGTGCACGCTCTGTACATTCACCTGTTGTGCCACAAATTGTCAATCACTAAAACGTATCCATTTATTTATAATTTTTTTTATTGCATTTGCTGCCACTATAAATGGCTCATTTTTACATCAGAACTAGTTTGCAACATTTCAGACCACCTTGGTCCTTTGTCAAGCCAAGTTGATCTAACAAAGGACCAAGGTGGTACGAAACGTTGCAAACTAGTTCTGATGTAAAAATGAGCCATTTATAGTGGCAGCAAATGCAATATGTTTTTTTTTTAAAATATAAATAAATGGATATGTTTTAATGAGTGGTGATCAATTTGTGATTTAAAGTGAAATTAAAACCCTCATTCGAGTTTTTTCCAAAAGTAGTCACTGAATTCCATATGGACTTACAATTTACATTACCATCCTTCTGTCAGGAGCCAAACTCAAATAAAGAGGCAAAGTGGCATACCTTGGATTTGGTGAGGGCCATAAAAAATTATTTTTCAAGAACAGAAGGCTGGGGAAAGTCTGAAAGATTGTTTGTAGTACAAACAATGGAGGGGTCAGTCTTCCTCAAAGAAAATGTTAAGTAGCTGGATATGTGCATGTATTTAAAAAGCTTTAAGTTTTTAAAAGGCTTTAAGTTTCCGATACGTGAAACATGAAGAATGAGAAATGATTTTGCTGCATGAGAATTGATTTTGATACATGTAACATGAAGATTGGAAAATTATTCTGACACATGAAATGTCTTAAAATGGACACTGTAATCCCTGGATCAACTTCAACACTATGTATCAATACCAGTATCATGCAACATTCTTTATTTTTAGAAACTCAGCCAGCTTTTTTTAAAACTATCCAATGAACCTGCCATCACCACGTCCAATGGAAGACAGTAACATGGTTTTACTGTCCTCACAGTGTAGGCCTGAAATGTTGCCTAGTTTGCTATACTATATTGGAGGAGGGGATGCACCTCTTGTACTGAATTAACATCTGGATCTGTATATTAATAAGTGATTTTATATATTTGGCCTGGAACATCTCATTGGTTTGAATAAATGTTCTATGTGTAAACCATGCCCCACATAGTTTATTGTATGGCCAATTAATGTTTAAAGGGTATTTCCACTCTTTTAATAACCTTGTTGGCAGAAATGGACTTAGAAGAGAACTTGAACTCGAGTTCGACCTGAACTTTATACTTTGGATAAACTCAAACTTGTAGAACTAGCCGAACTACGAATTAGTTTGGGTTTTTGAACTTGCGGACATATTTTCAATAGTTATCAAATTTACCTTTTGAATGTACCGTTTTGGCGCTAACCCTCAAATGTGTCGTTCCCTCAAATCTTCTGTTTCAGTGATAACCTTCCAATGCAGCGTTTCGGTGCTAACCCTCGAATGTTCCATTTCATCGATAACCCTTGAATGTATCATTTGGTAACCCTCAAATGTATTGTTTCAGTAACCCTCCAGTGTATAGTTCGATTTCCAGTAACCCTGGAATGTATAGTTTGATTTTTGATAACTTTTGAATGTATAGTTTGATTTTCAGTAACCCTCGAATTTATCATACAGTAACCCTGGAATTGGCGATAACCTCCAAATGTAGCATGCATAAGCCAACAATTGCCCAATCGAGAGGAAAGTAACTGTTTAAACAAGTTTGGGTTATTTAGACAAGTTCCCCAGAACATTTGCCAGGTGCCAGAGCCATTAACAGTAAGTTACCATTACTATTTAATCTGGACTGACCTTTTCAAACTATTTCAAACTTTTACCAAAGTTTTACAAACACTCTGTAGTTAGGGAATTCTGGGAGTTGTAGTTTCCAAACATCTGGAGATCTACTGGTTGCCTATCCCTGATTTATAGATATCCTCCCCTGTCCAGCAAATAGCAGCTCTCCTTTTTGTCTATTGAGGTGGAGTCAGGGGCCAGGCCCCTGACTCCCTGACTTCCTCCTCCCTCCACACAGGTCCCTGCAGTATTCACCCTTTTTAAAGAGCTGATGACGCGCATGCAGAAAACATACACGTGATCAGCTCTTTAAAACCAGACCCGAATTTCCTGTTTGGTTCCGAAAGTTCGGGTCCGGTTTTAAAGAGCTAATATGCGCGATCAGCTCTTTAAAAAGGGTGAATACTGCAGGGATTTGGGCTTGTGGTGGGCCCTACTACTGTCCACCCCCCCCTCCTTCCACTGGGTGGAGTTATGTGAGAGTGAAAAGAATGTTTTTACTAAGACTGTCACATGTTTTACAAATGAAGTGACATAAGTCTTGCAACTTCCTACTAACACTTCCTACTTCCTACTAACACTCAGAAAATGTTTTGATTGGCTAACACTGCTGTCAATCTAATATTAAGCACACCATTGGATACAACATTAAAAGGGAAGTGTGAAATATGTTCCTTTGTAAGCTTCCATTGCCTCACTGTAACCTGGGGTGTGGCTTAACAGTCCATTTTGAAGATACCATTACAAAACAGGAGTGGGGACTACTAAGTACTTTTATTTATTTATATATTTTGCCTTATTTACATTTCTATATAATTTAATGTCACTACTACATATTTGTTAATATTGATATAACTATTTATTTAGTGCTTAAACAACACATTAACACTGTCCCTATGTATATTACTTTTACTCACCCCCACCAACATAGTACCTCTGAAAAACCCAATGGATTCCCCATGAAATTGTAAATTTATTTATATAAGTAAAAATAATCCACATTATTTATATAAATAAGTATATATAATCCACAAAAGTATGAGCACACACTTCCAGCTGATTTCACTGCCCAGGTGCAAACAATCTGGACTCCATATAGTAAAAAACAAATATCACTGACACACTCCTGGGTCGTCTTCAGATTCAATGTAGCTTTATTTTAATATGGAAAGAAAAAATGCAAGGCAACATTTTGGTCTGAGTTCTAGGTCCTTTCTCAAGCCAAACTCTGTGAATACTGTGCACAATCCAAATTTAAAACCTTTAGATCCCTCCCTCACCAATCATGTGACCAATGAACTTCAATTAACCAGCGATCTGCCACATGTCTTAGGCTAGTGATAAAAATACTGTGTAAATTCTGTTAAGTAAAGTGTGATAAATATATAAATACTATAAAATACAATAAAAATATATAAACATTAGCTCTCATTCTCATAATGTTGATCCAATGTAAACAAAGTGACGTGCTTCAAAGTGACAATTTTGTGTCTGGAACAAATACAATTTATCAATAGTGTTATATCTAAAAAATTATATTATTATTATTATATTGATTAAAAAATTTTAAAGAGAAAATTGGAGGCTCTTATCATAGTGTACATTTGTTTCACTTCTAAAACAGTTCAAACTTAAAGATAAAGATACATATATAAAATGCTTTTGATGAGTAATGTCCTGGCCTGCTTGGTGTGTTTTTATTAAATCCACCTTTTCAAAAATTAGGCAGCATGGCTATTGTTGATCAGTCTGATTTTACAGTTATTGTTGAGATAATAGCAATTGGAAACCTTATGTAATGTGCTTCTAATTTTACAAAGTTCAAATAAAAATGTTTACATGCCTTGTTTAGGGACCCTTTTTTTTTGCCCTTACAAGGATGCACAGGATATCAAGTAGAAGATATCAGTAATATTGATTTTAGTTAGTAATGATAATTAGAATATATGTTTAATTATTTGTTTTTAAATATAAAATAAACAAAACAATGCAACTCTGTTATCATTATCACAGTGCATCTGTTCTAAACTGTATATGATATAAAATGAACCCTAAATCAATTAGTCAAAGGCAATGTTTTATTAATTGCAATCACCCTATCTTGTCCTTAAAACTCAAACACCATCCCTATTATATTCACTATAAATAGGCAAATAATATGATTGATGTGCTTCAGAGTTCTTTTATTTGACAGTAAAATAACGAACCAACAAACCTAAGTTATATGAATAAATCGTTTTCTTAGTAACTTACAATTACATTGCATTTTCTCTTAGATAAAAAAATCGATAATTTGCCCTTCATTGAACACACAAAACATCCAATCAAACTATTTCAAGGTTAAGGAGTCTTCACACAGTAAACAATCAACTTTATAAACATCCTTGTAGGTAATTGTCTATACTGCCTGTTAATCGTTCTCATTTACAAAGATAATGTTTACAGAAATTAATTTAAATTAAAAAGTGGCAAATTTTAAAGAGACATTGGAAAAAGTAGGTGAAATTTTCATCTTATATACAGAAAATATCACAGAGAATTTGCTGCCTAAATTGCTTTTTTAAGAAACAAATGGATTATGTAAATAGTACTTTCCACTTTAAACACAGCTATGCAAGATGTTAAAGTGTAAAAAAATGCTAAAAGCTTTTAATCTGAAAAAAAAAAAATCTTCAACAACATCTACATGGTGCAAATTTATTGTAATGAAATGTAATATTACAGGCCACTTTCTAAATGTCATAGCATCTATCTCTAGCATCTAGAACTCATTAAAAGATAAATATTAACAAACAGTAACAATTTAAGCATTTGTTTCTGCTGCATCTTATGTGGACATGAGGGCCTCTGAACAAAAGGGAGATTTATAAAAAAAAAAAAAAAAAGATCACTGATTAAAAACATGAATAAAAATATCTAACATTTTTCCTTTGATTTCTGATGTTTACCTAAATAAATAATAATAAATAATATTTGACAATAGGGAATTGAAGATTTTAGTATTTATTATTATAAATTGCTGATAAGTAAATAGGAACCCCTGCATGTGCCAACTGGGGCAAATCACAGACCATGGTGGGCTTATGGCCTATATCATAGTATTGCATGTTTTCAATAGCAATTTTTTTTTTTTTTTACAAAAAAATGGCTTCCAGGGCATTATTATTTGTTTTGAGATTGCTATCAATCATTTATTTTGTGGGTTGAGAATATTCTTTTAAAGGGCAAGTTCAAAAAGAAAAAAATGTATATAGGTAAATCTCCCCCAAACTCCAAAATTGCAATAGTTAGAAACTGAGAGATGTAAGTAAAACATGAAAGGCTGCCTTAAAGCGGAACTGTGGTCCCCAAAATGAAAGGCCAGTTTCATACCTTTTAAACAAGCTATGAAACACCTGTCTACATGCTCCACAGCCAAAGATATAAAGAAATTACTGACCAGAAAGTTAATGGGGGGGAGGTATCTGTTGTATTCAATTAGATCAACTGGACTTGAAGTTTAGTTCTTGAAGACGTTTCGCTAGTCATCCCACTGGCTTTCTCAATTCAGAATGACTTGTACAAGAATCTGTGGCAATTATGTACCCTGGAAAATTCCAATTAGCATATCACAGCCAAGTGTTAAGGGCGTGATTGGATAGTGGCTAAGAGGTGTTATAGGAACGCTCAGTAAGGAGTAAGGTGTCAAACAGCATTGTACATGGAAGACAGTTGGTGTCGAACCCCCCCACCTCTATTTAGGCTTGGTTTCTTTATTTTCACATAAATGGTCTACTTAACACCTCTCTTGAACCAGTCATGTTCCTTTGCCAATATGTTAACATTACAATCTTCAAAGGTATGTCCTTTATCCTTAAGATGCAGGTACACGGCTGAGTCCTGACCCGAGGAATTGGCTCTTCTGTGCTGGGCCATACGTTGATGCAGTTGCTGTTTGGTCTCCCCCACATACAAAAAACTGGAGAACTTAAGAGGAGGCAGAAACTTTTAATTTAAGAGGGAAGGTGGAGAGCATTATTTTGCTGGTTAAAGTGTTTTGAGGCTTTCATGAGGGGTATAAGTTTTATAGGGAAAGGGTTACTCACACCATTATTAAATATATAACACCATAAACTAAAATAAAATCAAATAAAATAATTTTGGCATGCTTAAAGGACAACAATACCCAAAAAAACAACATCTCCCCCATTACATGTCCACACTTCCAGCAACTGAAATCACTTACTCTCATTTACAACCGTGCTGCACTCCCTTAGACATCACACAGTAAAGATGCTAACAGCCCGCCTCCTAGATGGCCCAGGGTCATGGTTAACATATCACTTGTCATTGGCTGGTGGGTATGTCTGTTACAACCTCTCTCCTCCTCCTCTGCCAGTTAAACAAACTTGAACTGTCCTGTTGCTAGAATACAGCCAACATAATCAAGCTAATCAAGGGTGGGTACAGAAGTGTTTTCCTGCATGCTAACTCTGAGTGACAGTTAAAGGCAGACAGAATTGGAACACCCCCTTCACAGCATGGCTAATTGAAGGCAGAGAGAGGCTCGAAATGAGGGGAAAAATGTATAGAGAGGGCTACATACCTTTTACTCTTTTTAAAGCAGTTTTTAAAAAAATGCATTGAGGCAATACAGTTATCCTTTAAATTAAAACATAAGGTCGAAAACAAAGACATTAAATACAAAAGTAACTGAGGTAGGGGGTTAGCCTGTCCCTTGTTTCAGTGTTTTCTCAGAGCTTGTTGGTATTGTAAATGTAATCCCTTTCTGGATTTCCTTACTGGGAAGGTCCTTAAGGGTTCAAGGGACCCCTTGGAGGGGGTGGTCAGCTCCAGACCTTTTTTCCTGATTGTATTGAGTATCTTTTCATCATTGGGCTAAATAGGTTATGTTCTACAGATTGGGACAGTTAGGGTCCATGTTGAGTAACCATACATCCCATATTCTTTAATTTTTTCTAATTTGTTCCTATAATATAGAGTCCATATCCTGTAACTCAGTAGGTCTTTTGGAGAAGCCGGTGATTTCCAGGATGATGCTATAAATGAGCAGGTAATAGCGCAGATGTTATGGTACAATATTTTGCCATCTGAGTTCAGAGTGGGTGTATTTTTGTTAGAGGGCTTCCCATGGGGGTAAGTCTGTGTGCATTAGTTCATTTATGAGGGTATAAAAGTTGTTCCAGATTTTTTGGATTTCTGGACAGGACCACCAACAGTGGTATAGGTCTGCCTTTGTCTGGAACTTCCTGTAGCAAAGAGGAGATAGCTGGGGAAATATTTTATGGTGATGAGCTGGTGAACGGTACCAGCCATATAATATTTTGAAGGCTTTTTCTTGTAGAATTGTATTGTTGGTACATTTGTTCAAGTTTAGTCCTAATATGGACCATTCATCCTGTGTCAGCTCATTACCTATCCATTTCTCCCATTTACTTTGCATTGGGAGTTTTATTTGAGTCCTATGTGTGATCAATTGATTATAGATTTTCATTATTTTGTGGGGGCCTGTCGGGTTATGATATGCTATATTTTCTAGAGGGGATAGATAATTAGGGTCTGAACTTGTTTGAAGAGATTTAGCGAATGCTGCTAATTGTTAAAGTAGGTAAGACATGCTAGGCACCACACCGTCTAGTGATATCTGTTGTATCAATTAGATCAACTGGACTTGAAATGTAGTTCTTGAAGACGTTTCGCTAGTCACCGACTGGCTTTCTCAATTCAGAATGACTTGTACAAGAATTGTGGCTATTATGTACCCTGGAAAATCCCAATTAGCATATCACAGCCAGGTGTTAAAGTGTGATTAGATAGTGGCTAAGAGGTGTTATAGGAACGCCCAGAGTAAAGTGTTAAAACAGCATTGTACATGGCAGACAGTTGGTGTCGAACCCCCCCACCTCTATTTAGGCTTGGTTTCTTTATTTCACATAAATGGCTCCTTAAACACTCTCTTGAACCAGTCACGTTCCTTCGCCGTATGTTAACATTACAATCTTCAAAGGATAGTCCTTTGTCCTTAAGATGCAGATACACGGCTGAGTCCTGACCCGAGGAATTGGCTCTTCTGTGCTGGGCCATACGTTGATGAAGTTGCTGTTTGGTCTCCCCCACATACAAATCAGAGCATCTTCACTGCACTGCACTGCATATATGATGTCGCTTTTCTTGTGTTTTGGTATGGGTCTTTCGGATGTACCAATTGCTGCGCCTCAGTGTGTTGTTCGGTTTAAAGCAGACAGGGATACGATGTTTTTGGAAAATTCTTCTTAATTTCTCGGAGACCCCTGCTACATATGGGATGACCATGTTCTTCCTCTGTCTTGCTTTTCCCCTTCACTGTTGGTATTCGTGTTCTTTTCTTTCCTTCTACTTCTTTTGACAAAGGCCCAGTCTGGATATCCACAAGTTTTAAGGGCCCTTGAGATGTTCATTTCTTTAGCCTTCGCCTCTGTGCTAGTGGGGATGTTCTCGGCTCTGTGTTGCAGGGTGTCAGATGACCCCCAGCTTGTGATCTAAAGGGTGTTGGGAGTCAACACAATACTGATCTGTGTGTGTTGTTTTCTGTAAACCTCTACTTCCAGTTTACCATTTTCCTTAACTTCTACCAAGCAGTCCAAGAAAGCCAGTTTGTTGTTTTGTACCTCTTCCCTTGTGAATTTAATGTTTTGGTCCACCGCATTAATGTGTTCTGTGAAAGCTTGTACTTCCTTCTGGTGGATTTTAACCCAGGTGTCATCAACATATCTGAACCAGTGGCTGGTGGTGCATGCCTTAAAGGTATAAGCGCCTGTGTTTCTACCTCCTCCATGTAAAGGTTGGCCACAATAGGTGAAACTGGAGATCCCATAGCACATCCATGTTTTTGCTTATAGAACGTATCCCTGTATTTGAAATAAGTGGTATTCAGGCACAAGTCCAACAAGGAACATACCTGTTCTGGGTTGAGATCAGTTCTGTGGTAAGAGTGTGTCTTGGCCCAGCGTTTTCTCACCATGTCAACAGCCTCCTTGGTGGGTATACAAGTGAAGAGAGATGTCACATCATAGGACACCATAGTTTCTTCTAAACCGAGTACTATTCTTCAATCTGTGTGGTGAAATCTTGAGAGTTCTGGATGTGATGCTTAGAACTTCCCACCAAAGGTCCTAAGATGTTAGCTAGATATTTTGCCACCTTGTATGTTTACCGAGTTGATGCTGCTGACTATAGTCTTAGTGGGGCCCCTTCCTTATGTATCTTTGGGAGTCCATATATGCATGGATGTGCCTCACCAGGGTAGAGGCGAGATGTACATTGCTCGGTCAATGGCTTTATCCTTTTGAAGCTGTTGTAGTAAATCTATGACTCTTTTCTTGTAAAAGGCTGGTGGATCCTTGTTAAAGCCTCATATGTGTTGTTATCGGCCAGGAGCATGGTCACCTTATCATGGTAGTCTGAGGTTGTGAGTACCACTGTGCATCTTCCCTTGTCTGCCGGTAGAATGGTGTACTGGAATCTTTCTTGAGGGATTTAAGGCTCTTCTTTCCTGTGTAGTCAGGTTAGATGAAGGAGTTTTAGCACTGGCTAAGGCTGCAGATACCTTAAGGCGAAGTTGTTCTGCCTCACTCTGTGATACCTTATTAATGTGGATAGAGGCTTCTGTGGCTGCTATAATATCCACCACAGGGATGGCTTTAGGGGTGATGGCAAAATTCAAGCCCTTACCAAGGACTTCCATTTCTGGCTGGGTCAGGGTCCTGTTAGACAAGTTTCTCACCCATTCCTCCTGTTTGATGAAGTGACACTTCCCTCCTTTGTATCCAAGGTAGTTGTTCTCCTTTGGGGCTGTTCTGGGATGACAGAATAGAGAACTTTTCTGTTGCCTTGTTTGCCCTTACAATGTGAGAAAAGCTGTGCTTGTTTGGTGAACTCCATCACTCTTTCCCAGATGGACACAGGTAGCTGTGAGGCCAGGTTCTGTTCTAGTTGACTAATGTTGTGCATTAAAGCATCGACTGTAAAATGTGTCTGTCGTACCCGTTCATTAGGAGCTGTGTTTGAGCCTTTTGCAGTATCTGTTTGGCTCTGATGCCTTTAACCGTGGAATTCAGAGTATACTGCATGGTACTAGCCTTTGTTGTCTGCATCGGAGGTTAAATCGCAGGTGGTTTCTGTAGTCTGCCAATTTCCTTGCTGTCTTTCATATTGCGTACAAGTTGAGGGTTTTCTCCCCAAAATGATTAGAAATATGCTTGTGAAGGTTCTCATTCATCCAGGTCATGGTATATCTGTTGTATTCAATTAGATCAAATGGACTTGAAATGTGTTCTTGAAGACGTTTCGCTAGTCATCCGACTGGCTTTCTCCAATTCAGAATGACTTGTACAAGAATCGTGGCTATTATGTACCCTGGAAAATCCCAATTAGCATATCACAGCCAGGTGTTAAGGGTGTGATTAGATAGTGGCTAAGAGGTGTTATAGGAAAGCCCAGAGTAAGGTGTTAAAACAGCATTGTACATGGCAGACAGTTGGTGTCGAACCCCCCCACCTCTATTTAGGCTTGGTTTCTTTATTTTCACAGGCCATTTATGTGAAATAAAAGAAACCAAGCCTAAATAGAGGTGGGGGGGTTCGACACCAACTGTCTGCCATGTACAATGCTGTTTTAACCCTACTCTGGGCGTTCTATAACACCTCTTAGCACTATCTAATCACACCCTTAACACCTGGCTGTGATATGCTAATTGGGATTTTCCAGGGTACATAATAGCACAGATTCTTGTACAAGTCATTCTGAATTGAGAAAGCCAGTCGGATGACTAGCGAAACGTCTTCAAGAATACATTTCAAGTCCAGTTGATCTAACTGAATACAACAGATATACCATGACCTGGATGAATGAGAACCTTCACAAGCATAGTCTTAGTGATACAAATTCCTTTTTAATAGTGACTTTGGAACCTGTGCCTGGTCTGAGGAAGGAACCGCACAGGTTCCGAAACGTCACTATTAAAAAGGACATTTGTTCACTAAGACTGCCTAGCATGTCTTACCTACTTTGATACTCACTGTTGGCTACAGGGCTTGGAGCACCCAGCATTGAATAATCGTTTATTGACTTTGTGTTTAGGTGTGCAGGATCCTATCCATTTCAGCTGTGTACTGCTGCTAATTGTTGGTACCTTAGGAGGTAATTTCCAGGTTAGGTTTGCTGTTTCCCAAGATATGGTTTGCCTATGCGGCAGTATCTGGAACATCCAGAGTATTCCCTTATCTTACCATTCTTTCCATTCTTAATTTGTAAACCTGGTATTAAAACTAGGGTTGTGTAGTATGGGGATCATCAGTGAGTATGGGTGTTTCAGATCGTATCTATGGTTAGAATGATTCCAAGTTTTTATGGTTGAAGAAATTATATTATTGGATTTTTACAGTGCCAACTTCTTCCATGGTGCTTTTACAGTTGCATTTTATAACATGAGGAACCATACATGTTACATACAAGGGTAGTGGCAAGTAATACAAAGTGCAAATAATTTAAGTGCTGGTGCAGCAGCATTCATGTGTTGTAAGTTACAGCATTACTGTGGTACAATAGGAGGAGGGCACTGCCCAAAAGCACTTACAATCTAGACGAGATGGGGATCATAGGTAATGATTGGGGTGTTCAAGTTTTTAAGGTAGGGTTGTATGGACTAGAGTAGGTTAAGGATTGGTATCCCATTAATTCATTCTGCCCCTCTTTTTTGTGTATATTGTGGGGGTGGGTATGTTGAAGCTGCACATACCTTTTCTCCACATTATTTTAAGCTTTGGTTTTCTTAAAATTCAATTAATTCTTGTTCCCTGGGGGCATATAACATTTTACATCCAGACACAAATTATAAAAATATATCTCTAAGTTACAGTAAACGTAACAGTTATAATTTTTCATGTCTGGAACAAGATTTTATTCAGATGTAGAAATCCCAGACTGAATATTTACAAAATAACCGGAACAAGTTTTCAGTCAAATTTGTTTCCCAAAACCCCGTTTACACATGTTTTAAATGTTTTGACAATTTTCCTGCATTTCCAGGTAGAAAACTGTCAACAATAAGGTCTATTTTACATGTATTTAAATAAAAATGTACAATTTGAAATAGATTAAAGGTCAAGTCTGTTTCTTCTATTAAATCTCTATCTTCATTATTAAAAAGGTAACTAGGGTTTTCTGCTGCCAAGGCGTACATGGCGAACAGAGTGTTGCCTATCTGTTGCTAGTTTTCAACATGTGGTTGATCATGTAGAAAAAATATTGTTTGTGAGATGGGAGGGACCCCCCCGGTCTTGGTTACATTGGTGGCAAATGACAGTTAGGAGAGGTCCTTAAAATTACTTCGAGTGTTAGGAGCCAAGTAAGGAGGTAAGGACCTCCAGAGTAGTATTTTCAGAAATGGAAGCTTAGGGGTATTAATGCGGCTTTGTGTAAGGAGTGGGATTTGGGTTTGTAGAAACTGGGATGACTTCTTTAGGCCACGGCTCTTTGGTAAGTGGTAAGTACAGCTTTCTGATGATGGTGCAGCTGTTTCAGGGGGGTGTTGCCAGAGGGTTGGATGAGATTTTGAATTTTAAATTTTATTTTGGACTAAGCTTAGGCAGATAGAGGTCTAAGAAAACAGGGGGATAATAAGATCATGGAGGGAGGAGAGTTAGAGGTGGTGGATAGAGGAAATGGAGTCATGCACATCAAAGTGTGGAAATAAATTACATGATAAAATTATCTTTACAAATGGAAGAGGTCTGTCTGAAAAACTGGAAATAAACTAGTAGCTTTAAAAAATGTATGATGTGTTGTTATAGCAGAAACGTGGCTAACGTGGCTGGGCAGTAAATTTGGAAGGACATTCTTGTTATATGATAGAGTAAATAGGTAAGGAGGGGGTATGTATGTAAACAATAATTGAAGCCAAATCTAAAATATGTAATAGCTTGGGAGTATAAAAATAAGGCTAAAACAATATGAGTGGAGCTGTGCACGTAGGCAAAAAGGTGGGTGAATAAATTGTAGGTGTCTGTTAAAGGCTACCAATTACTATGACAGGTGAAAATCACCCCATATGCAGGTGAAAAGGCTAGAGGTTTTGATATGTCTGGTCATTGGGGATTTAAATTACCCTGACATAGATTAAAGTAAGGGAAATGCCAGCTCCTCAAAAGGTATCAAGTTCCTAAATTTTCTATATAGACATTTTCTTTCACAGATAGTACAGATTTATACTAGAAAGGATGTTCTGTATGATCTGATAATATCTAATACACCTGAGTCATTATGGAGATGAAGGTAATAGGAAGCTTAGGGAATAGTGGATCATGTTATGCTATCATAGGTGTGAAAAAAACCCACTGGGTTAACAAAACATTTACATTTAGGAAGGCAAATTTGCTAAAAGGAAATATGGTGACATGTTGTTAGGCAGGGATGGTAAAACGAAGTGCTGCTTTTAAAGGAGTACTAATTACAATTTTAAAGTATATTTTAGGGAACAAGTATTAAAAAATTAGGTCCGCTCCTGCAAGGCTTAATGCCTATTTTAAAGGGAAATGGAAAATTTTGAATCTTAAAATCAGAGGGAACAGAACAGTCCTTAATATAAAGGGTATAAATGAGGAGTATTTACTTGGTTACAGAGGGTATGGTACGGAGACAAAGTTAATATCAATAAAGCCCTGGTGATGAAATACATCCTCGGATCTTAAGAAAGACCAATATTCCTTATCTTTTCAGATTCACTTTTATCTGGTGTTGTGCCTCTGGATTAGGAAAAAAAACTGATGTAATACCAATATTTAAAAAAGGTAGTAGCGAATGCTGCTAATTGTTAAAGTAGGTAAGACATGCTAGGCACAACAGTCTTAGTGATATCTGTTGTATTCAATTAGATCAACTGGACTTGAAATGTAGTTCTTGAAGACGTTTCGCTAGTCATCCGACTGGCTTTCTCAATTCAGAATGACTTGTACAAGAATCTGTGGCAATATATAAGGGATAATATGCCCCTTACAGTGTAATATAAGGATATAAAAAGTCCGAGGTGACTTTATAAACATTATATTAAACTGTAATGGGGCGTATTATTTATTATAATATTAAAGTTTTTAAAAAAATGAAATTACTGGCTAGTCCCTTTACTAAATCCTTTACTAGCCGTTATCCCTTCACTAAATAATTAAACTATATACACAGTAACCCCTGTCAACCCTGTAATAAAATAGATTAAAGGACAACAATATCAAAAAAACATCACCCCCATCACATGTCTACACTTCCAGCAGCTGAAATCACTTACTCACATTCACAGCTGTGCTGCCCTCCCTTAGATATCACACAGCAAAGATGAGTGCTAAAAACCCGCCTCCTAGATGGCCCAGGGCCATGATTAACATCACTTGTCATTTGCTGGTGGGAATGTCTGTTACAACCTCTCTCCTCCTCCTCTGCCAGTCAAACAAACTTGAAATGTCCGGTTGCTAGGATACAGCCTGCATAATCAAGCTGATCAAGGATGGATGGAGGAGTGTTTTCTTGCATGCTAGCGCTGAGTGACAGTTAGTGGCAGACAAAATTGTTACGCCCCCTTCACAGCATGGCTAATTGAAGGTAGAGAGAGGCTCGAAATCAGGAAAAAAAAAATTTATGGGGAGGGCTGCATAACTTTACTCTTTTTAAAGATTTTTTTTTTTAAATACATTGAGGCAATACAGTTATCCTTTAATGAATACATACCAGACTTTAACTTCTTAGTGGACATCCTTCTGGCAGCCTTTCCTCTGGAATTCCCTGCTCCCTTTACATTTCTTCCTCTTTCCCCTTTAAATAACACTTTCCTTGTTCAACACTGCAATAAAAAAGATTAATGTAACAGACAGACATTTACTGTTTGTAAAATCCTTATCTTAGTTCTTCATGTAAAGTCCCTCTCACCGGTAACCTGTTAAATCCTGTCAGCCGTGAGACAAACTCCTGCAGCCCTGTGAGTGAACTTAAGCAGAGCGTGCAGAGGAAGTTGTCAGTATGCTGACACAGACGCTCTCACTCGTAGGGCTGCAGGAATTTGTCTTGTGACGGCTGACAGGATTTAGGTTACCGGGTGAAATGGACTAAGATAAGGATTTTACACACAGTAAAGGTCTGTGTGCTATAGCTTTTTTATTGCAGGGTTGGACAAGGAAAGTGTTGCTTAAAGTGGAAGGAGGACAGCAAATGTATGGGGAGCAGCAGTGGTATATATTCTTATAAAAATCACTCAACTACGTAGTTGAGTGATTTTTATAAGGATAAATTCCACTGTTGCTCCCATTATAATCCAGGCCACTTATATATTATATAGTGGATAATGCACCCCCTACTGTAAATTATAAGGATATTAGAAGTCTCTGAGGAGTTCCGTGACCATATACAGGGCACGAAACACAGAGGGAACCTCTTGTATCCTTATAATTTACAGTAGAGGGTGCATTATCAATTATAATCTACCCCTTCCCCTTATTTAAAGAGTCTACCTGCAAGGTAATGGCAGAACAACCCCCCTCTCCTCCCCTGCACTAGACTGTGACAGGACCCACCCCTCCCCTCAGAATCCCCCATTACCTTAGGCTGTAGGTAACCAAGGGATGGCAGGTGGAAATATAAAATAAGGAACTGTAGAAAGTGTAGCTGCATTCTGTTTTTTCCAGCCTCCCCTTCTCAGTCCTTAATTAGTGCCACGAGAACCCATTGTTCACATGATTAAGGGGAAACGAGTCCAGAGAACCAAACGCGGCTGTTGATTGCACAGTAAAGTTTCTGGTGCGGCTCCTGAGCAGATCACGGTGTTAGCCATGGGGGTGGGGAGGGAGGGCAGGTGAGGTTTGAGTTAAGGTCTTCCTGGTTACGTAGTAGCGCACCGATTATAAGTATATTATCGGACAGTTGGTCCCATATGGATCCATTAAGGGGGTAGATTATGTTCATTATTTATTTATTTTTTATCATTGTATAAATATCCACTATGTTTATAAATACATTTAGGTTTAAAATAACTATACATTTTTTTATATTTAACCTTTACATGTACATGACAATTTATCTGTGTGTTTGTATATACTTTTAAGTCAAATAAAATGTGTATTTTTATAAATATATTTTAAGTACCTTGTACACATGCCTGGGTGTTTATCTCATCGTATAAATACCCAGTGTGTTTGTGGCAGGGTTGCCAGGCGTCCCTATTTGGACAGGATTGCCCCGACTGCAGGGACAAAATCAGCAGTCATGGCTGAAATCCCATCCAGAGACCGGCCCTGGTGGCCCTGCCCATTTACGCCCTAGCTCCACCTCCGGGGGTGATGCAATATTGTGCACTAAGCAAAATCAGAGTAAAACCCATGCTAGTCTTTTTGCAAAGTAGGATCCAGGCACACTCTGTGGCCATTTAGCTGATGGAATATAAAGGTGCTCCCCCAGTCAGTCCTCTACCAAGGACCAGCTATAGCACAAACAATATAAAGATCCAGGGTGCACACTTATCATATGGCGATTCCTTTATTTCTGCATCACGCAAACAACAACAATTCGGGGAACGCTATGCCCCCTTCATCAGGGGGTAGGTAATAGCCTAATAAGGAGTGAATTGCACTGCACATGGGGGTAAGTAATAGCCTAATAAGGAGTGAATTGCACTGCACATGGGGTTACAATCTTCAAAGGTATGTCCTTTATCCTTAAGATGCAGATACACAGCTGAGTCCTGACCCGAGGAATTGGCTCTTCTGTGCTGGGCCATACGTTGATGAAGTTGCTGTTTGGTCTCCCCCACATACAAATCAGAGCATTTTTCACTGCACTGCACCGCATATATGATGTCGCTTTTCTTGTGTTTTGGTATTGGGTCTTTTGGATGTACCAATTGCTGCCTCAGTGTGTTGTTCGGTTTAAAGCGACAGGGATACGATGTTTTTGGAAAATTCTTCTTAATTTCTCGGAGACCCCTGCTACATATGGGATGACCATGTTCTTCCTCTGTCTTGCTTTTCCCCTTCACTGTTGGTATTCGTGTTCTTTTCTTTCCTTCTACTTCTTTTGACAAAGGCCCAGTCTGGATATCCACAAGTTTTAAGGGCTCCTTGAGATGTTCATTTCTTTAGCCTTCGCCTCTGTGCTAGTGGGGATGTTCTCGGCTCTGTGTTGCAGGGTGTCAGATGACCCCCAGCTTGTGATCTAAAGGGTGTTGGGAGTCAACACAATACTGATCTGTGTGTGTTGGTTTTCTGTAAACCTCTACTTCCAGTTTACCATTTTCCTTAACTTCTACCAAGCAGTCCAAGAAAGCCAGTTTGTTGTTTTGTACCTCTTCCCTTGTGAATTTAATGTTTTGGTCCACCGCATTAATGTGTTCTGTGAAAGCTTGTACTTCCTTCTGGTGGATTTTAACCCAGGTGTCATCAACATATCTGAACCAGTGGCTGTGGTGCATGCCTTAAAGGTATAAGCGCCTGTGTTTCTACCTCCTCCATGTAAAGGTTGGCCACAATAGGTGAAACTGGAGATCCCATAGCACATCCATGTTTTTGCTTATAGAACGTATCCCTGTATTTGAAATAAGTGGTATTCAGGCACAAGTCCAACAAGGAACATACCTGTTCTGGGTTGAGATCAGTTCTGTGGTAAGAGTGTGTCTTGGCCCAGCGTTTTCTCACCATGTCAACAGCCTCCTTGGTGGGTATACAAGTGAAGAGAGATGTCACATCATAGGACACCATAGTTTCTTCTACAACCGAGTACTATTCTTCAATCTGTGTGGTGAAATCTGAGAGTTCTGGATGTGATGCTTAGAACTTCCCACCAAAGGTCCTAAGATGTTAGCTAGATATTTTGCCACCTTGTATGTTTACCGAGTTGATGCTGCTGACTATAGTCTTAGTGGGGCCCCTTCCTTATGTATCTTTGGGAGTCCATATATGCATGGATGTGCCTCACCAGGGTAGAGGCGAGATGTACATTGCTCGGTCAATGGCTTTATCCTTTTGAAGCTGTTGTAGTAAATCTATGACTCTTTTCTTGTAAAGGCTGGTGGATCCCTTGTTAAAGCCTCATATGTGTTGTTATCGGCCAGGAGCATGGTCACCTTATCATGGTAGTCTGAGGTGTTGAGTACCACTGTGCATCTTCCCTTGTCTGCCGGTAGAATGGTGTACTGGAATCTTTCTTGAGGGATGTTAAGGCTCTTCTTTCCTGTGTAGTCAGGTTAGATGAAGGAGTTTTAGCACTGGCTAAGGCTGCAGATACCTTAAGGCGAAGTTGTTCTGCCTCACTCTGTGATACCTTATTAATGTGGATAGAGGCTTCTGTGGCTGCTATAATATCCACCACAGGGATGGCTTTAGGGGTGATGGCAAAATTCAAGCCCTTACCAAGGACTTCCATTTCTGGCTGGGTCAGGGTCCTGTTAGACAAGTTTCTCACCCATTCCTCCTTTTGATGAAGTGACACTTCCCTCCTTTGTATCCAAGGTAGTTGTTCTCCTTTGGGGCTGTTCTGGGATGACAGAATAGAGAACTTTTCTGTTGCCTTGTTTGCCCTTACAATGTGAGAAAAGCTGTGCTTGTTTGGTGAACTCCATCACTCTTTCCCAGATGGACACAGGTAGCTGTGAGGCCAGGTTCTGTTCTAGTTGACTAATGTTGTGCATTAAAGCATCGACTGTAAAATGTGTCTGTCGTACCCGTTCATTAGGAGCTGTGTTTGAGCCTTTTGCAGTATCTGTTTGGCTCTGATGCCTTTAACCGTGGAATTCAGACGTATACTGCATGGTACTAGCCTTTGTTGTCTGCATCGGAGGTTAAATCGCAGGTGGTTTCTGTAGTCTGCCAATTTCCTTGCTGTCTTTCATATTGCGTACAAGTTTGAGGGTTTTCTCCCCAAAATGATTAGAAATATGCTTGTGAAGGTTCTCATTCATCCAGGTCATGGTATATCTGTTGTATTCAATTAGATCAAATGGACTTGAATGTGTTCTTGAAGACGTTTCGCTAGTCATCCGACTGGCTTTCTCATTCAGAATGACTTGTACAAGAATCGTGGCTATTATGTACCCTGGAAAATCCAATTAGCATATCACAGCCAGGTGTAAGGGTGTGATTAGATAGTGGCTAAGAGGTGTTATAGGAAAGCCCAGAGTAAGGTGTTAAAACAGCATTGTACATGGCAGACAGTTGGTGTCGAACCCCCCCACCTCTATTTAGGCTTGGTTTCTTTATTTTCACAGGCCATTTATGTGAAATAAAAGAAACCAAGCCTAAATAGAGGTGGGGGGGTTCGCACCAACTGTCTGCCATGTACAATGGGCTTTTTTGGTTTTAACCCGTACTCTGGGCGTTCCTATAACACCTCTTAGCCACTATCTAATCACACCCTTAACACCTGGCTGTGATATGCTAATTGGGATTTTCCAGGGTACATAATAGCCACAGATTCTTGTACAAGTCATTCTGAATTGAGAAAGCCAGTCGGATGACTAGCGAAACGTCTTCAAGAACTACATTTCAAGTCCAGTTGATCTAACTGAATACAACAGATATACCATGACCTGGATGAATGAGAACCTTCACAAGCATAGTCTTAGTGATACAAATTCCTTTTTAATAGTGACATTTTGGAACCTGTGCCTGGTCTGAGGAAGGAACCGCACAGGTTCCGAAACGTCACTATTAAAAAGGACATTTGTATCACTAAGACTGCCTAGCATGTCTTACCTACTTTGATACTCACTGTTGGCTACAGGGCTTGGAGCACCCAGCATTGAATAATCGTTTATTGACTTTTGTGTTTAGGTGTGCAGGATCCTATCCATTTCAGCTGTGTACTGCTGCTAATTGTTGGTACCTTAGGAGGTAATTTCCAGGTTAGGTTTGCTGTTTCCCAAGATATGGTTTGCCTATGCGGCAGTATCTGGAACATCCAGAGTATTCCCTTATCTTACCATTCTTTCCATTCTTTAATTTGTAAACCTGGTATTAAACTAGGGTTGTGTAGTATGGGGATCATCAGTGAGTATGGGTGTTTCAGATCGTATCTATGGTTAGAATGATTCCAAGTTTTTATGGTTGAAGAAATTATTATTATTATGGATTTATACAGTGCCAACTTCTTCCATGGTGCTTTACAGTTGCATTTATATACATGAGGAACACATACATGTTACATACAAGGGTAGTGCAAGTAATACAAAGTGCAAATAATTTAAGTGCTGGTGCAGCAGCATTCAGTGTTGTAAGTTACAGCATTACTGTGGTACAATAGGAAGGAGGGCACTGCCCAAAAGCACTTACAATCTAGACGAGATGGGGATCATTAGGTTAAATGATTGGGTTGTTCAAGTTTTTAAGGTAGGGTTGTATGGACTAGAGTAGGTTAAGGATTGGTATCCCATTAATTCATTCTGCCCCCTCTTTTTTGTGTATATGTGTGGGGGTGGGTATGTTGAAGCTGCACATACCTTTTCTCCACATTATATTTTAAGCATTTGGTTTCTTTAAAATTCAATTAAATTTCTTTGTTTCCCTGGGGGCATATAACATTTTACATCCCAGACACAAATTATAAAAATATATCTCTATAGTTACAGTAAACGTAACAGTTATAATTTTTCATGTCTGGAACAAGATTTTATTCAGATGTAGAAATCCCAGACTGAATATTTACAAAATAACCGAAACAAGTTTTCAGTCAAATTTGTTTCCCAAAACCCAGTTTACACATGTTTTAAATGTTTTGACAATTTTCCTGCATTTTCCAGGTAGAAAACTGTCAACAATAAGGTCTATTTTACATGTATTTAAATAAAAATGTACAATTTGAAATAGATTAAAGGTCAAGTCTGTTTCTTCTATTAAATCTCTAATCTTCATTATTAAAAAGGTAACTAGGGTTTTCTGCTGCCAAGGCCGTACATGGCGAACAGAGTGTTGCCTATCTGTTGCTAGTTTTCAACATGTGGTTGATCATGTAGAAAAATTATTGTTTGGAGATGGGAGGGACCCCACCGGTCTTGGTTTACATTGGTGCAAATGACAGTTAGGAGAGGTCCTTAAAATTACTTCAGAGTGTTAGGAGCCAAGTAAGGAGGTAAGGACCTCCAGAGTAGTATTTTCAGAAATGGAAGCTTAGGGGTATTAATGCCTGGCTTTGTGTAAGGAGATGGGATTTGGGTTTGTAGAGAACTGGGATGACTTCTTTAGGCCACAGGCTCTTTGGTAAGCTGGTAAGCTACAGCTTTCTGATGATGGTGCAGCTGTTTTCAGGGGGGTGTTGCCAGAGGGTTGGATGAGATTTTGAATTTTAAATTTTATTTTGGACTACGCTTAGGCAGATAGAGGTCTAAGAAAACAGGGGGATAATAAGATCATGGAGGGAGGAGAGTTAGAGGTGGTGCATAGAGGAAATGGAGTCATGCACATCAAAGTGTGGAAATAAATTACATGATAAAATTTATCTTTACAAATGGAAGATGTCTGTCTGGAAAAACTGGGAAACTATAACTAGTAGCTTTAAAAAATGTATGATGTGGTTGTTATAGCAGAAACGTGGCTAACGTGGCTGGGCAGTAAATTTGGAAGGACATTCCTTGTTATATGATAGAGTAAATAGGTAAGGAGGGGGTATGTATGTTAAACAATAATTGAAGCCAAATCTAAAATATGTAATAGCTTGGGAGTATAAACTATAAGGCTAAAACAATATGAGTGGAGCTGTGCACCGTAGGCAAAAAGGTGGGTGAATAAATTGTAGGTGTCTGTTAAAGGCTACCAATTACCTATGACAGGTGAAAATTCACCTCCATATGCAGGTGAAAAGGCTAGAGGTTTGGGATATGTTCTGGTCATTGGGGATTTAAATTACCCTGACATAGATTAAAGTAAGGGAAATGCCAGCTCCTCAAAAGGTATCAAGTTCCTAAATTTTCTATATAGACATTTTCTTTCACAGATAGTACAGATTTATACTAGAAAGGATGTTCTGTATGATCTGATAATATCTAATAACCCTGAGCTCATTATGGAGATGAAGGTAATAGGAAGCTTAGGGAATAGTGATCATGTTATGCTATCATAGGTTGAAAAAAAACCACTGGGTTAACAAAAACATTTACATTTAGGAAGGCAAATTTCCTGCTAAAAGGAAATATGGTGACATGTTGTTAGGCAGGGATGGTAAACAAAAGTGCTGCTTTTAAAGGAGTACTAATTACAATTTTAAATGTATACTTTTAGGGAACAAGTATTAAAAAATTAGGTCCGCTCCTGCAAGGCTTAATGCCTATTTCTAAAGGGAAATGGAAAATTTTGAATCTTAAAATCAGAGGGAACAGAACAGTCCTTAATATAAAGGGTATAAATGAGGAGTATTTACTCTGGCTTACAGAGGGTATGGTACGGAGACAAAGTTAATATCA
Source organism: Hymenochirus boettgeri (assembly GCA_019447015.1). NCBI lineage: Eukaryota > Metazoa > Chordata > Amphibia > Anura > Pipidae > Hymenochirus > Hymenochirus boettgeri. Next base: position 156,460,132 of record CM033474.1, read on the forward strand.
ATAAAGCCCCTGGTGATGAAATACATCCTCGGATCTTAAGAAAGACCAATATTCCTTATCTTTTCAGATTCACTTTTATCTGGTGTTGTGCCTCTGGATTAGGAAAAAAAGCTGATGTAATACCAATATTTAAAAAAAGGTAGTCATTCACATACAGGTAACCATAGACCTGTAAGTCTAAGATCAGTGGTAGGGAAAATACTGAAAACTTTGTTCTCAGTAAGGGATCATATTCTGGACTAGTCTCAAGAAATGATCTTATAGTAGTAGTCAACATGGATTCCTGAGAAGAAGATAATGTCAGACTAAGTAGATTGTTTTATTATGAAGAGGTGGGTAACAATTTGGATTCTGGCATAGCAGTGGACGTAGCATACTTTGATTTTGATACTGTGCCACCCGGGCAACTAATGTATAATGCTAGTCTAGAAAAAAACATTTGTACATGGATAGAAAATTGGATGTTAGATCGCGTACAGAGAGTAGTGGTTCTAAGTGAAGTATTGGGGCTACTTTTTAAAATCTTTTTATAAATGACTTAGAAGTGGGTATTGAGAGCAATGTCTATGTGTTTGCTGATAACACAAAACATTGCGAAGCTTCAAATGATATGCAATTGTTGCAAGCAGACCTAGATAAATGATTACAATAGGCAGTAGAATGGCAATGTCGATAAATTTAATGTGATGCGTTTAGGGTTTAACAATCCTTGTGCCACCATAAATGACTCTGTACTAAGTGAATCTCTGTTGAAAAAAGATTTGGGGTTCTAGTAAATAACAAACTTAGTTGTAGCAAGCAGAGCCAGACAGCAATGGTTAGAGCTATTGTAGCAAGATTAAAAATATTAATCTCCCTCTTTACAAAGCACCGGTAAGACATCCTTTGAAATTCAGTGTAGTATTAGAATTCCATAAACAAAATTGCTCTACTCTTATGAAGAACCTGTTCTCAATCCTTCCACCCCAACAATTATGTTTTAAGGGACATTCTGTGCCTAGAACAATCCTTTTCTGTATTTCTAAAATCCCCAAAACTAATTATCTTATTATGGGCATGAATTAAAACATCTCCTCTAATGCATTTTCACACTTTTTACAAGCTCCCACAGCTGCAGAGGAGGAGGCTCAGGAAACAGCCATGAGTTATTGGTTGTTACTGAAAAGAACAGAGTAGCTAACAATAAAGCAGAAGAACTCACATTCAGCTCTGCGCTTATTCTAGTATTAGATATTTTTAAACAAAAATTAACTGTTTTTCAATGGTCAACATCGTTTAGGTATTTTATTTTGAACCCTCTCATGATCTTGCTTAATAGTATTTCCAAAAAAAAATTATAATTTAGAAATAATAAGAAACTTTTAAGCCCCAGTCTCTATTTCCTCTAGTAATGTGTATAAATAGTCTGGAGACCAAAGTCATAACATCACAGTGATATCTCACTTTCCTACCGAACATCATCAATGCCACATTGTCTCTTGCGATACTAGCGCAGCTGCCGCAAGCTAGGGGGTTAAAGTCCAGCTAACCCGCAGTGAATAGGTAAGCCTGACTTTAACCCGTGTTGCTAGCGGCTGTGGCTCTGGATAATTTACAAATCATCACAATTATTTTTTTTTGTACTTTTCTACAAGTTTATATGTGAAACATTTAATAAATGAAACTTATAGAAAAACAGATGAATCACACATAAATGAACACAGCATGTCACTACTTTTTCCTGTTAATTTTTGGCAGCTACTGTATTCAGGTAAATACCCTGTACACCTTTTAGAAACTGGACTTTGTATTCTTTACAGAATCACATAAATACTTTAGCAGGCATTCCAAAATGATCTATGTAAAACTCTCTTGAAAGAAAGCGTCCAACAGGGATTGCCCAGAATAAATAGCCTTCAGAATAGCTGCTGCTTTAATATTTATATGACTTACAAAAGCTTAAGCCTCCAAGTGACTTAGCAATTAGTTAATTAAAACAGTTAAAACTTTTAGGAGAAAAAATTAACAGTGAAACAAAGGAGATCTACAGTAGACTTTGTACAAACATAAAATGTTTATTGAAAATCCTGTCTATGCAATAATTACACCAGTAGAAAACTATACTACAGTATCAAAAATAAGGTCCATACATGCCAGTTAATAAAAAAAAAAGATAGCACTCCAGCTCCATCACATCAGCTGCCTGGGTGCAAATTTCTGTAAAACACAAGTCCCATAAATGAATGCACTCTCGGGTCTTCTTACTAATAGACTTTTATTGATATATCATATCATGTTTACGTGTTTCAGCTCATACTATTCAATTATTTCATACTCTTTTATTATTGTCTAAGCTTCTTAAATAGCATATATATTTTACTACTTGAGGACACATATGATCTCTAAAGCCCCAAAACGTAATGCCTTGTTTTGCATCCTACTTCATGCCATATATCACACTTATATAAAGCAAATCCAGGCATGTGGGATAAAAGTTTGCTCACAACTAGGTAGTGGTAAAATATTTAGAGGATACTCCACCCATTAGATCAGTTCCTAACCTAAATGCCATACCTTACGAATGTTGGATGGTACCAATCAATTCCCTGGAATTCACTGGGGACCACCACATTAATATGTTTTACAAAAAACAGGAAAGGGCACCCTGAGCATTAAAGTATTCAAATATTTTATCCATCTTGTTTTCTTTTTTTAGGAGTTCCCTCCAGGATTTGATCGATGGCCATCCACATCATACATTCTATAATCTGTTGACTTCTCTGAAACGTTTAGCAACTGAAAGTTTAAATAACTTTAGCTGGACTCCTTGCATGTGATGCCCTGTGGCATAATATTCTTTATGGACTGTCTATGTGTTCCCTTAATGTGGTACTTGTCTACCCCACATTATATAGTCCACATGGACCTGATATTATATACATTATTATTATTATTATTATTATTATTATTATTATTATTATTATTATTATTATTATGGGTATTATTAAGGGTTTATATAGCGCAAACATCTTCCGTAGCGCTATACAATTACATGTATACATTCACATCAGGCCCTGCCCCGATCTAAGCAATCTAAGCATATTTATTTGACACATACAACTTATCAGTATGTCTTTATGATTGTGGGGAAAACCGGAGTACCCGGAGGAAACCCACGCAAGTATGGGGAGAACATATAAACTCCCTGCAGATGTGTCCAAGGGCAGAATCAAACTCAGGACTTCAGTGCTGCAAGGCATCAATGCTAACCACTAAGCCACCGTGCTGCCCGAAAGAAATATTACAAGAAAACCTGTGGGATATCTTTATCCTTTTCCTGAGTGGGGATGGCAGAAATCATTGCCTGCCAGTGCATAACTACAGGTCTTGGGTAACCAAGTACCCCCATTGTGTGGATGCCAATGTCTGTTTTTACTAACATATTTTGAGGTTTATCCCTCTGCTTTAGGAAAATCCCTTCCTTCAGTGGTAATACAGTATCCCTCTGGTATAGGTCCCTATTCATTTCAACACTATTGCAAATTTCCTCCATGTATGGCATATAGTATTGCCTATTTATGTTCCTTAGTAAAAGTTACAGATGGTAGATTCCCACAGGCCTACAAACAAGTCCCCAAACTCCTATACCGTAGGCTCCTCCCTGTGAAAAAATATCCATACATCATATAAAATAAAACAATTAACCCTAGAAAGTCTGTCTGAAGACTGGGTTGCTTATAACACCCTGTATCGTGCTGATTTTATAAATTCTATTCTTTAAAGTGCCTAGTGATTTGTCCAGTGTTAACATTTAGCTTAAAGTGCTTATTCTCATCTTTGGAGATTTTTAAGTGCTGGCAAAATTATAATTAAGTGCACAATTGTAAGTACATATAGCAGAAAGATATGTATTACCATAATTAGTTAAAAATAATTCACAATATTTTACTATTCATTACACTGAACTGAGCTATCTAATACACTATAAGGTATCTAAATAAATTTAATTTTAAAATTAATATTAATATTATTCTGGGTCTCAGAGCAAGGTGGGTCAGTAACATGTACACATTTAGTTCATAGGGATATTTTAACGTTTATTAACGTACAACATATAAAAAATAAAATTAGGGTCCTCATCATCCAATTCTCTCTGAATGCTGTCTTGATGTTTACAGCTACCCCTATCATTGAAGGCAGACAGGTGCGTTCCGGGGGGAAAAACACTCCACTTGGTTTATTTAAATTAGTATATCTCCTAGATTACTACCTCTTTTAAACCCAATCATTGGTTTCTCAGAAAGGCAACTCTTTAACTTTTGGTCAGACATCAATATATTCCAACTGTTATGACGAATACTGTGAATTATTGCTGAAAAACTAGTAAATTTCATTGCGCATACAAATGTTTTGTTCCTGTGTTAAAATTTCTTTGGATGACATAAGTGACCTTTCTTTTGCTCGGTGTACGGCTATTTAAGAAGTTTATCATCATAACCTCTGTCTTTAAACCTCTCCCACATTTCCAAAATCTGTTGTTCCATGATTGTAGGATTTGAATTAAGACATGACATGGTAGAACTGTGACACTGGAAGAGGATTTTTGGGAGTTGTAGGGTAGAGGCTAGTGTTGTGAAGCAGGGTGTTTCTGTCAGTTGTTTTGTAATACAGACTATATTCAATTTCATTACCTTTTAAGGACACTTATACATACAGGAACTGAACCATCTCTATGCTTACCTCCACTGTAAATCTGATGGAGCTATTCATGGTATTTAACCTGTCCAGGATGTCTTGTAGTGAATCTCTGGAACCCTGCCATATTGATATCCTCAATGAAGCATCTGTACATGAGGATCTTTTGGGGAAACTTGGTCAACATATGCATGTTGTAATTGACAGGTGTCTAGGGTTTGTAAATCAAGAAAAGTTCTCAAAAGAAAATAATTCAAACTAAAAGCGGGTTTAAAAGTTCCGGTATAAAACCCCTTGTCCTGCATGTACCATAATTGTTTTGATCCAATAGATGTTTGACTCCCTCCATTCCCTCTCCATGAGGTATATTAGTGTAAAGGCCACAATTCTTCATCAGGGGGTAATATTGTTTCTTTTAATACAGACAGAAGTAAGTATCTTTAATATATGTAGGCAGCTGCTGTACTAAAGGCTGTCATATATAATCTATATATTTGCCTATAGGTTCCAAGAGATTCACTCTGCTGGATACAATAGCTCATCCTGGGGGTTCCAATAAACTTTTATGTACCTTAGGTAGGGAATATATGATTAGATACCTAGGGTATTTCTTTATCAAAAAATCTCTTAATTCTTTAACAATAATCCCTGCAAACACCACTTCACCTATTCTTTTAACAATTTTCTTTTTGAAACTTTTAGTTGGGTTTTCTGGTAGCACTTGATATACTTTTTATTTCTAAGCTGTGATAACAGTTCTTCTCTATATTTGGGGTAATCCATTATTACTATACTCCCATCCTTATCTGACGATAGGTTGAGTTGCTGTATTGCCAAATGTGTCTTTAAGTACTACTGTAGTGCCCTGCTGTTCAGTAGGAGTGGATATCCAGGTTTAAGATTTAAGTTATATATAGGGTTATGTATAGAAATTATAATAAGTGTAGAACATGACACTTTCACAGAATAGTTGAGTCAGATTATAAACTTCAAGGCTAAAGGACATTCTATTAATTAGGGTAGTAGAACAGGTAATACATTTCTTATCTGATGTCAATATGTCTAGTGCAAGGCCAAGGAAAACACATATAGCCCCAAAACACATCTGTTGCACAGATACCAAATTTTAGACACTGTGCTGACAAAGCAAAGATACTTATTTGGCTACTTTCCTAAGGTAAGAAAGGGTTTTTCTTAAGATGGTCAGAGAAACACAATTATGCTAAACATTGATTGGATGTCACAGAATACACCCCAAGTTGTAGGAAATGGTAAAATGGTTACTTGCTGTACTAATAATTGTCCCCCCATAGCCTCCTAAGGTTTCAGGATGTATTAGCTATTATTTAAAACTTTGTATTGTAATACTTTGTGTTAATGTATACCTCAAATAAAGGTGCATGTATAATATCCTGAGTGAATCTTAATGGCTCAGGTTATGCCCAGGGGGAATTTTGGGACCAGACTCAATTTGAGTAGGGAATTTATCTAAAACGTACTCATTGTAGGCGAGAATCTTATATCCCTAGTGGACTTTAGGAGGATAGATCGACGACAGTAGGTACAAAAGATAATCCTCTCTTTAATATGTTAGCCTCAGTCATCAAGTGTGCAGAGACAAACACTCATGCAGTACCTGCATCCCAGGAATCCCGTGTTAATGGAAGTCCAGTGCTCACACACCTCTTGTAACGCTGGCTCCTCTGCGGCAGTCAGTAACGATATATCTCCAACTAGGAAGAAGAACGAGGCAGGCTACCGGATTCCTATCAGAATAAAACTTTTCTTTATTTCAAATGTTAAAAGCAACATTCACAGCGGTGCAACATAGTTCACAGCATATCCCTCCTAGCTCCGCCCAACATGTTTCGTGGCTTCCCTGCCACTTCCTCAGGGGCCCCACATCCTAATCAAAAATAGAAAAAGAGTTCAATTGTGCAGATCTAAAATCAATGTATTTAGATTAAACACCGTTACATGTGTATTTGACAACATTTCAATTAAATGATGTAAAACTTGAGAGATAAGTTAATCAAGGCTGATCTACCTGGCAAACAACATACCACAACATGCAACATACCCCCCCCCAAGAAGGGTATGTTTACATGTAGATTGTGTGTCCAGTGCATGCGTGTGTGCACACTGAAATGGTTTATACATCCTGTCACTAACAAACCTTATGAGTTTTTAAGGAATTTTTACACTTTTGAAACAAACTATTGTATCTATGTACTAAGGTGTCTTTGTGAACTTCTCTATGTTGGGGAGGCCACTCAAAAGGTGAAGAATCAAATCTACCATAGATCTTCCACCAGATGCAAAGATTTGCATTGACCAGTTCTTCACCATTACATTGAGGCTGGAAATAACTGTGACAAGCTGACATTTTTTTTTTAAAGGACATGGTTGAAATGGAAAGTGTTCAGAGAAGGGCAACTAAATTAATAAGGGGATTGGGGGAGCTTGAATATGAAGTAAGACTGGAAAAGTTACAATTATGTACGCTGGAGAAAAGGCGCTTGCATGGGGATATGATTACTGTGTATAAATACATTAACGGGCTATACAATAAACTATTTATGCTGTTTCTGATTCCTCTGGTATGTGAGTATTTATATACAAACATAGAAAAGATAATCAATGCACATTCCTAGGTAGGCCCCATACAATATCATATTATCTGCACACTAAAATACATTATAAACAAAGGGGTATCACATGAATGAAAAGCCTTCCAAACACATCAAGGTAACCCCAGTCTGGAAGGTCCTAACTTCTAACCTTTTTTAATTTTATTACTTCAATTACGATTAGCAAACTTTTGCATTTCTCATACTTGTGCTCTGGATCAATATAGCAGGCTTTCTCACTTCCCCCCAGCCCTTGGGCTTTTTAAAATGAGGGAAGAGGCGTCCAACCCTTCTATTGTGTGTGTGTGTGTGTGTGTGTGTTGTGTATATATTATATATATATAATAATATATATATATATATATTATTTATATATATATATATATAATATATATATATATTAATAGTAGAAATACAAGTGCACTCAAGGGTCCTTTTCAACTTTTATTCAATATATGTGCAATATAAAGTGCTGATTGCACATGCTGCACTAATTGTTGCACTTTATGTTGCACATATATTGAATAAAATTTGAAAAGGACCCTTGAGTGCACTTGTATTTCTACTATTGGATATCATTTATTCGAAGTAGCACCAGGGCAAGGAATAATTATAGTGAAGAGAGTGCCCATACCTTGGACTATATATAACTGGCATTCCTTATAAACAAAGGGGTTTTAGTATACATTACATTATCACATGAATGAAAAGCCTTCCTACCTAACCTTTTTAAATTTCTTTTACTTCAATTATGATTAGCAAACTTTTGCATTTCTCATTCTTACACGCTGGATCCATATAACAGGCTCTCTCACTTCCCCCCAGCCCTTAGGCTTTTAAAATGAGGAAAGAGGCCATCTAGTGCTTTATATTAAAGGCATAGGACCTCCCATAAAAGGGGCATGTTGGGGGTGCTATTACCACATGGGGGCTTGACCAGGCCTCCCAATAAATACATACAATACAATACAAAGATTGTGGAAGCACTCCAATTAGGCTAATTTACAACTGCATTTAGCGGAAGTGCTACTGATCTGGTCAAACATTTATACATAGAAAAGATAATCAATGCACATTCCTAGGCCCCATACAATATCATATTATCTGCACACTGGCATTCTTTATAAACAAAGGGGTTTTAGTATACATTACTGTGATCACATGAATGAATAGCCTTCCAACCATGTCAAGGTAACCCAATTAAATCAAGGTAAATCAGTAGCTCTTTTTTCCCCACCCACAAAGGCACTAGCCTTTGTTCTAGCAAGGTTAGAACAAACTAGTTTTGAGCACACCTTTTATTAACGTTATGGTGCTGCACTGAGCTCCTTTATCAGGATGTATCATTATCATACAGGTGCAAACCATACCACACACTACTCACACCTAAAGTACATACTATATTTAGATACATAAAAAAAAAAATAGTATCCACCTACAAGAAACAGTGTAGTAACAACTGCTCATTATGTCCCTATAGGTACCTGTGTTTTCAGGCGATGTATCCATCTGGCCTCCTTCTGAAACCACAACTTCATCTTCAAGTTTATTTCACACATTTGTAACCAGATCTTTAATGAGAAGTTATTTTTCTTTCTGGCTAAGGTGTACGCCTCCTCCCTCTGCTCAATGGGCTTTTTTTAACTTGAGTATGTGCATAGAAGGCAGCATGTGAAACAGCAGTCAATTATTGATTGTGATGTCAGTTTTTACAATCATGACTGCATGGAGGGAAGGGCTATCTTACTTTGCTCAAATGCAGGCAACTAAAAATGGACACTTTTTGTTTAAGGATGTACATGTCCTTTAATATGTCCATTATGGTAATGTTAATACTGTATATACACAAATAATACAACACATATTTGAACAGCAATATAAATGTTTTGCTTTTATTACAAAAGTGTATTTACTAAACAGTATTTACAATACAAAATTGTATTTACTATACATTATTTACAACAAAAAAAAATCTACACAATTCATTATCTGTTCAAACAATTATATTTTAGCTTCTCCTGGCAAACAATAGCCTACTCTATTTAACAGGATTGTTATTTAAATAAGTACTCACTAAAGTTAAATATGTTTCACTGCGCTCCTAAATAACATTCTCTTTATACAAATATTGTCTCCAGTCAATAATTAAATACTCCCTAGTGCAACAAAATCCTTATTAGAACTTTCCAGTCTCTTCTATGCAACATAATGAAAAATAAGGACACAAATAAATAATCATAAAGTACAGCATGCAATAAGGGTTTACATATTTTATGGAAAACAAAGGCAGAAAACAAAAAACCTACTCATGCTGTACGAGCTGTAAGGTGTTCTGCCATATGCAGAAGTTTCTCTTACAATACAGATAAAAACTGTTATTGTAGTTGGTATAAAATTTATTCAAGCAACTTTTTGCGAGCAGAAAAAGTAATGCATTTCTAAAAGAAAACAAAAACTACATTGTGTGTTTTTTTTTTTTAAAGATTCTGCATTATAGGACAATGATTGCAAAGTATAGCATGCATTTCATAATCATAAACACATATTTAACAGTAACTTAGTAACATGATTGTCATAGTTAAATAAAGTCATCCTTGTTGTCTATGAAGCTCAAGAAAGCATATTTTTAGTTGGAAGAAATAAACAGTAGGCTTCTATGGTAGTGATAAATTTTATTGGGGTAATAGAGCCATGTGTTACAAAGAGGACTATGGATTCTGGAAAGCTTAGAATTTGTTTAGGTAGCTTTTAAAAGGTATAGAAAGGTATAAAGTTGATAAACCTATTTGGATAATAGCTTACACGGTAAAATCCTTTACCTCTTCTATGATGCATTTAGAATGAGAACTAAATAAAAATGTTGGCAATATTTATTGATGGCTAACTATGTATTTTAGGATATGTACACCCTTTTTTCAATCACCTTATAACTTTCTCCTAAGTTTTAATTTCCCTTGTTTTTTCCCCTGTCATTTATAAATAGTAGATTATATAAATTTCACAGTCTAACTTCCTCATATACTGGTGTGCCCTATCCATGAAGCATGTTGAAAAAGCAGTGACTACCCCTTCAATGGAAGTCTATGCTTGTGCTGCCTTCCTTGCCCATAAGGATGTATGCCTGAATGTAGCCTTCAACTTTCGGTAACCCTCAAATGTAATGTGTGTTTTAGCTAACCATCAAATGTAGCCTTTGTCTTTCAGTAACCCTCAAATCTATTGTTTGCTAACCCTTGAATGTAATGTTTGTTTTTTGTAACCCTCGAATGTAGCCTTCGACTTTCGGTAACCCTCAAATGTATCGTTTGATTTTGATAACCCTTGGATGTATAGTCCTATTTTCAGTAACCCTCAAATTGGCTGTAACCCTTAAATGTAGCTTGCGCAAACCCGACAATTGCCCGATCATGGGGAAAGAAGTGTTTAAACAGGTTTTTGTGACAGGTGCATGTTCCCCAGACCATTTCCTAGGTGCCACAGCCATTTACAGTAAGTTACCACGGTTAGTTTTTGTGTTATTGATCCAAACTTTTTGAACTATTAGCTCCTCATTGACTTTAATGGGTTTGTTTCCGAACTTTTAAAGGAAGTTCAGAAGTTCAGAAATGAAGCCATCTCTACTTAGGAGTCTCACCACATTGGATTTCTGTCAACTCTCATTCTAGTGTATCAGTGTCTAAGGTGCTTGATGGAGTTTTTCTAGAGGTTTCATTCCTCTTCAGATGGTACACTATTAAGCAGGGGCCGAGGGTGACTTTTTGATTAGGGAAGAAAATATCTGTGGCCCTGTGGTCACAACCATTTTTTTTTTTACGATATCAGAAGTGTGCGTTATCGCGGCGCAAAAATTTGAGCACAAAATCCTATAAATGATATATATATATAAGTACACCAAGTCTACATCAGGCTATAATTACATTAGGTGTATTTATAGCCTGATGTAGACTCACTGTAATTATATATATATATATATATATATATATATATATATATATATATATATATATATATATACTGTATTATTTATAGGATCCCCTCCTATTTGCTGCACCTAAAAATGCTGTGTTACTACTAACCAAACCATGATAGTGCAGCTCTCTCCTGTCAACTCCCCTCTGACAAACCCCCTCACTCACGACACAGTGCCTATCTAACAGAGGCACATAGGGAGCGCAAGGGAGCAGACAGGAGAAGCACAGCAGCTGCAGGATTGCGGTTTGGTAAGTAGTGAGCTCTCCACTAAGGGGCTAACTTGGGAGACAAGAGCAATTGCTCCTGTATTCATAACAATTGTACTTTTCATTAAGCTAGAGTTATTTTGGGGGTTTAGTGTCCCTTTAAAAATGCATGCAGCATGGCTAATTTAAAAAAGTTGTTTAATTGCAATCACTATACAACAAGTTTAGCCTTGCTACCTACATTTAAGTGTGTCCCTACTAGACAAAGTTTTCTGGCAAAATTGAAGCCTTTCCCTTTAAGACATAAACACATATACAGTAAAATCACATGCTGAAAGGCTGGTTGGTACGGTATATACATTAAAACCATTCATATACATTGATTTCTGTGTAGTCATTCATCATGGCTTAAATGAACTGCTATATACAGTCCTTGTAATATAAAGATTTCAAATGTGTTTAGTAAAGATGGACCAGATTCTTGATCAGAAAGAATCTGTTTGTAACCAATTCTGATTGGAAAATAATCTTGGTAAACTACCCAATAAGATTCTTTCTGAAACAATCAGATTGTAGCCTATTCTGATTGGTTAGTATACCAATCAGATTATTTTCCAATCAGAATTGGTTACAATAAGATTCTTTCAGAAATAATTTGATTGATTAGTATACCAATCAGATTCTTTTCCAATAAGAATAGTTACAATCAAGATTATTTTCTTCCAGAAAGCATACAATAAGATCATTTATGATATGATCTAATTGTAACCAATTCTGATTAGATACAACCAGATTCTTTTTCCAATCAGAAAGAATCTGATTGGTTAGTATACCAATCAGATTATTTCTGAAAGAATCTGATTGTAACCAATTCTGATTTATTTTTTTATCATTTTTACAAAATATTAAAAAAATTTTGAAGGCAGCTCGAAATTAGAATGTGGAAGCTCAAAAAAGTGCAAATGTGTGGAAAGTTATTATTTTTTTTAAGTTCTGGATATATGTTTGTGTTCCCCAGACCATTTTTCCAGGTCTGAGAGCCATTTACAGTTACCATTGCTATTTTACCATATACGGATACGTGCAGATTTTTTTTCTGCTATTGACTTTAATGTTTGTGGGTTTTTTTGAGTTTCCAAATTTTCAAATTTTTTCGAAAATCTGTGAATCCACAGGTGTAACGAATTTGAGTAGTTTTGCCCATCTCTGGTGTTCAGGTTTAATCAGCCACAAACTCACACTCTCCTAGATATTGCTTTGAAACCTCCTAAAAATTGCGTGTCTTACCGATTTTATTCCATCCAGCCCTCATTCCCAGATGTTTCTGCTGCTCTTCTGCATAGAACAGAAGAAGGGTCTTGGCTGTGACTATGCCAATGACTGACATGGCTGCAGGCCCCTGCCCCTGCCCCTTGTGCTGCTTTTAAGTGAAAGAGCAGCAGAAGACAGTCAAGGGAACGTACACTTAGGAGACAATTTTGGGGTTTTAAACTTGATGTAGAGGTTTGGGCAGATTCTCTGCCTGTTATGAACTTTTGTTTTTTTTTCTCCAAATATTATCCTTAATCAAAAGGGAGCAGAAGAGAATAGTAGGGATCTTTTAACACAGCACAGTGGGCTCAAAAGTGGGGCTAATTTTAGTTGGGGGGTAGACATGCCCTTTAATAGCTATAGTACACTTATAGAAAAAACCTATAACAGAGCTGCAGGGAGAGAATAATGAAGTGAACTCGATCTTAGTGCAGCTCAGTGCAACACTTTTCTAAATTGTGTGCCTATCAGAAGGTGGATAAAACCTTCGCTATCTGAAGGTGAATGAAACCTTTAGAGCAAACCAATCTGGCTCCACATTTTTGTCAATATCCCAATAAAGCACCCCAGACTCTGACACACTGGACTGAGAGATGACTAAATTCTAGTTTTTATGAAATTCCTTACCATTTGAGAAAGTAAGCCTTGTATATAATATACTATTGTAGATTCTTTGTAAATCTATACTATTTACAAAATTAAAGGGATAAAAAAGAAAACGTTGAAGAATATAAGGTGAGTGAAAAATGGGTGTACATGCCATTTAATGCAAGCTTTTAAAGAAAAAGAGAGACTCAATAAAGCAAACCCACTGCTTCTTACCTTTTTTAGATCCCAGGATGCAATACTGGACGTAAACAAGATTACATCCGTTATTGCTTCACAAGATTGTGGAAAGGTAGAAGCAGGGATTTGCGCAGCTTTAAAAAACTATACTAAAAATTATCTTATTAAAAATGGAAAGTACCTGGGGCAGGGAGGTAGGATTGATTATTCCCACTTCACGGTATCGATTTATTGAGGACCTACAGCACCAACAGTTTCAATTTGCCAGATTAGTCCTGGACTAATCCTTTAATAAAGAGAGAGCTGAAGCCAGGAGTAAGACTGACAGAATTAGTTTTCTTTGGGCTGGTTTTTCTCACAGAAAAAATATTGGGAAGCAAAGAATTACCAATCCTGTTCCAAGTACTTTTCATTTTAACTGTATTTTAAAAAACTTTATACACACAATAGGGATCCTTTAATGTCCCCTACAATACAGCATTGCTTAACTTAACTTAAATGTTATTGTGTTGGGCAGCACGGTGGCTCAGTGGTTACCACTGAGTCCTGAGTAGAGATGGACTAGAACTCAAACTCAAACCCGAGTTCAAGCCAAACTATTTGAGTTTGAACAGACTTGGACTTCTCGAACTATCCTGGACCCGGATTTTTGATATTTGTCCGGACTTCCGATAATTATCGAATGTTTAAATGTTCGAGGCATGTGAGTAAAAGGTCTATTATACCTATACACGAGTAAATATCAAATATTGAATCCGCAAGTAAAATGTCTATTATACCTATACGCAAGTAAATATCAAATATTGAATCCGCAAGTAAAATGTCTATTATACCTATACGTGAGTAAACATCGAATTCTCGAATCTGTGAGTAAAATGTCCATTATGCCTATAGGCGAGTAAATATCAAATTCTCGAATCCGCGAGTCATTCATGGGATAATTATCAAATGTTCGAAAGTAGCTTGCGTGAGAGTAAAACCGAGTTTTCGAAAGTCCTGGAAAGTTCCCCAGACCATTTCCCAGTTCCCACAGCTATTTACATTAAGTTAACATTGATATTTTAATTGTATTTCATTTGAACTTTTCAAACTATTTGACTGCCATTGACTTTAATGGGTCCGTTTTCGAACTTTCGAACTTTCCGTTCGAAAACGGACCGAAATTTAAGTTCGGCCATCTCTAGTCCTGAGTTCAAATCCACCCTTGGACGCATCTGCAAGGAGTTTGTGTGTTCTACCCGTGCTTTTGTGGGTTTCCTCTGGGCACTTTGGTTTCCCAATCATAAAGACATACTGATAGGTCGTATGTGTCAAATAAATGTGCTTAGATTGTAAGCTCTTCAGGGCAGGGCCTGATGTGACTGTATACATGCAATTGTAAAGCGCTACGGAAGATGTTGGTGCTATAATAATCCACAATAATGATAATAACAATAATTGTATTTGCAGTGCTGCTAAACAATTGGAAATGGCACAGTGCCCTAAAATAACTGTAAAACACCAGGTTGCATGGGTTATGCACAGTGCCCTAAAATACGTGTGAACCCCAGGTTGCGTGGGTTTAGGACTTACTTTTCACTATATTGAATTTCTCTGTTAGTCCCTTTTCTATAATTGTACAATGACACTATCAACAATTTGATTTAATACTGCAGTAGGGCTAAAAAACAGCACTGCCAGTTATATGTTAAAATTTTTGTAAGATTATGTAACTGAAGAAACAATTTTGGATAGCTTCTATTAAAAAAATAAAATGTAAGAAAGGGAAACCACCATTAATAAAGGTAAGTTATTTAAACCCAGTGTCCCAAACTAAATAGGGCTTTGGCTCATGAAGAAACAAACAACTAAATATGCAAAAAGATTTCACTTTTTGTAGATTAGAACATTAACTAGAATGCACATTCGAACAGTATTTGAATCTCTATAGAAATATAAAAATCTGCAAAAGATTGTTATGTAATCAAGATTATTAGACAGCAGTAATGACTGGAGCTATTAAAATCTTTTTTGTGTAGACAGGAAATATTTTTCCCACTGTGCGGATGTGAAGCATTTGATGTTTTATCTTGATTAACATGTGTAGGGTTTTGAAAGTGATTCTTTTAAATGCTGTTCAATACTGTATTTATTAGTGTAATTATGTAAAGAAGATATATCGTATTTACTCAAATATAAGCCGACCCGACCTGTATAAGCTTATTTTTACCTCAAAAGGAGAAAACTGATTGACTTGAGTATAAGCCGATGGTAGAAATTATGACCACTTTTGCCTTCTGGTTCAGTATATAATAGCAGAATTCCCATACAGTAGTAGAAGAACTTATTGGTGCCAATATAATAAGCCAAATCCACTAACCCCCAATTCCTTGGCACTCTTTACCATTCTTTAGTTGCTGGGATTGGTAATTTCTAAACATCTGAATTAGCAAAGGTTTAACAAAATTTCTAGTTGCAAGGTTTAACAAACTGCCCACCTCTAAACCCCCCACAGAAGAAGAGTCTTTGTCTTACCTGCTCCACTGGCATGTAGCTGTTTCTCCTCTATTTCTTCCCAAGCTGAGCTGGGTCAGGTCCCATTAACATTAGAAATAATATCAACAAAATATACAGGCCTGTACGGTGAGGACTTAGAGGAGGCATAATTTACGTTTTGGAGTTCCCGTGGCTTCATGAACACTGGGGCCTACGTGCACGCTCACGCTCCTGACTGCTCCGGTTCGCCGCACATAAGGTAAGTAATGCCTGTGACCCGAGTGTAAGCAGAGTTTAACTTTTATGGGTCATTTAAAAAAATAAAAACCTCATCTTGTACTCCAGTGTATACGGTACCTATGCAACCCACTGTAAAATCTAATTAAAATGTAAACCAAATTCAGTAAATGCATTCTCTATATTAATTTATATTGTATTATTAATAGTATTGTGGTTTATTTTCAAAGACAGTAAAAGAAAGTATATACTAAAAGGACATCTCCACCATCTCAACCCAAACCCTCCCTGCAACTCTCTCCTCTTCTCTGCAGCTTCTGGGTATCATCTGTCAGTCAAATTCATGATGCAGATGTCACAGCCAATGGCTTATGGCTGTTACTGAAGCTGCCTACTCTACTTCAGCAGCAAAGAAAATGTGAACCTGCTGAGGGATCAAATTAATTCAGTAAGCATCTTTTTAATTGTAACTATAATGAAATCTTTGGGTGCTACTCATATACCACTTTGGAAGTTTTTGCATAATCATTGCTAATTAGAGGTACAAATAATCAGTTGCAGTTATACAAATAAATGGACAATATAATTTTAATTAATTGAATAATTAAAGAAGAACATAAAGAAGAACAATCCATACAAGTACCCTCTGTTAGAAAGAGAACACTCCTACCTTAGAAATGGGTCCAGGGTCATGCTTATAGCTGAAATCTATCTAAATGTACAGGACTATATGGGGTGGTGCTTCCAGCTTGCCCTATGAGCTCTGATATTTCCAGTACCATTGCTCCACCGCCTCACAGCAAAGGAGCAAACGTTCAGCAATGTAAAAAGTTCTTTAACAGTAACTGCAACAAAAGAAAGAACTATTCATATATAATTATATACAAGATATTTTGACTATTTTATTACATTTTATTTCTAGTTGTTTCAGGTTGTGTATTTGCTTACTACATTTATAGAGAGATACATTCATTTATCTTGGCATTTTATTTAAATGTCATTTTAGCTTTTAATGCCAAAGTAAATGATTCGCAAGGAAATGAAATGATATTTAATTAATAATATACTTTACAATGTCTATGATTCTACCAAAAATATATCCTCAGGATATAATATAATTGTATGTATCTTTAAACTATATATAGAATATTAATATTCTATATACTTGAGATGGCTAGCATTTTGTAATAAACTTTGTTTCACAGTGTAAAAGCCAATTCCAATGTCTAAAAAAATGCTATTGAAGCTTTGTTAATTATATTGTGTGGCTCCTATGGACAGTGCTTCCAAAAAATGCTTCAGGTATTTAAAGGGGAACTGTGGTCTCCATGCGCAGAGCCTTTATTAAAAAGGACACATTCTTACCTTTAAAATGCTTAATCATGCTTCTAGCAAAGTTACAGTAATATAAATGTTTTTTTTTCCTGCTAGCACTTTCAGCTGTGATATCAACAGCACCACTGATCTGCCCCAAGTTTATGGTTGGAGCATGCTCACTGTGACAGAGTATCATCGTCTTTATCAAAAGCCCCACCCCTGAAGTCTTAATCATTTTTAAAACTAACTACAAACCTGGAAATAATCCCCCAAACCTAGTTTTCATTATAAATACTTTTCATAAAGATGCTTCTAAACTTACTTAAAGAACACAATCTCTTTCCCTTGAGCAACATTAGGGAAGTAGTGCTAGGATCAGATTGCCTCCTGCTCTGCTCCCCCCCCCCTTTCAATAGACGTCAATAGTGCTATGCTCTCAGTAGTGTGCCACCTTTGACTTCTATAAGGCAGAAAAGCTAGTGTCGCGAACTTAACTGCCGCTCCGGTCCCGCGCCGCACTGCACTTCTGGGTGGGCAGCGTCATAGATGTCATGACATCATGACGCCGACACGCCGGGCGGCGCGAGAATTCGAAAACCGGCGTCCTCCTGGACCCAGTGCCCGATAGTAGCGTTAGCTACCTCCCTGGCTCCTTGTACTCACCTGCCTTGGATTCCTGTTCCTCTCCTGCTCCAACTACTTAGCTTTCCCGCTCCAGAGACTATACCTACCTTTCCTGCTCCTGTGACCACTTACCTAGCCTGTTCCTGTGCCTTATCTTGCTTGTTCCAGTTCTTCAGCATCTTGAGTTTCAGTATCAGCCTGCAGTTCCAAGCAGCACCTTGTTCCAGTTTCCAGCCTACAGTTCCCAGCAGCACCTTGTTCCAGTATTCAGCCTACAGTTCCCAGCAGCACCTTGTTCCAGCATCCAGCCTACAGTTCCCAGCAGCCTCTGTGTCCTGCATTTTTCAGACTATCCGCCTCCTCCTAAAGCGTACTTCTAAGTACCCCGCCCCCCTGGCTGTTTATTACAGTACTATTGGGCCATGGAAACGCCTGAGGGGGCTATGGCAGAGTTGAGTAAAACTCTCCAAACTTTGTCCAAACGCATGGACATTTTTGAACACCATCAGGGCCAGTTGGCTCAGTTCATGGATGCCCTCGCTGTCCGGCTACCCCCAGCTTCTGCCTCTGCTCCGGGTTCTAAGCCGCCTCCTTCAACATCCGGATCCAGTGATTCTTCTCTTTGGAGAGAGCCCCGCATACCTCCGCCCTCACAGTTTGATGGTGATGCCCAAGCCTGCCGTGGATTCATTAATCAGTGCCGAATCCAATTTGAACTTCAACCATCTCATTTTGCATCGGATCGTGCAAAGGTTGGTTACATCATCGCCTTGTTGGAGGGCAATGCTCTAGCCTGGGCTTCTCCCCTATAGGAAAAAGACGATCCTCTAGTCAATAATGTTACCGTCTTTCTGAGTATGTTTCGCAAGGTCTTCGATTCTCCAGGAAGAACCTCTGCTGCCTCCTCCTGTTTGATGCAGCTCCGCCAAGGGTCTCGTTCCGTGGTTCAATATGCTATTGAATTTTGTACCCTTGCCGTGGAGACTTCTTGGAACAATATCTTCGGTTGAAGAGCCGATGCAAATTGGCGGCACTCATCTGTTTCCTGAGGAAAAGTCACGCCGACGTACTAATGGACTTTGTCTCTATTGTGCTGGGCAAGGACACTTTGTAAGAAATTGTCCCCAGAAGTCGGGAAACTCCATGACCTAGGAGTTAAAGGGGCACTAAAGTCCCAGGTGAGAATAAGCGTTCTCACCTCCCTGTGAATAATAGAAACAAATAGCACAGAGTTGATTTTCTGGGTTTAGTGTTCCTTTAAGGAGGAGCTCCTTCTAGGTAATGTTAAGTCTCCTGCCAAATTTGAACCACTGAAACTCTTTCTACCAGCAACTATCACCTTTATGGTAAAACTTTTCCTCCCAGGCCTTGTCGATTCCGGTGCAGCTGGAAACTTCATTGATTCTACCTATGCAGCACAATTGGGGCTTCCTCTCTTTCACTTGCAGCAACCTCTTCGAGTTCTATTGACAATAACCCTTTGGCTTCTGAATTAATCTCCAAATCTACATACAAAGTCCTATTTCGCATTGGCATAGTTCACCAAGAACGTTTGTCTTTTCTTGTCATCCAAAGCCCTTCTGCTCCCCTAATTCTCGGACTTCCATGGCTCAGATTACACAACCCTGTTATAGATTGTCTAACAATGAACTCAAGTCCTGGAGTCCTTTCTGTTTGAAAATTGCTTTTCTACTCATTGCACCAATTATCACCTGTGAAAAAAGCTGAAAAGATCTCCCTGAATGTTATCATGATTTCTCTGATGTGTTTTGTAAAAAGCGAGCTGAGAAGCTACCACTGCACCGATTCTACAATTGCCCCATCGATCTTCTCTCAGGTACAATGCCTCCTCGGGGACGCACATACCCACTGTCTCCCTCTGAAACTCATCAGCCATGAAAGAGTACATTACTGAACATTTGTCTAGGGGTTTCAACAACCTTCAACTTCCCCTGCTGGAGCTGGGTTCTTTTTTGTTGAAAAAAAAGACGGAGGTTTACGACCCCGCATCGACTACCATGGTTTAAATAAAATCACAATAAAAAATCAGTATCCTCTTCCTCTCATCTCTGAACTGTTTGACCAGATATGGATCCTGTGAAAGTTTCGGCCATCCAAGATTGGTCCTTTCCTATGGGAACCAAAGCTATTCAAAGGTTCATTGGCTTTGCCAATTATTACAGACAATTCATTCAAGGGTTCTCTTCTATAATTTCTACGATATTAGCCCTCATCAGTAAAGGTGGTAAGCCTCATTCATGACCCCTGCAGCCCTCGAAGCCTTCAACAACGACTCAAGGAAGCCTTTGCTGATGCACCTGTTCTAGTACATCCAGATCCTATTCTTCCCTTCTACTTCGAAGTTGATGCCTCGGACTTGGGCGCAGGAGCCATCCTTTCCAAAGACAAGGCACTAAAGGAAACTCCATCCCTGTGTTTATTTCTCTAAGAAGTTTCTACCCAATGAGCGGAACTATGATGTTGGGAATAGGGAACTTTTTGCCATCAGCTGGCCCTCGAGGAGTGGCGTCATCTATTGGAAGGCACCTCTGTACCTATCACCCTCCTTACTGACCATAAGAACCTCGAATACATCCAGAATCTTAAAGGTTAAATCCCCGTCAAGCACGGTGGTCTTTATTCTTCCCGATTCAACTTGTATCACTTACCAACCTGGTTCCAAAAACAAAAAGCTGACGCCCTTTCCAGATCATTTGTTGCTTCCGACTGTATAATATCAGATAAGGGCTCCATTATCCCAACCACTAAAATCTTGGCCTCTTTACTCCTCAACTCTGTTCCAAGATTCAAGACGCACAAGATTCTGCTCCTCCAGACACACCCTCTGGCAAAATCTTTTGTTCCTGTTTCACTTCGGAAAACTATCCTTCTTCATACTCACTGTTCCAAGCAAGCCGGCATCCCGGTGTTAACAAAACTTTTAATATTCTTGCCTGTTCCCTTTGGTGGCCCAAAATGAAAATAATTTATTCAAGTGTGTACCAGCTGTGCTCAATCCAAATCTCCTAGAACCCTCCCCTGGTGGTCTTCTTCAACCCCTCCCCATTCCGTCCAGACCTTGGACCCATCTATCCATGACTTTATTGTTGAACTTCCGCCTTCCAAGAAAAACATGGTTTATGGGTGACAGTAGACCACTTCAGCAAATGGCCCATTTTGTTCCCCTCCCCAACTACCACTTCGACGGAGTTAGCTCAACTATTTATTTCCCATATCTTCCAATTTCATTGACTCCCTCTGAAATAGTATCTGACAGAGGTACTCAATTTGTTTCCAATTTTGGAGAGCACTTTGTAAATCCATGAACATCAAGTTACAATTTTCTTCGGCTTACCACCCACAGTCCAACGGGGCTACTGAACGCACTAACCAGTCTTTGGAACAATATCTTCCTTGTTACATTTCCTATACTCAGGATGATTGGGCTGACCTTCTGCCTTGGGCTGATTTTGCCCATAACAATTCACCTCATGCTTCTACTCGGAAATCTCCTTTTTATGTGTCTTTGGGACGAATCCTAGATGTTTTCCTCAAGATTTTCTTTTCACACATGTACCCACTGCCAATGACTCTGCAGCCCAGATGACCACTATCTGGCATGCTACGGAAATCAGCCTTCAGAAATCTGCTTTGGTACAAAAAACTGCAGCAGATAGGAGACGTAGAGAAACCCCAGCTTATTCTGTTGGAGATAAAGTGTGGCTCTCCTCTGCTCATATTAATCTATGGGTTCCTTCCTCCAAACTGGGACCCAAATTTATTGGTCCTTTTCCTATCCTGGAATTAGTCGGTCCAGTGGCTGTTCGCCTCCAACTTCCTTCCAGCATGCGGATTCCTAACGTGTTTCATATTTCTCTCATCAAGCCAGTGTGCTCTAATCAGTATTCCACATCTTTACTACCTCCCGTTCCAATTTCCGTTGATGGTCAGCAGGAGTTTGAGGTCGAGAAGATCTTGGACTCTAGATTCTTGAGGAGGTCTCTTCAGTATTTGGTCCACTGGAAAGGTTTTGGTCTGGAAGAAAGAGCTTGGATTAAACATTCAGATTTGCACGCTCCTCGTCTAGTCAGAGCTTTTCACAGGAGTTTTCCAGGGAAACCTGGCCCGTTGGGTCCTGGGGGGGGGGTTACTGTCACGAACATACCTGCCGCTCCGGTCCCACACCGCACTGCACTTCTGGGTGGGCGGCGCCGTAGACGTCATGATGTCGACACGCCGGGCAGCTCGAGAATTCAAAAACCTGCGTCCTCCTGGACCCGGTGCCCGATAGTAGCGTTAGCTACCTCCCTGGCTCCTTGTACTCACTTGCCTTGGATCCTGTTCCTCTCCTGCTCCAACTACTTCCCTTACCGCTCCAGAGACTATACCTACCTTGCCTGCTCCTGTGACCACTTACCTAGCCTGTTCCTGTGCCTTACCTTGCTTTTTCCAGTTCTCCAGCATCTTGAGTTTCAGTATCAGCCTGCAGTTCCCAGCAGCACCTTGTTCCAGTATTCAGCCTACAGTTCCCAGCAGCATCTTGTTCCAGTATTCAGCCTACAGTTCCCAGCAGCACCTTGTTCCAGCATCCAGCCTACAGTTCCCAGCAGCCTCCGTGTCCTGCATTTTGCTGACTATCCGCCTCCTCCTAAAGCGTACTTGTAAGTATCCCGGCTCTGGATTATAAAGAAATGCATTTCGGGGGGCGTGGCCAGCTATCCTGGAGAGAGGTCGCATGGAGTAAGAGCTCCCTCTCTGATACCAGGAAAACAGCTACTTACTGCAACTTAAACAGGACCCAAACAACTTAAAAGAAGCAGCAGACTTGGTCTAAAATGGGCAAGAACAAATCCGCAGCTCATAAACAAACAGAGAAAAAACTCACCTTGTTCTTCCCAGGCTTGAAATGTCTGCCACTTAACTTACGTTTTAGATGTTTCTCATGTTTTTTATGTTATATATGTTGTATATTTTTTGTCTCAGCTATGTGTGCCGTACCCCAGTTGCCTTAACCCCACAACATCCACAAATATAATACAAACACTCATATGATGCCAAATGTACTCCCCAAAACAAAGATCTATATAAAAACACTACACCCATACACGCCTGTAATTAAGGACCCAAAACAACTAGCCAGCAAGAAAACCACCAGATCACATGGGAATTAAACTACAATCCTACAATGTCAGAGGTCTAAACTCCCCCCAGAACAGCAGAACAAAAAGAATACTTAGACAAACCATTCTCCCAAGAAGAAATAATTAAAGCGATCAACACAGCAAAACTAAACAAATCTCCAGGAGAAGATGGGTTTACCAATGAATACTACAAAACCTACTTTACTACCCTTACCCCACACTTGCAAAACATGTTCAATAAAGCAACTGAAAATACACCAACCCATCTGCAAACGTGTACATTTCCAGTATGATATCCAACCCATTTAACATCTCAAATGGAACAAGACAAGGATGTCCCCTCTCCCCACTAATCTTTGCCCTAGCTATGGAACCTCTGGCACAAAAAATAAGAGAAGACCCAAATATTACAGGCATCAAAATAAACTCATCATCCCACAAAATAGCACTATTCGCAGACGACGTTATTCTAATTGTCACAAAACCAATCATCTCACTAATACATATATACAAACATCTACATCAGTTTGGACGATTATCATACTACAAAATCAACGAGAAAAAATCACAAGTTATGGAAACCAATCTCTCAGGAACCCTGAAAATGTTCCTGGCAAGCAAATATCAATTCAGATGGGACACCAACGAAATAACCTACCTGGGAATAAAAATCTCAACCAACCTGGAAAACCTATTCCAATCCAACCTCATACCACTAGTAGAAAAACTAGAAAGTCAGACAAGAAAATGGAGGATCATGACACTATCATTAATGGATAGAATAATGGCATCCAAAATGCTAATCCTCCCCCGATATCTTTACGTTTTTAGATCAATTCCAATAAACATCCCAGAAACCTTCCTCTCAAGAGCACAAAAAAATATAACACAATTCATATGGAATAAAAATAAAGCAAGAATAAACAACCCAGCCATGGCTAAAAACCGCAAAACAGGAGGTCTAGCAATACCAATATTAAAAGACTATTACCAAGCAACAACTCTAGACCAAATAAGATATTGGTGGAAAAGCAAGACAAACACAAACCTATGGTGCGAAATAGAGGAAAAAATGTGCCAACCCATGAACCTGAAACAAATTCTGGGAGCAACACTTCTAGAAGACAAGCAAATA
Source organism: Hymenochirus boettgeri (assembly GCA_019447015.1). Classification (NCBI taxonomy): domain Eukaryota; kingdom Metazoa; phylum Chordata; class Amphibia; order Anura; family Pipidae; genus Hymenochirus; species Hymenochirus boettgeri. Next base: position 156,484,640 of record CM033474.1, read on the forward strand.
ACCATTCCCTACACCCTCCCCCACGCATCCATTAAAATCTGGAAAAATATACACAAAAATCAAAACTTCTTAGCACCATTATATGACTTCATACCCATAAACAGCCTTGAAATACTTATCCCGGATCTACATATTCAATGGGATCAACACCAACTAAAAACAATCAATCAACTATACCAACAAGGTAAACCGACCCCATTCCCTACACTACAAAGCAAATACCAACTTAACCAGAACGACTTCTTCAAACATATCCAAATTATATCCCTGCTTACAACCTCTAAAAAGAAATGGAAAACTTCAATAGACTCAACTGAACTACAATTTACAGCCCCCATTACCCCCCCCAAAGGAATAACAACCTTCTACAACTTGATCAACAACAAAAATATATTTACCAAACTCAGACCACATATAAAATGGGAGGAAGAACTGGGAAAAACCTTCAATGATAAACAATGGTCAGATGCAGCCAACATCCCCTTCAAACTCTCAAGATGCTCACAACATTGGGAAATAACAAGAAAGATACTGTTGAGATATTATAGAACCCCAACAATTCTAGCAAAATGGAACTCTAAATACTCACCAATATGTTGGAGGTGCGGACAGGCCAGAGGAACACTTCTTCACATATTCTGGACCTGCAGGAAAATCAGAAAAATATGGAATAAAACTCAACTAGTATTATCATCAATATTACAAAAACAAATCACCCTCACTCCCGAACTGGCCCTCTTATTGATAGACCTACAGCAGTTTCCCAGCAATCAACAAACCATTATTTTCCATACTACTATAATTATTACTCAATTTATTGCCAGAAACTGGTTATCCACTAAAATCCCTAATATCACACTCATACTGAGAAACCTCAATACCAATATGCAGTATGAGAAACAATATGCCATAACCCAACTTAATTTTCACAAATTCTACAAGAAGTGGGAATACTGGTATACCGACAATAGATCTCTATATCAATAAAGATTAAGATGCTTTGGCTCAAATATGCTAAAATCTGATAACCAAGCAAGAATGAAATACTCAAAACGGCAGCTGGGGAGACACACGCTGAAATTTACTTTTGGTTACTTTATTTACTGCTACCCACTCCCTACAGTATATTATATATTGTTATGTTACAATGTGATATTTTATTTGATTTGATTTGACCCTATTTGATTTGATTTGAACTGTATTATAAAAACTCTTCAATAAAAACTGAATGATTATAAAAAAAAAAGAAATGCATTTCAAAATTCCACCCTTAAAACAAAATGTATAGTTAAAATGTACTTTTATCATTTCCTACGCAACATAGACTGTTTAGGTCCACTCTAGTCATGTTTAAACTATATAAATAAATAAATGAAATAAAAAAATAATAATATAGTAAAACAAGATGTTCTGCACGAATAGACACTGCATACTCAACATGCTTCATTTTACATAAGCCAGTACTAGGAATTTAATGGAATAATCAGATAATAAGTATTGGAATTCCACAGCAGTGAATGCTAGCAATTAGTTTTACAGGTGTGCAACAGGCACAAGGTTCATGGAACATTTGCCAATACAACCTGACATTTAAGTTATATCAGAAGCTTCAATTAAACAATTAAAATTTATTGATTGACAGTTGCTTCACATATGAGCCTTAATAAATGCCTGTAATGCAAGAAAAAACATTAAATGTAATGTTCCATGAACAAGAAAGGTGCATAATCTTTGCTATTTTAAATCTAATCAGTTTTTTTTTCATTAGGAAAAATGTTAGCTGAAAAGACAAGAAATGTTACATTCTCTGGTAAGTATTTCTACATTGTAAAGAAAACCTACTGTAGAAAAGCGAAAAGTGAAACCAACGTTTGGGCATTAGTCCACTGAAAGGCATAAATATAATCAAGGAGATTCAATAAAAGCTCTTATCATTTAAAATGGTGCTAATTTTGCCCCAACCAACCAGATTTAACATTAGTAAGCTTACATCTGATTGGTTGGGGCATAATTAGCACCATTTTAAAAGATAAGAACTTTTATTGAATAACCATGAATATGTTTTGCACTTTAACATATTATAGTAAGCATCGAGCTGCAGCACTTTTATAAAATGGTATTTGTTAATTATATACATGGAAAATGTAATAGAAACATAAGGTTCAGCACAAAAGGTACAGTATTAATAAATGAAATCACTTTCTTTCATGTCAGTTTTGTAGAAAGGATGTTTCCCTATTATATACAGTAGTTTGCTCATATATTGTGATTCTTACTGGCTTGATAAAGGTCCCAGACAAGGACCGAAATGTCGCTAAGACAAGCTACTAAGCGCCATATTCATAAGGCGCAATATCGCTATTTTGTGATACTGCGCCTTTACATTTACGATTGAAGTCAGAAATGTACGATATCAGTCGGAAACGTATTATAGCGGTCATAGATTTACGATCTCCTATACAATATCTTTGCAGTATTTTGGTACCTCATGGTGTTGTACACATGAACATACTTTTTACATACATACTTACTTACATTTACAGCTATGATCGTACTATCGAAGGTTTTTGTGAGTTGTTGTGCTTGATAAAGGTCAGGAGCAGACTGAAAGGTTGTTAACTTAAACCTTAAAAAATAAAAGGAATTAAAAAAAGACCCTTGAGTACACTCCTGACTATAATATATATTATTCACATCACACTCCCCTGTCCTTAATGCAGAGCCTGGGTGCAGCTCCTGTGGATAAGAGATAAGAGTGCACTGAATTCAGTTTGAGTAAAGACTTCCTTTGATGATGATGATGATGAAGTCCCAGGAGTGTGCTGTTATCTCTTTGCATGTATGTATGTATGTATGTATGTATGTATGTATGTATGTATATATATATATATATATCTACTAAATAAAACAGAAATCATGTATGTACTGTATGTATGTATATATGCGCTCACCACACAGCCACCCCCCTGAATGACTCAACATAATGGCGACACCCTCTAAAAGGGCCGACGCCAATGAAGTCCAGTTTGACCAATAAAAAGCCTGCACCTCACTTGCAGAGTGTGATTTCCCCAATTCTGTAACTCAGATGAAGGGCCTGGGCTCTGTGCGCTGCCCGACTTCAACAACACAGACACACTGAGTCCACTTCAGTGACACAACAACAGTGTAATGTACAGCTACACAACTCAGAGAGCTGCACACACAGAGCAACAGCTTCTATAACAGAGGGAATGAGACATTTCACTTAGGGCTAGGCCACACTAGCGCAAATTTTTTTGCATTTGTGCAAGCGTTTTTTGCTAAAATTGCAACCGTGGCAACACATCCAATTGCCGTTCTTTTTGCGATACACAATCGCATGCAATTTTGTATCTCTAAAGGAGAAATTGTGTGTGCAAACACATGGGAAATGCACATGCAATCGCAGTGCAGTGTGGCCGTGCCCTTACCGTCTGTAAGACATCACAATTTGCTCCTAGAACGTTTCAAATATGAACCCTGGAAAGACTGTGATCGGTGATATGAACCACATTTGCGGTTATTGTCATGCTAAGAAATTTAAAGCAGATCCTCCTGGAATGTGACCATGCCCCCAGATATTGCTGTCATGGCCACACCCCAATCATCAAGGCAACTCCCCCAAAGATAACTGGCATGCATTGCAACCATGACCTCATATGTTGTGACCATGCTACCAGATATTGTGGTCACTCCCCAAAAAACCCCCAAAACATTATGGTCCGCCCCCACACATCATGGCCACACCAACATCCCAGGTCTGTTCCCGAATCACATACACATACACAAACATCCTGTCCATGCCCCCAAACATCACAGACAGACCCCCAAACAGCACACCCAAGCCCCTAAATGGCACAGCTACGCCCACGGGTTGAAACAGCATGGCCAAGCCCCCAAATATCACGACCACGAAATTTCACGTCCAAGCCTCCTGGACACCACAACATTACAGACACGACCCAGCCCATCCATACCCTAGAATGCCGTGCCCCTACCCACCGCAACATGCAGACATGCCCCATCCACCTATTCCAACCGGGACAGTTGGGGGGTATGGACTACACAGGAATTACCTGCATTACCTGGACTTAAGCACCGGACACACACTGCCCACATGTCACATACTACACAGACATAAAGTCCATACCTGCAGTTAAATGGCCACACAGGTCCCATATATCCAATGTGTCCAGTACTCACACACCTGCAGACGAGACGGTCTCCTCCAAGGTCTCCAATGGCAATGTATATATAGGGGGAATACAATCATATCATATAGACAACAGAGTATAAAGCTAGTTGCAAAAACAACTTAATTCAAAATCTTTGTTGAGACCATGTGGTTTTACAGTCTCCTGGGTGAAAATCCAATAAGCCTCTTTTTTAAGGAGGTTCTTGTTCCTATCCCCTTTCCTTACTCCATACTCCTCATGGTCTATAATCTGAAAAGTAATATCCATTTTACCCTCATGTACCTCTAATAAATGCTCTGAAATAAAGGTAGTATTTTGAAAATTAAGCGTTGCATTAATATGCTATTCATTTATAGGCTGGTCTTATTGTCTTACCGACATATTGTTTACCGCAACCGCCAGTTGCTAAATATATAACATATGTAGTCTCACAATTGTAGAAATATTTTATAGCATATTCCCAATGAGTTATCATACTCATAAAGGACTTTGATTTATTTACAAACTTACACATTTTACATCTATTTCTCCCACACTTGTGGCACCCTTTACATGACAACCAGGTTTACCCACAGGAATAACCCAGGATAGTGGTGAAGTCGCGTAGGGCCACGAAACATGTAGGGCGGAGCTTGATGAGTGCTGGAAGTTCGAGCCATTTGCTCTGTTTGTTCCGATGCTTTTAACCAAAGATCAATAAAGAGGTAATTTTATATTCCACTGATCCGGTAGCCTGCCTGTTAATTTCTGCTTAATTAACACTTCACAGACAGTTACAACTAAAAGAACAAAGACATCATGGCACTTTCAATTCGGACAAGAAAGTAAATTTATTGATTGGAATATAATAGTCAATATAAAGTGGTCCTTGAGCAAGTAAAAAGTGTTAAAGTGCAAACAAGGTGACATACTGTTAACAAATGTGCAAAAAATTGAGCATGCTTAATAAAAACACACGGAGCTCAGACAGCACAACAGAATGAAACCCAGCTTTAACAACACAGACAAAGAGCCACACATCACATGATCAGAGACACTGACACCCATCAGTCACTCAAGTGCTGCCGTATTCAGTTGCACTCAACATGTTTTCCCAACAGCAAATTTCACGTAGCATGTTCACCACAACATTTGTATATTTACAATCCAAGTGGAAAAACTGATAACGCTTTATATAAGGTTTTACAATAAACATGTGCTATACCTCCCTCAAGCAATGTTATCTCCTCAACTCATAACTATAAAATACATGTCGTACATTACCAACTGAGCACTCCTTTTTCCGCTTGTCTTTCCCATCTAAGCCAAACACACACCTGCACGTAAAAAATACTTTACCCACAAGTGTACACAGGCAACACCAGATAGATAGATAGATAGATAGATAGATAGATAGATAGATAGATAGAAAATGGATAGATAGATAGATAAATAGAAAGAAAGGATAGATAGAAAAAAGGATAGATAGATAGATAGATAGAAAAGGGATAGATAGATAGATAGATAGATAGAAAGAAAGAGGATAGATAGATAGAGAATAGATAGAAAAAAAGAGGATAAATTTAAAGAAAATGGATGGATAGATAGATAGATAGATAGATAGAAAGGATAGATAGATATATAGATAGAAAGAGGATAGATAGAATCCCCCCACCCCCCCCACTGAGCACAGAGTGCACATACCTGCACCTCTCTTAATAGCAGTACAGACTGGGGGTACATGGACCATGTCACCTGCTCCAGGTGCAGTTACCAGGATACTCCTGATACAGGATTACTTTTTAGCTGCACAGGTCACGATCGCGGGCTGGCTGACAGAGAGGTCACTGTTTGCGACTGCAGGGGCCTCTCATTGTGCATGAGCGACGGAGCCTGCATAGTCGCGAATTACAGGAGAGGGGGAGCTGCAGATTCAGGACCAGGACTGGGGGAATCAGTTACCGGCAAGGATTACTGGGGATAGGAGCAACACATGGACAATCTGGAAAGAGGTATTTGCACTGTGTAATTTATGTGTTCTGCCTATGCAGACTTGTATTTAGCACTGAACTATTCCTTTAAATTAAATACAATTTCATACATCAGTTAAGAAAGCATATATATATAAATTATTTATAAATTGATATAAGTGCAACAAGCCTTAATACATTAGGAATGAGAACCCTGCCCCTAATAGCTTACAATCTAAATGGGAGGGACAACATACAGATAAAGGTGTGTGGGGGGGATGAGTTCAAAGTGCTTAAAAGGGCTAACAATCATTTGTTGTGCTGATGCTCAGAAAGGTAGGATAACAGTCTAGATTTAAAAGTATTAATGGATGTCACCAGGCAAAGCGAGACAGGGAGAGAGTTCCAAAGGTAGGGAGCAGCAAGAGTGAATGGTTTAAGGAGGTAGGCAGCAGTGTTAGTTGGGGGTCTGTGGAGAAGATTTCCTTGCGAGGAACGGAGGGCACGGCCTGGAACAAAAGGGTCCAAGAGAGAAGATCAGTAGGGAGGTGCAGTAGAGCGAAGGAATTTAAAGGTTAAAAGCAGGGTATTGAATATGATTCTTTGTTTGATGGGAAGCCACCCTATGGACTGAAGTATCGAGTTGCAGGTTCTCTTTTGGAGGAGATCGAGATGATCTGAGCTGCCGAGTTTAAGATAGACTGGAGAGGAGTGAGATGAGAGGCCGGGAGTCCAAGTAGTAGAATGTTACAGTAGTCAAGACGGGAGATTATAAGAGCATGGATGAGCATTTTAGTAGCGGAGAGAGAGAGAAAAGGGCGGATCTTGGCAATATTGCGAAGGAGAAAACGACAGGTCCTAGCATAATGTGATGATGGAAGAAGAGAGAGGAGTCAAAGATAACCCCAAGGCAACGTGCAGATTTAACTGGGTTAATGACCATATTGTCAATAGAGATGGAGATGGGAGGACTAGGTACCAGTTTAGGGGGAAAATTATTAATTCAGTTTTGGATAAATTGAGTTTAAGGTGGAGGTGCGCCATCCAGGAAGAGATAGAGAGAAGACATTTAGAGATTTGGGATTGAACTTCAGGGGTTAGCGCGGGGGTGGACAAGTAAATTTGGGTATCATCAGCATATAAGTGATACTTAAAACCGAAACTGCTTATTTCTCCCAGAGACATAGTGTAGAAAGAGAACAGCAAGGGTCCTAAAACTGAGCCCTGAGGGGCAGGAAAGTCTTAGTAGCAAAAGAGACAGAGAAAGATCTGTTAGAGAGATAAGAAGACAACCATGCCGCAGCTTGATTTCAGATGCCCCGAGAATATAGTATAGAGAGTGGTCCACACTCAAAGGCTGCCGATAGGTCAAGGAGAAAGAGGGCCAAGAACTGTCCTTTGGCTTTGGCAGCTTGTAGGTCATTTGAGACTTTGCAGAGGGCCGTTTCAGTTAAATGACCTGGTCGGAATCCTGATTGTAACGTGTCCAATAAGTTATTAGCATGGAGGTATTTAGTAATGCTTGTAGAGACAAGGAGTTTTGATGCAAACGGTAAAAGGGAGACAGGGCGGTAGTTTGAGAGACAGGTAGGGTCCAGAGAGAGTTTTTTTAAGAAGAGGATTGACACACGCATGTTTAAAGGCAGCAGGAAAAATCCCAGAGGTCAGGGTGGAATTAAAAATGTGAGAAAGAGCGGGGGAAGAGATTTTAGCACAGTGTCTGATTCGTAAGGATGGCATGGGATCAAGGGTACACATTGTAAGTGGCGAGTATAACAGGAGGTCAAAGACTTCAGAATGGGTGCCAGGGGTGAAAGATTCCAGAACTGTAAATGGTGGGGCAGACAAAATAAGGCGAGAGTTGTCCTGGGTGAGGGGATTAGAGTGCGGATATCATCAATTTCATTTCTAAAGTAGTCTGCAAAATCCTAAGGAGCGTTAATGGAATGAAGAGTGTAGAGGAGGGCTGCAAGAGAGTGTTTAATAGCGAAAAAGTAGTAATATAATGATGTTTAAAGGGCTTTCACTGTTTGTAGCATTGAACAGCAGTCATTAATGTGTGACTGCTGTTCAATGCCACATTCATTTGCCACAGTGTTAGCCCTGCTAATCATCCAATCATCCAGTCCATGTTTTTAAATACCGCCCTATATGTGGATGTACTGTATAGACCAGTATAGTATTTGAGGTTGATTAAAGACATGTTCATCCAGTCCAACCTACTCAGCAATCCTAACCCAGTCCTTGTCTAACAGATGATCCAGAGGAAGGGAAAACAAAAGTATGAAAATAATCCTTCCTGGCAATCAGAACTATCCCTGGATCAACTTTATGTATCAATACCAGTACTAACAATCAACATACCTTGTTTTTAGAATCTGGCCAATGAACCATGTCCAATGAAAGACAGTTCCATAGTTTTACTGTTCTCACAGTAAAAAACCCCCATCTAAACTTCAAGATGAAACTTCTTTTCTTCCAGTCTTAAGGGATGTCTACATTTCCTCTGGCATGTTCTATGGGTGAACAATGTTACAGATAGTTTATTGTATGGTCTATTAATGTATTTTTACACAGTAATCATATCCTGACACAAACACCATTTATCTAGTGTAAATTGAGTAACTGTAACTTATCCAATTTGTCTTCATATTCAAGCTCACCCAGTCCATTATTAATTAGATGCCATTTTCTGAACCCTTTCCACTTTGCAGGCCACTGTGACAATCTATCTAGACCCCCTGCAAAAATTGCACAGCATCTGTACATTTTAAAAGTGTTTAAATCTTCTATTTCTAAATGACAGGAAAAAAATAAATAACTGCCAGGTAGTACTAAAGGGCTTTGTGTCGCTCCATCCGGGTAAGTATATTATTCGGGATGTGCCAATTGCTGCATAAAAAGCCAATCATTATTCATATACACATATACAACATATACATGCGGACAAAAAACTAACTAGATAGAATGCTCCAGTGTTCTTAGTCATAGGAATGGAGAGTGCTAACACGTAAGTTACTTAAATACCCTAACGAGGAAAAGAAAAAAAGGGGGAAAGGGGGAAAAAGGAGACTAGTAACTGGTCACAGCCTTAGTTAATTGTCCTATTGGTTTACATAAGATATCGTCTTGAGGTATACTCATTCTATTGTTTGACCACAAAGTTTACTATCTCATTACTAACTCATCTCATGCTGAGATAGTAAGCTTTATGGGAAAACTACATAATGAGTTAGTAATGAGATAGTAAGCTCTATGGTCAAACTATAGAATGACTATACCTCAAGACGATATCTTAGGTAAACCACTAGGACAATGAACTAAGGTGTAAGATGTACCGGATTTTAAGATGATGTTTTTAACTGTTGTATTAACAACTGTTTTATAAAATTCTCTACTGATTGCATTTACATATCTTTTATTTATATATGTGGTACACTCATTATTAGAGGTGATGTAGTCGGTTGCATTGTATGTATATGAATTTGTAAATGTATACACCCCCTCTTTTTCCTCTTGTTCTGTCCTTCAGGGTACTTACACCTAAGGCTGTGACCAGTTACTAATCTCCTTTTTCCCCCTTTCCCCTTTTTTTTCTTTTCTTTTCCTCTTTCTCTTCCTGCAGTCTCCTCACAAAGGGTTACTTGGGTTAGGCGAGGAGGGTCTTCCCACCTCGTTAGGGTATTTAAGTCACTTACGTGTTAGCACTCTCCATTCCTATGACTAAGAACGCTGGAGCGTTCAAAACGCGTCAGGCTTTTTATCTAGTTAGTTTTTGTTTGTATGTATATGCTGTATATGTGTATATGAATAAAGATGGTCTTTTTTACGCAATGATTGGCACATCCCGAATGATATACTTACCCGGATGGAGTGGCACAAAGTCCTTTAGTACTACCTGGCAGTGATTGCGGATATAGCGAAGGGTCCAGGGTGAATCGCACCGGGAATGAGCGGTGAGTTCCAATATTATGATAAAGAATTGTGGGACGCTCAGATGATTGAACAGCGATGGGTTCAGGGCTGGTGCACCTGAACCAACTGGAACTCTAAGTGAGTGTCCCTGTTTTAAACATCTGTCATTCTCTCATCTTGGGATATCTATATAGCTGGATTGTTAACTTTTATCAATTATCCACTGATTAATCAATTATATTGACATTGATATATGAAAAAAATAAACAAGGCAAAGAACGCTTTTTAGATAGGAGGAAAAGGGTGCACATGCCTTTTAAGAAAAAGAGAGATAAAAGACAAGTTAAAGGGTATATCCACGCCAAAATGTTTTTCTATAGTGTTTTCAAAAGTTATGTCTGTGCCTGAAAGAAACAGCAACACAAGCTTTTATGCAGGATGCAATTACTGGGAACCATTCATGCTGAGGAATTAAAGCGCCAGTCTCCAGTGTGGTATGTTGGTCAGTTGCACCAGTTCATCAGAGACTTAGAATGTCATCTGTTTTTTTTTGAAGGTATGCAAAAGCTTTTTAATACTTTGACAAACGTTTAATAGGAAAGGCTATTAAATTATGTTTGCCAGTTGTGCCAGGCTATTCCCGTCCTCCATCATACCTTGTTGCAAATGATGATGCAGTATTCACCCTCCCTTTGTGTCATTTTTACTGGCACATATGCAAGAATAATTTGACAGGTAGAAGTGATAGTGACATTTGGTCAAATAAAGGGCCATCGTATTTGCGACATTTCAGTGTGAGAGGTTTTACTCAAGCAAAAGTAAATGACTGTAATCATAATAAGCTGACATGCCTCTGTGACAGGAGTGACATTTGCTAGAACAGAGGGTGCGAACAAAGGGGAAGGTAACTTTACCATAGCAAAAGATTTACCTGTAAATATGTGATATTGTAACAACTATGATAATTTGACAGGTACATGGAAAAGGAGGGCACATGTTAAAGGCCATGTTAAGCATGTCACCTATTTTTGCTAATCATAAAAGTAAAAAAGAAGTAACATAGCTACAATTTTAATTGGTATTTGTGAGCGGTTGCTTGTATTTGATTATAATAGGGCAAATAATGTGTGCCAATGCTTAGCCATGAAAGTTTAAACTTACAAAACATAAAAAAAGGCAAAAATGATAATAATGAGAAGGTGCCTATTAAAGGGGTGAGCCTTGTTTGAGCTAAAGGTGAAATGAATGGAAATGCAAATAGGTAGAATCATTTAACCTGCAAAAAGAGTGAAAAAGGGTGAGATTAAAGGTTATTTGTGCTTTTGCTGACACAACAGCCTGTTTTTTTTTTAAACATTACTATTATTTAGGTAGTTAATACTACCCTGATTCCTGGTTTCGGCCTCTATGTATCGGTAGATTATTATTATTATTGCAGATTTATATAGCGCCAACATCTTCCGTAGCGCTTTACAATTACATATATACATTCACATCAGGCCCTGCCCTGAAGAGCTTACAATCTAAGCACATTTATTTGACACATGCCTGACCTATCAGTATGTCTTTATGACTGTGGGGGAAACCGGAGTGCCCGGAGGAAACCCACGCAAGCGTGGGGAGAACATGCAAACTCCTTGCAGATGTGTCCAAAGGTGGAATCATCAGTGCTAACCACTGAGCCACCGTGCTGCCCATATATACCTTTTTGCCAGATTTCGTTAAGCTATGTACACAAATCAAACAAGGATGCTCGGCTACTGCAAAGCAGACTGTTTCTGGATAAGGACTGTAACATTTACCCCAAAGCATTTTTTTAATGAATACCAATTATCATTATCTATTGTACATCTGAACTGTGGGTTAAACAACTTTTAGATTCACCTGTAGTGTTTCATGTTGAGTTAAAACTAGTAATTATCATTGTCAATTTCTCACAACTCTGTGCTGTTGCAATGGGTCTAGTGATGTAAACCGTGCCACATTATTTTCCTTTACATTTACTAAGTGGTTAAAAATGTAATAATTTGACATGGCAGTGCCGGTGACAGACATAAGACTTGCAAGAGCAAAGAGTTAGATTAATGGACAAAAAACATGCACTGTTGTTTTTTCCAGAACACAAATGAAATGGGGAAAAACATAAATACATACAATAAAAGGAATGAGGGGGCACTCAGGGGTGTTATTATTATACGTTTTGGCACCTGAGACAAACATTGAAAAGATACCCCTACCACCCCAACCCCCCCCCCCCCCCTAGTGATAGGGGTGTATGAGTATAGTTCACCACCCTGAAGTAGCAATGAATTTTTAAAGAGGACATTCTAAAGAGAGTAAGGTAAAAAAAATACACAGGGATATTTTATACAGTTACTTAAACAGTCCCCATGTGTCATATAACAGAACCCCCCCCAATAATCTATAAAGTAAAGTGTATGTAACAGATATGTGTGCTATGATTTTGATTTTGCTGTTAAGCATGTTGCCACACTTACGTACCAGGGCACCTGCTGCCCCGTGACAAATATTTTACCTAGCATCATTAGAGATTCACCCCTTGGAGCACTCCTTAAGCTTTTGGTATTGGTTTAGGTTTTTGCACTTATCTTACTGATACCAAAAAATTCATTAGTTTCTTTTTTTGAAATGGTAACTGTGCAGAATTACACTGGAAAAGTGAAAGCGCCTACTAATTTGCGCTTACTTTGAGGATTCACCAAGGACATATTGGCTGAATGATCTTTTTATCTAATCTAATGCCCATTTAAAATGGGTAGCTTTGTTATTAAATGCAGATATTATTGATGTGAGTTATATTTGTAAATGCAAATACGAAGAGAAGACACACACAGTATGCCATAACTTTTAATTGATTATAACTCTATCTTTAAATGATTATCCCTATCAGCATATTAGCATGAGGTGTTCAAGAATATGTTAGTTATATTAGATATAACCTACCCATGTAGTGGATTTCTATAAGAGGATCTGTAAGATTATATCCTTATAATCTTACAGTTCCAGGAGGAGAAGGAAACCAGAAGCCACAAAGGGGTAGGTTATAATAAATAATGCACCCTGAACTGTAAATTAAAGGGATATTAGAAGTCACCTTGGAGTTCCGTGCCCTGTATAAAAGGTACCCGGCCTGCGGCCTTGTGCTTTCATATGGTCACGGAACTCCTCTGTGACTTCTAATATCCTTATAATTTACAGTTGGGGGTGCATTATCCACTATATTATTGGTTAGGCTAATTTCATTGATATAAACCAGTTTGGTCTAAAGAACAATTAGCTGGTTACTAAAGGGTGAGATTAGGTCCATGAGTGTTTTGGGCATACAATAAAAAACAATAACTGAATGTAGAAAATCATTTTTTTGGGAAATAATCTAGTTTAGAATTTAGTTGAATATTTAAGTCAAGTCTGTTATGGCTCTGAGAGGCTGTAAAAAGGACCCTTTGTTTTAACCAATACTAATACAAGCATAACAGCATTGTCATTCACTGTCCTTTTTTTTATAATAGCATGAGACTGTTTTTTCTTCATATTGTAAATTGCCTTTTGATGAAAGGCAGTTTACTTAGAACCTGTCCGTCCTGAATTAATTTCTGAATTGCTCTGTCTTTCTTATGTCTCTGTATTATTTGACTTTCTTTTGACAGATCAAGCTTTCTCTTTTTTCATTGTAATCAACACATGCAGAAATGGAGAATTAAGTTTAGCTGCTTTAAAACACATATTTAATGTGTTCAGCCATTAAAGAGCCTCTAAAAAATGTACAGTGTAGAGCTGCAGAATCGTAATATAAGGAGTTGTAGTAGAATTGAATGTAACCCCTCCATGAGTACAGTAATGTCAACTTTGTTTTTGTTGACTCAGTAGTATACTGTATATAAGAAACTTTCAGGAACATATAATGAAGCTGCATTTGCTTCAGTGCACCTGATTGCCTAAACAACTGTAGATTTTTTTACCCATAGTTCTGAAATGCATAGTCATAATTATCCAATCATTTTACAGTTTCCCTGACTGATGCACCTGCAGCTATTCAGCTTCATTCAAAGGGGTTTGATCTCTCACGATATTGTGGAAACTCACAAGTGCTGATTTTCAGTTTTCTTTTATATGAAAAACATGCCGCTCATTAATTTGTATGGAATTAGTATGAAACTTGTTTGTAGAATCCTTTGTAGCGGAAATTTAGATCAAATTTTGTTTCCAGTGGTGCAAGAGGGCTAGACTGTAGACAATAATTAGTACATGGATCTACTGATCCTTGCTCACTCAACATTACCAAATTGAAAATAATAAGATGTAGCAAATGTCCACTTGCCCAAGGGCAATAGCAGGTCACTGGCAAGAAATAAAAAAGTAAAAACAATTAGAAAAGGAGGATAAAAAGGCAATATACATAATGGACAAGGTAGATATAAATTCAAATTGACATGGTTCTCTAGAACCCTGGAATTTAGACTGCAGTTAAAGCATAATTAACCACTGTGTTTTCTATTGTTTTGTTTACATTTTTCAATAAAGTTATTTTATGTAAGATAAAAAAATAGTTTTGTTCAGCTTAAAGGACAACTCCACCCTCATAATAACATCTTTGAGAAAGAATGGCCCTTTTTAAAATATGTTGATATATCATAGTTTGTCCTATGAATTTATTACTGTATGCCTGCTATGCTTCTGGATGCCTCATGGAAACTGAGCAATTTAGAAACCTGTACTTAGCCTGTGCTGAGCCTGGGCATGCCCAGAAGAGGCAGACAGGGAATTAACATTCAGTCATTGGCTGTGATGTCAACTGTCAAATCCATAACTGACAGTAGCTAATTGGAAGAACCAGGAAGCAGAAACAGGGGAAACAGGACATTGTGCAGGATTTCAGGTTAGACTTGTATATTTCAGATTTCAAACTATTACCGTTTAGGGTTTTGGAGAGTGATTTACCTGTATGTAAGTTTTTATTTTGGGGCTGGACTTGCCCTTTAAACTTTCTCTTTTTAGTTGATGTTGCATTTCTCCATATTTGTTTATTATTGGACCCCAGTAGTTTGTGATGTCAGCCATATTCATGAATATATGTCTAGTTCAAGTGAAGAGGAGGAGCAGCACCCAAAATTGTATCAATTAACAATTCATTATTAGAATTTACTTCTCAAAAGTCAAGTTAACGAAAATTTAAATATAAATGGAATGATTTTAAAGATATAATAATGGGAACCATTTAAATTTGATCCAGGTACCATGCATGTAAACACAAAACATATTCATCAGTTGATAATTATGCAAGAAATGCTTTGAGTCAATGCTTTATTCTGGTCCATATTACTTGAAAACAAACAAGGACAGAGGCTACAGGCCCCACAGCAATCACTTAAAGCACTTACGATATCCTATAAAAAGGAATCCTTAATGTGGTTTGTAATATACATATACTATACCCAACATAAATATATAAATATGTATATCACTAGGTCTAAAGTGCAAATATTCTAGACATAAAGTGCAATGATCAGGAACCCAAATAACTTAAAAACAATAATAATATATCATTACATTTTAATACTTTTTTAATACAATTGTGCCAAAATTGTCAGTTATGTAAAGTGATGTTTTGAATTCCACAGCAAGTAAAGTTTAAAAAATACAGAAATATAAAATTGTCATGTGCAGTGCTTTACACAATCATCATTCTGTAATAGTAGCAAGCAGTTGTGTGTCTCTGGCCAGCTGTATGACAGACACTTTGGCTATTATTTTAGTGTTTTCTTAACATTTTTTAAGATAAGTGAATATCTTGTAGAAACCTATTGACCTCTGATGACTTTTTACAAGAGTCTTATCAAATTACTCCTCTAGTGATCATTTTAAAAAGGCTAAGGAAAATTACTTTTGGATTTACCTTCGCCCAAAAAGCTTAAAACTATTACAAATTCTCTCAGAGGCATCTTGTAAATGATTCAGTCCCACGGTAGCTAGGCCACTTTATTGTTCTTTAATCTAATTATTTTATGTCATGGGTACAATACGAGCTTGCCAAATATCCCTGGATAATGCACAGATTTGTTTAATTTTGCATGAATGCATAAGGAGTTACTTCTGTTCCATCTAAGATAAATTATGTAAATGCTTTTTCAAATATCATTCAGGCTCTGCCATTACACTATACTTTTAGACGCAGGAAAAGGTTGTGTACTGTGTTAGCCAATCAAAATGTTTACAGTGTAACCCTTTTCAAATAAAAAAATAACAAAAGTGGTATAAAGGTGATACCTTTATTGGCTAACTAAGATAATCATAGCAAGCTTTCAGAACACTCTAGTTCCTTTTTTAAGCTGGTTCTTGAAGCTGATCAACTTGAAAAAGGAACTAGAATATTCTGAAAGCTTTATACCAATTTTGTTATTTTTTTATTTAAAAAGGGTTACCCTGTAAACATTTTGACTAGCTAACACAGTCCACCACCTTTTCCTGCGTTGGCAAAGAACTCAGTAATATATACCGTTAGATATACATATAGATACAAACTATTACTTATACTATTATTTGTTGTTGTAAAATTCTCTGCCTGTGGTAAACCACTTTGGTGAAAAGGCATCATAATTAAATAAAATAATGAAACTAAATGCAGCAGAGTTATTACATTGCCAATCACCAGGAGGCTGCTACTATGCAACAAAGGGATTCAAACAGCAAAAACACAAAAAAGTAAAACTACAGTTACTAAAACATATATATAGTAAAAGAAAATGTAACCCTTAAATGGACTTTCATGATGCGTAAACACTTGGCCTCTGCCCGTTTTTATGGTCATGAAACTCTTTTTAATGTTAGTGTATTATACAGTAAAAGATAGAAATCCCTTGTAGATTACACACAAAACACAATTATTGTGATATCATCAGCTATAATTATTGTTTAGCTGTGCCATCTGTGTATATTTTTTAACACAGTATAGGAATTTCAGAAGTTATCATGGAGTTTCATAACATTTTCATGACCTAAGCAGCTTGTCAACTCTCCACTATAAATGTATTCTCTGTGACCTTTTTGCTTCCAAAACTATGCAACCCCATTCATTTGCTTGTGAAGGTTCTCATTCATCCAGGTCATGGTATATCTGTTGTATTCAATTAGATCAACTGGACTTGAAGTTTAGTTCTTGAAGACGTTTCGCTAGTCATCCGACTGGCTTTCTCAATTCAGAATGACTTGTACAAGAATCTGTGGCAATTATGTACCCTGGAAAATCCCAATTAGCCTATCACAGCCAGGTGTTAAGGGTGTGATTGGATAGTGGCTAAGAGGTGTTATAGGAACGCCCAGAGTAAGGTGTTAAAACAGCATTGTACATGGCAGACAGTTTTTTTTTTTTTTTCAAAAAACATCGTATCCCTGTCTGCTTTAAACCGAACAACACACTGAGGCAGCAATTGGTACATCCGAAAGACCCAATACCAAAACACAAGAAAAGCGACATCATATATGCAGTGCAGTGAAGAATGCTCTGATTTGTATGTGGGGGAGACCAAACAGCAACTGTATCAACGTATGGCCCAGCACAGAAGAGCCAATTCCTCGGGTCAGGACTCAGCCGTGTACCTGCATCTTAAGGATAAAGGACATACCTTTGAAGATTGTAATGTTAACATATTGGCGAAGGAACGTGACTGGTTCAAGAGAGGTGTTAAGGAGGCCATTTATGTGAAAATAAAGAAACCAAGCCTAAATAGAGGTGGGGGGGTTCGACACCAACTGTCTGCCATGTACAATGCTGTTTTAACACCTTACTCTGGGCGTTCGTATAACACCTCTTAGCCACTATCCAATCACACCCTTAACACCTGGCTGTGATATGCTAATTGGGATTTTCCAGGGTACATAATTGCCACAGATTCTTGTACAAGTCATTCTGAATTGAGAAAGCCAGTCGGATGACTAGCGAAACGTCTTCAAGAACTAAACTTCAAGTCCAGTTGATCTAATTGAATACAACAGATAAACCCCATTCATTGTTTCTTACCTTACAATCAATCAAAAGGTGAGGAAGTTGACCATCATTTATCATTCTTAAGGTGGTAAAGTATCCCTCTGCAGAACCAATTAGACTTTGGGTAGGAAGATAGGAAAAATGATAGAGGCAGTGCTAAAAGAAATGAGCCACCTTGCTGAACATTTGGAGATGTATGGCAGCACACACAACTGCACACTTGACACACACCCATATTCAAATACACATTAACATACAAACACACATTTGCTCACTAGCACATACACAGCATACATTCTGCTCTGACCTGATGAAGAGGGTATAGCCCTTGAAAGCTTGTCAACTAAACAAACTGTTACAGGTAATCCTTAGGAAAAGTATCACAGTGCTCTTATTTTTTAATAAGACACAAACAAAGCCAGTCTTATGGGAAAGAAGACTTGAAATTTAAGTCATGCACCAATATGTACATCTGCTGCAATAAATCTGAACCCAATATTTAAGTTGTGCTCGTCTTGTAAATCTTGCTATATCCAGCTATTTGGAAGACTTATAATAAGCAGGTAATAGAACTTATAATGCAGTGCTACAACAAAAATCAATAAGAGCAAAAAGTAGAAAATAAAAATCTCAAACAACCAACAGGGATCATAACTCAAGATCACGAAAAACTTGTGAAATGAAGTGAAAAATAGATTACTACCCAAGTGAACAGTTTATATCAATAATACCAGCCTCTCAAAGAATTCTGTTCAGAATGGTTTTAATCTTTCAGAATTACATTTTCTCTTTATACCACAATAATATTTTGGCATACAAGACATAAATAGCTTGTTTATTTGCATTGCATATGACGTTAATGGTAAAGTAATATTAACATTTTTAGAGGGCATCTAAAGCTTCTGGAATCCATCACATTAGTATCCCTCAATCACCATGATAAATAACTTTCAAAAATTTTAACAACAGGGAAAAAATCTAGCTGTGGATCACCTTTTATTCTTTGGGACTGTAATGTGGAGGGCCTTAAAAAGGCATTTGCACTAAATAATTATGCAGACATGCGTGAAAATATGCCTGCACTGATATATTCTAATACTGATCTGCAAGCAAGTAAGCACAAAACTCAACACAATTCCACAGCATTGGTTTAGCCAATGAAGACACCAAGATTTTAAAAATGGTCTGGCTTCCATCACACTCAATATTTTGGTCAGATTGGTGGGGTGATCAGTTTGAACAATCTTACCATTACTAACTAGATTGTAAGTTCTACAGGGTAGGGACCTCATTGTGACAAAGCTCTAGCACTTCTATTTACATAATTTATATATTATATATGTAGTGAACTATCTATGTATTTGTTCAGCTTGTATGACTTTACTGTATTTTGTTAACATACAGCGCTGTTTTCCCATGTAGCGCATTATAAATAAACTATACATACATACATACATAAAAGCATGTTTTCAATGAGCCTATATTGCGGGCCAAAATATTGGCATGTTTAATTTAGACCCAAATATAATAGGTTAGTACATCTGTTGTATTCAATTAGATCAACTGGACTTGAAGTTTAGTTCTTGAAGACGATTCGCTAGTCATCCGAATGGCTTTCTCAATTCAGAATGACTTGTAAAAGAATCTGTGGCAATTATGTACCCTGGAAAATCCCAATTAGCATATCACTGCCAGGTGTTAAGGGCGTGATTAGATAGTGGCTAAGAGGTGTTATAGGAACGCCCAGGGTAATGTGTCAAAACAGCATTGTACATGGCAGACAGTTGGTGTCGAACCCCTCCACCTCTATTTAGGCTTGGTTTCTTTATTTTCACATAAATGGCCTCCTTAACGCCTCTCTTGAACCAGTCACATTCCTTTGCCAATATGTTAACATTACAATCTTCAAAGGTATGTCCTTTATCGTTAAGATGCAGGTACACGGGTGACCCGAGGAATTGGCTCTTCTGTGCTGGGCCATACGTTGATGCAGTTGCTGTTTGGTCTCCCCCACATACAAATCAGAGCATTATTCACTGCACTGCACTGCGTATATGATGTCGCTTTTCTTGTGTTTGGGTATTGGGTCTTTCGGATGTACCAATTGCTGCCTCAGTGTGTTGTTTGGTTTAAAGCAGACAGGGATACGGTGTTTTTTGAAAATTCTTCTTAATTTCTCGGAGACCCCTGCTACATATGGGATGACCATGTTCTTTCTCCTGTCTTGCTTTTCCCCTTCACTGTTGGTATTCGTGTTTTTTCATTCCTTCTACTTCTTTTGACAAAGACCCAGTCTGGATATCCACAAGTTTTAAGGGCTTTTCTGAGATGTTTCAATCACGCCCTTAACACTTGGCTGTGATATGCTAATTGGGATTTATCATTGTACATAATTGCCACAGATTCTTGTACAAGTTATTCTGAATTGAGAAAGCCAGTCGGTTGAATAGGGAAACGTCTTCAAGAACTAAACTTCAAGTCCAGTTGATCTAAATGAATACAACAGGTATACCATGACCTGGATGAATGAGAACCTTCACAAGAATAGGTTAGTACATTTGTTGCCTGTGATTATTGTAACAAAATCAGAGTATAGCCTTTAATCAGGCCCTTTTAATAATGCATTACAACAAATAGTATGTTAAATCAATCCTTCATCCTATGGTGTGCTAGTTATGGTACAGCAAGCATCTTAAATACGAATTATAGCACAGATTTATCTACCACTTTTCATCATCAGCTCATCACATTTGCTCTCCAGTAAGAAGACACAAGGCTATTCTACCACTATTGTTAAAAAAAAATATTCTTCTCATGCAGGCACAACATGGCTGCTAGAAGTTTTAGATCTCATTAACAGTAGGGCATTATCTAAATTCAACATCTTGAAAAGTATCATTTGACATTGACTGCAATAATATATTACTCACAGCAGAACTGCAAGGGAGAAATATTTCCTGAAGGCGCAACATAAAATGAGGTATTATGAATTCACTATACTGCATCTTAATGAAATGGGTCTATGCACAGATAAAATAAAAATTTTGCTTTACTGACATGCACGCCAGAATTATATCCCTAAGCATCACATTGAGAGAATCAGCACTCGTTCTATAACTGCATTAAAAACCTCTCTACTTCTACCACCAATCAGTCAAGAAAGACCATCCATTCCTACAGAATGCTTATTATTTCCTTAAAATAATCTTAAATAACTATCATTACATTTTCTTTTATAGACATAAATTATACTGAAATGTGCTTCTAATTATGTACTTCTTTGTAACTTAAGAAACCGTTTTATCCAGGTGCAATAGTTTGCCGTTAGCAGCTTTATTTATAAACTAGCTACTGTTTTTTTGCAAAGACTTCTAATAGTATTTAAACTCAAAACTGCTTTGTATTAAAAGCTAAAATACGAATACCTCCTGCCCCACTGTATGGCTAGTAATTAAAAAACGAATCCAATCAGATCTCTTGTTACATTAATGATTTTATCACTTTCCTTTAAATGGTATGAAATGAAAGATTTTTTACATTTAAATTTTATTATTATTGTGAATTTATATAGCGCCAATTTCTTCAGTAGCGCTTTACAATTACATGTATAAATTCACATCAGGCGCTGCCCTGAAGAGATTACAATCTAAGCATAAACAATCTATCAGTATGTCTTTATATTTTGTGGGGGAAACCGGAGTTCCCAGATGAAACCCACACAAGCACGGGGAGAACACACAAACTCCTTGCAGATGTGTTGAATGGTGAATTTGAACTCAGGACTTCAGCGCTGCAAGGCATCAGTGCTAACCACTGAGCCACCATGCTAAATCCACTACAAGCTCTGTACCTACCTACACAGAAGAATCTTATATAGTCACCCTTTTGAAGACGAGAATTCTGTTTAATTCTATTTGTAGGGCTTATCAAATGTTTTGGATAAATATGCAGTATGTCAAATTACTTAACTTGAATTTGTTTAGCGCAGTAATAAAAGATTGTGATAGTTTATTGACTAGCTGAACAAATGAAAATTCCAAGCTAAAATATTTCCCTTCTTTTCATAAAGCATAGAGAAAAATAACAAATATTGTACAATAAAAAAACTATGAATATTAAACAAAACTTCCTTTATAGGTCTATGCCCCTAGAACAAAAGTTTTTTTTTTTAAATGTTGCTAATTGCTAATTTGTTTTAGTTAACCATTTAAAGGGGCACTACACTGAAAAAATGACTTTGCCTCATCTTAATCTATAATTGAATACATATAAGTAGCACTTACTCTGATTTGCGTATGTTGCTGCATGCCTTCAATCCCTCCTCCCTCTTTTAACCACTCCCACTTCCATCCGACCTGACTTTTCCCCCCCAAACCAACTGTCAAGCCTGCACACAGCATACAGCATTCCAACTGTCAAAACTCTGTCACCATTCCAGCTACAGTAAAACTACTGACAGAATAATAGTTTTTGAGAGCAATTAACTTGATTGACAGCTGAAATATAAGAAGTTTAAGATTGGATATCTAAAGAAACAGGGGGCAGATCAACGAAAAAAAATTATACAGTAGTGGTTGGGAAGGATGATAGTTTCCAGTTATGGTCAATTTAAAATAACCTATTTTTCGGTATAGATGCACTTTAACATGTTTTCATAATTATTGTATACTGGTTTACTACCCTTATAATACACCTTAGAATAAAACACATGACTTTGTATTTAGTTGGCTGTATTTTCCAACTTTTAATGATTAGGTGGTGGGGCGACATTGTTTTTGCCCCTGCCCCATCACACCTCTAATGATCCCCATATACGCACCAATTGCGGCCGTACGATTTCAGGATATCCTGATATCGTACGATTGGCGGATTGTGTATGGCCGATCGTACAATCATTATACAATTTTTTTTTACTATTAGGCAAATGGAAACTATTTTATTGTACAATTGGGATAAGTTTGTCTATGGACCCTTAACCCAAACTTGTTCAATCCCATTGGAGACTCTCTTCATTTGCCAATGGCTCATTAATTGCCAACAGATCTGAGACAAAGAGAGAAGACCCCAGAATTGTCATGGTAGTTTAAAACTCATGACTGTTGGGATGTATTTGATGTCTTCAGAGGGACAACACACTGATGCATCAGGAATTTCAAAATGGTTGAACTTTGAAACACTTAAGAGCCCATTTTAAAATATGCAGTAGTTAGTAACAAGTAACGAGACAACACCTTCTCACATCTGATAAAATACTGAATGGAATCTGCATTTACACTGCATTGTAAAATTCCAGTACTGTGTGGTGTTTTACAACAAAAATCTGTACTGCAAATGGATGCAAATTGTATATATAAAAAAAAGTCACACAACAGCAGCTAGAACCTGCATGGTTTGTCTTAAAGCAAGATTTGTTATAAAAAGGTATTTAGAATGAAGGGAGATAAAATGTCTTTTTATTTAGCACTGGTAAAATATTTAGCACAAAATATGCAGTCAAGGCTGTGGAGCTTTGGATTCTATTATACAAAAGACAATTACACAACTGGAGGAAGTTCAGAAGATGAATTCATTGATTAAAAATAAGCTTAAAGGAATCAAATATGCAAGCTGGCATTCTTTACATTGGAATTCATTTCCTGAAGATGTTGAACTAGATCTTTCTATAAAAAAATTTAAGGAAGGATTTATAAAAGTTTTTCTAAGGGATCAAAAAAAATAGGGAGAGTTTAAAGGTGCCCGTACACATGTGGCCACAGTCGCAAACTCACAATGCAATTCTGATGGAATCAGATAATGACTTTAACGATGCAACCATAGAAAGCAATTGTTCTGTATATACTTAAAGGATAAGTGCACTGTAAAATCAAGTTATGTTCATTTGGAAGCTGCAGCTTTAAAAATACCGTTGCCATATTTTTTTTTACCTATACCCCTCCAGAGCCTAGCTTTGTGCCTTGGAAGTTGCTGACATCTTGTTACTGGTTTGCTGAATGTTAAGCTCCGCCACTCTGAGATTTCCTCTGCTTTCTCCTGCTTGAGCCTCAAACAGTAATGCCTGTGAGTTCCGTGCACTCTCCTGCTTGAGCCTCAAACAGTAATACCTGTGAGTTCCATGCACTCTCCTGCTTGAGCCTCAAACAGTAATGTCTGGGAGTTCTGTGCACTCTCCTGCTTTAGCCTCAAACAGTAATGCCTGTGAGTTCCGTGCACGTGCGTGTGCAGTAAAAAAGCATTACAATAAATATAATCCCCTGAAGAACTGGATATGATAACTGTGTGTAAGTGCACTGTTGACAAAAACTCTCATGCGTGCAGTAAAAAAGCATTACAATAAATATAATCCCCTGAAGAAATGGATATAATAACTGTGTGTAAGTGCACTGTTGACAAAAACTCTCATGCAATAGCGATAAATGTAAAAAATGGTAAAAAAACTCATGAGAGAAAGTTCAAGAGTGAGTATCACTATATAATTATAGATTTGTTTGAGGTTGGACTAGATTGGCAGTTGTTACAGATTGAGCACCTATATTAATCTTTGTATGTGCACTCTTAGGCCACAACTCTTGGCTTCAGTTCACTTCTCCTGCCTAATATGGACTTGGCTAAAAACGACTAGTAGGCGTGATCTGCTCATTCTGCTGTAACAATTTCCTGCAGTAGTTTAGGCTTGGGAACACGCAAAGACACAATGGTCAGTGACCACTCTGAATTCTGGGAAATAAAACTCAAACCTCATGTTAAAAAAGAAAATTTCTCAGCACCTACATCAAAATGAGAGGTGAGACGTTGATCGCTGTTTTTTTTATAAATGTGCCCTGCCTTCTGATTCAGTTTTGTTCTGAGGCTGTAGTTGTTATTTTATAGGAGTTAAAATTGTAGACTGAATTCCTTTAGCTACATATTATTTTACTTAAATACTTAATAATAAAGTTCCAACAATAGTTTCAGCTGACAGATTGGTACTCTGTTGGCGAAAAATAGTCACAGGTCCAATATTCAGGCCTGACTGGTTGTGCAGCCTACTGAATATGCCACAATCAGCTGGAAGTTACCAATGTTTTCAATATTTGCTTTTGACTGGTGAATTACATAAATACTTTGTGGATCAAACAATATATCAGACCAGGAGATCAGTTTGAAATATCAACCCATGTGAACCAGTCCTAATTTGAGATGGCCGTTCGTTTTCGAACTTCCGAACTTCAGTAAAAGTTTGGAAGTTCGAAAATGAACCCATTGAAGTCAATAGGGAGAAATAATTCAAAAAGTTTGGATTAAATACAGTTAAAATAGCAATGATGACTTACTGTCATGATGACTGAATTTGTTGGTGTAAATGCCCTTACGCATTGGTTCCCTTGTGAAATTTACCTTTGAATTTATTGAAAAATGAGATTTTTTTATGAAAACTTAATTTTCTTTATTTTTCCAAATAAAAGTGGCAAAAAATGAGATTTGAGCTTAAATTAAATTTATATATATATATTCTCCTGCCTTTTGTGAGTTTTCATACTGCAGCACTTCTTCTGGCAAAAAAATGTAGACGAATGCAAAACTGGCTGGCACTGAAAGGGTTAATATAAAATATTTTATATTTATACATATATATATATATTACCATAGAGAGCAGAAGAGGCACTCACGGGTCTTGTAAGTAAAACATAGCATGTTTTACTTTACATGGTTTTGTACAATACCAGTTTTAATTGATTTTACCTGTGATGTGTTTCCCAGCTGTTCCACTCAGTCCCATTTAATCATGAAATCCTGCTCAACAGGAATTCTGTGGCATAGATGCTGTTCACTATATACATGTTGCCACTGGGAAAAATCGAAAAAAAAAACATGGCCTGACATATCATTGCTATGTTGATGACACCCAACTGTATTTATCATTCAAACATGGCATCACCGACCCTAACCCACAAATAAACAAATGCTTAGCTAATGATAACTGGCTAAAATGAAATGCTGCCAAAACTGAAGTTCTAGTTATTGGAGGTCAGCGCTCAACAGCAAAGCAGCTCCAGTCTCAGGAAGTACCATTAAGAATAGGAAGCTCAGACCTGAACAACTCAGACTTTGTGCACAGCCTGGGTGATTGATGGGGAACTAAACTTCAGGAACTAAATCTCAGCTGTTGTAAAAAAAATTTCCATCTTTCACGTAAGGAACATTGCAAAAATAAAGCACCTAATTTCTCCAGCAGATCTTCCAACCCTGGTCCATGCATTCATCACATCACGGTTGGACTACTGCAATGTTCTCTATACAGGCCTTCCAAAAAAAGACCTGCACCGCCTGCAAATAGTACAGAATGCCGGCTGCGAGGCTATTAACAAGCCAACCCCACTTTCAACATAACACCAACCTTTCGCTCACTCCATTGGCTACCCATAAAATTGAGAATTCTGTTTAAGATTGGCTTATTGACATTCAAATCCTTGCACAATCTGGGCCCTGGATACCTGAAAGACTTGCTGCAACTGTATCACACCCCACACAATCTTAGATCAAAAGGATCCAATAACCTGGTCACCCCTAGAGTGCTTCTGTCATGCTGCCCCTACACTGTGGAACTCTCTGCCACACCCAATCAGGACATCCCCATCCCTGAAAACATTTAAATCCAAACAGAAAAGCCACCAGTTTGGTCTGGAATTTATGAACACCTACCTATTTTCCACCTGTATTTTCCTCTGTACTGATCTGAGACATCTCCTTTAGGAGAAAAGTGCTTTACAAATGTTATTGTATTGTATTGTATTATTGTATGACCCCTATGAGATTAAAATGAATCCCACTAGATAAGAATTTTTGTCAGATCTATTGCTGACAGTTTGCAGGTGAGAACAGCCGTTTCCCATATTACTTTTTGTTCTGCAGAACAGACAAACAAGAAATATATACCCTAAAAAGCATTTTGGGGCAATGTAAAAAGTGCTGCTATTGCATAAACACGAATTAAAGCCACATTAACGGATATACCAAGGGTTCGCAAGTTTTGAAGCAGTTACTGTGCTGTGTAAAAAGGATTTCAGTGCGGGTATTCATCCATCAACTTCAACGAGCAGTATGAAATCTTAAAGGGCAACTAAAGCCACAGAACAAAACTGAACCAGAAGTCAGGACACCTTGATATAAAACCAGTAATCTGTGTCTTACCTCTCATTTTGATACAGGCGCTGGTAAATTTTACCTAAATAACATATGGTTTGTGCTTTACTTCTCAGCATTCTAGTATCAGACAGTTTGGTCAACGACCATTATGTTCTGCACATGCTCAGACCTTTGCTATGGCACAAGCTTGTTACAGTTGGTCACACCCATTAATAATCTCTAGCCAATCCTTTTACAGGACAGATAAAGCAAGGAAGCATGTGACTGAGGTCAGAAGGTATGGTCTGACACCGCACATACACACAGATACTTCATCCAGTTCTTAACAGGCTTTGATTTACTTTAACAGAGTTTACTAAAGTGTCATTTTATAGTTTATTGGTGTTTTTAGGGGGGTTGTTTTCAGATTCTGGAGTATGAAAAATTGGGTTTAGTTCTCCTTTAAGCATTTCAACCCAATGATGCATTCTGATACCTGCATAAGGAAAGGCTAGCAGGGTTAAAGTAAACTAAAGGAATGCAATCTCTTACATAAAGGAGGGTTGGGATGCTGCCTGCAATTTTAAACTGTCACCACAGTTCCTCTTCAAGAATAGCAATCTCTTTCCTTTATTGAAATGGCTATTCACATGTTTTTCAAAAGCAACCAAGGAGCCAAATTAATAACCCTTTTAACCAGCACCTATAATAGGACATGGAAACACACAACATAGCCATAAAATGTACAAGTGACTAAGTCATATCACATAAAATAGCATGACTGTAAATGGTTAAGCAGTTGCTTTTCACAGAGTAATAAATATGGCTTGAAAAGACAGAGCTGGAGAAAGCCCCCAAGGCAATGGTTTGAAAAAATCTGAGAATTTTGAAACTTTCCTTTATACCTAATAAATGGTTTATGGATCCCGTGCATTGTCTTTTGGCACAAATTAAAGACAAATAGGAAGAGCCTGCACTAGAACAAGAGATTTTGGATGCGCATCCTATCGCATCCAAAATCTTCTTACAATTTTTAATGCAGTAGGATGTGCGATCAGTAGCGCCGAACCCTTAAAGTGTATCTATACTGAAAAAAAATACTAAAAACCCCTATTAGGTTTTTACATTTCAAATGAGCATAGAATCTGCTATTCCTTATATCAGGAATAAAATACAGAGGATAAGCGCTCAATTGTGATATAACTCATTTATTGAGACTTGCAGTGCACAATGTTTTGGGGTTTTCCCCCTTCCTCAGGTGCATAAATCAACATATCATGTGCTTGCTTAAATACATTTAACTCCCCCCCCCCCAAGGGGTGTCAACATCTGGAAGGAAATTAAAAAAAAGAACAATTTCAGTGGCATGATGTATTTGGTATAGAGTAAAAATAAGATTTAAAAACTTGTAGATTATTAAAGCAAAGAATTAGAAGGAGCGAGAATATGTCAACTTTAATAAAGGTGTGGTTTTAATTTGTTTTAAAATAGCACATTTTACAGAAAGCACAAGCACTTTTCCTTAAAGGGAAGAAATGTATAATCTTTTATCCACTAGATAAAAGATTATATAAAAAGAGTTTTATCACAATGTTTTAAGAAATAAAGTGAAAAAGGTATTATAATATGTAGCACAAATTTATATTTAATAATTGTGTGGTTAAGTTAAGTAAAATGTATGTTTTAATGATAGTGGGACGAAGATGTTAATAATATGCAATTTGCACAAGCATGTATTTGTTCACACCCCTTAGGGGGAGGAGTTAAATGTATTTAAGCAAGCACATAATATGTTGATTTATATAAGTCCCTTTAAAACAGATTGGCTACTTTAGGACTACCGTAATCAATTGTAAGAATGATTAGAATGTATCTAATTTGTTCCAGCAAATATGATATGTAGCTATTTATGTTATCTCCATTGCAGGTTTGTATATGGACAATTTGCGATAAAGTATTTGAATGTAAAAATTATTGCCATAATGAGCTGTTACATAGTATGTATTGTGGACACATTGTTAGATACTACATACCTCAATAAGATACATTTCTGTATCGTCTTATTGTAATGTATCTGTGTGAATAATGTGATATGCCTTTAATTTGAGTAAAGGATGGAGCTAACGGGGACAAAGCCCCGTTTGCTTGAAGTGGATGCAGGAGCGAAACACGTGTTGATGAAAGGACCCATCCTGGCTTGTAGGAGCACAGTAGGAAATTGCCTTTCCGTTTGAGCTTTGGATCTGGAGTTGGGAACCGTGACTCTAAGAATCCGAGGAGATCCAACAGTGGGTGAAGAAGTGTGGCCGCTGACTTGTAAGTATTCACTGCCGGACAAGCATCGGACAGGTATGGCTGGGCTGTGCACTATAGTCCCGCGGAAATGCTAAGAGGATTGTTTGCATTGTCTCTCTTGGTTACACATCGGAATACACACATATGCTTTATGCTCATTGGAATATGGTACCCTGGATGGAATCTTTTTCATTGGTGCCTGGGGACGCCTAGGTTTTTTATTGTGTGTACTTGGTGATGTCTTAGGGGAATGTTAGGTATGTTTTATATTTTTTATTTAAGGGACAAGAATAAAGTCTGATATATTTTCATAAACCTGCCAATGCTCAGTACTTTGAGAAAAGTTTCTTGTTTGGGATTTTTCAGTTTTTTTTATGTAAGTATGATGATTTATGCACCTGAGGAAGGGAAAAAAAACCCAAAACGTTGTGCACTCAAATGAGTTATAT
The DNA here is from genome assembly GCA_019447015.1 of Hymenochirus boettgeri. NCBI lineage: Eukaryota > Metazoa > Chordata > Amphibia > Anura > Pipidae > Hymenochirus > Hymenochirus boettgeri. The sequence goes on from CM033474.1 coordinate 156,514,569, forward strand.
CACAACTGAGTGTGTATCCCCTGTATTTTATTCCTGGTATATGGATTCCACTGCCAGTGGTTGGGCAGGTTGGGGAGGGAGCACCATTGAAGATTAACAGAGAAGGTGTGCGGAGAGAAAATAAGTTAATATAAAATCTGCTATTGTGTAACCCAGCATCATCCTGCAATAGGATTTGGATAAGTGCACCTTTATTTCATTAAAATGAAAGGTAGGACCATTTTAATGAAATAGAGGTGCACTTATCCAAGTCCTATTGCAGGATGATGTTGGGTTACACAATTGCACATTCATCTAATAAGAAAAAGTGGAAATATTCTCTTCTACCTTCCTGTAAATTATACTTTTCATCCTAGCTTATTAGGAGGGCATTTAACCTACACTATTCAAAGTGCTACTTAACAGGCATTTTTATCATTTAGAATTAAAATTAGTTTTAGTTGAATTAAAACTTACAACTGGAAGTAGCATGTAAGCTTACTTGCTGGGTTGCCAGATCATCTGCACTCTTTATAAATGTTATCAGGGCTCCACTTATTGTAAAGTGATTGTAATTAAACATAAAAGGACAACTATAAGCATATGAACATTCCACAAACTTACTCCTTACCTGATAGTTCCCAGAATGAGCTTCCTGGACTGTTCAGAAATTTGGCCAATGGAAAGAAGCAATCTCCAAGGAGTGTGTCTCCCAATTGGCCAATTCTGGAAACAGTGCTGGACTAAGGTAATGGGGAGCTACATAAGCAGACTTTGAAGGGTCATTTTGGACCCTATTATGAACACCTAATAGTGAGGACCTAGTGGTTAAGATCCTCACCCTGGGGATATACTTGAGAAAGGGTCCAAGTAACCCGAAACTTGTTGGTTGAACATGGATTAAATCAAGAACCGGACTTCTGTGGTCTGAGCTCCCTACAGTAAGTGTAGACTTATTTCTCTCTCTAAAGAGTTTTAACAACTTGCTACCTGTGTCTTCTATTCTCTCATTTCCACACAAAACCTAAAACCAGCTGTTACACATATTAGTGACATTCACCAGCATTATTTCAATGACATCAGCAATAGAGCTAAAGGGATTTGAAATCAGGAGTGTTAGAGAGAACGGGGTTTGCCTAATATCAGCAAGGATTTGGGGCCAAAAACTACAAACCATGATGCTGAAGAACTACTGTCAATGGCATCACGGTAGTGGTAGCATATATGATGGGCGCACAGCCATATATACAGCATACAGGTAGGGTCCATGTATGTGGGTACCACCGTAGATTATCAACATATTAATCATATTAATAAGAGTTCTATTAGTGATGCATATGTAATATAAATATAACGTATAAACTATACAGTATATAAATATAAGTTTTAAATAAAAAGTCACAATAAGTAAGTAATCCACTGAGTTGTGTGCAGTGACATTATCCCAGTTTTGTTCTGCTCTCTATTCTGTCCAAGCTCTATAATGTCCCACAAATCTCCCCAATGCCACTTGAGGAAAAAGAGCAGGCTTGAGGTATTTTAGAGTCCAGTCAATATTCATGATCTTTATAGGCTTGTGAATATGATCATCATACAAGAGCTTAAAGGCTTTGCATATTACCCTGGGTTAGACATTAGTACAAAGCATCATTCTCACAATATAAAGTAGTTTACTACAGCCAAGCCACCCAGTCACTTCCTCATTGCCCTATTGAATTAATGTGGGAATGATGGATTAATTAACAGTGACATATATTTAAATACCAACTCATTCAGTGAGCTACTAGTAATATGCTTTTATTAAGGGTGTAATATATTTCTAGAATAAACAAGATTTTCTAATCTGTGCATGTGCACTGGTTTCTCTGTTTCGGTGCCAATCCACAGAGATGCCTTATTTTAAAGAGGGTGCACGGTGATATTAAGTATGTTTTTGTTTGTTTGATTAATAAAAAGCACAAGTGTTTTATTCTATTTAAATAAGTATCTCTCAAGAGGAAATAAACCGTTGCTGCCCTATTCTGTATTGTATTAAATTCTGCATAAGCCAACGTGGAAAAAAATGCAACTGTACCGGATCACTTTAGGCCTTATGTTTGGGACTAAGGCAACATAAAACTTTTTTTTCAATTATTGTCGAATGGAAATTGAAAGCAATTGAACAATTTATCCAATACATATTAGAGTAAAATATGCATAGCCAAGTTAGCTTATGGAGAAAATTACAGCTTATTTGGAAGGCATGTTGTAAAATAAATAATCTATTTAGTTTTAGTTTTGTTTGTCTTAAAGGACAACAATATCAAAAACAACATCACCCCCATTACATGTCCACACTTCCAGCAGCTGAAATCACTTACTTACATTTACAACCGTGCTGCCCTCCCTTAGATATCACACAGCAAAGATGAGTGCTAAAAGCCCGCCTCCTAGACAGCCCAGGGCCATGATTAACATAACACTTGTCATTGGCTGGTGGAAATGTCTGTTACAACCTCTCCTCCTCTGCCAGATAAACAATCTTCAAATATCATGTTGCTAGGATACAGCCTACATAATCAAGCTGATCAAGGGTGGATGGAGGAGTGTTTTCTTGCATGCTAGCTTTGAGTGACAGTTAGTGGCAGGCAGAATTGTTATGCCCCCTTCACAGCATGGCTAATTGAAGGCAGAGAGAGGCTCGAAATCAGGAAAAAAATAAATGGGGAGGGCTGTATATCTTTACTCTTTTTAAAGCAATTTTTAAAAAAATGCATTGAGGCAAAACAGTTATCCTTTAAAGACTTGTGTGTAATGTACTTTTAAAGGAGTAATCAATGCTAATAACCACAGGAAATACCATTTATTCAAAATTTTTCTTTTCTAGCTAGACAGTAGCAAGACATTTTTACTAACATTTTTCATTTGACATTTTACTGGTAATTTATTTATTGACATTTTTATTGAATAAAATAAAAAAAAAGTTGCATTATTTAGAAGACTCTATATCAATATTTTCCTGATCCAGTAAAACCCAGGGAAGTATAATCTCTTTAAAAGGTAGTGACAGAAAAAATATTAACAATATAGAGGATAAATATACATATATAACACCCATTTTCCGACTATACTGTAAATCTGTATTGGAAAACAGAGCTTGATAAACTAAAATCCAACCCTTCCCTTTAATATCGTTGATAGATATTCTTCTCAGGTTCCTGACTTGGTTCTTCATTTTTTTTTCCTATTGCTTTTCAAGTGAGTTTGTATTATCTCATATAGGGAAATTCAAGCCAGGAGAAAGTAAATGTAATTCTATAAAAAGAATGTAATAAAGATTATACAATACAAATGCATCTAAATATTCCGCTGGTATGAAGTTCCTACTCATACAGTAAGTCAAACTTTGCAAACTTTTCATTAAATAAACACCTAGTTGAGTATTCCTTCATGTCTCATAAATTTTATTCAATGTATTCTTTTAGAACTCTATGGAAAGTATCCTTTAAGAAATGTGCAGGTGCTTAAAATGCATTGAGAAGCTTTCTGCTCAGGAGTTGCCTCTGTAATTTGGCTGACAAAGTGATTCTTTCTGAATTAAGTATTCTAGATTAAGCAGCTGAGGCATTTTATGCCTTTGGGCTAAGTTTCCCAAACAACAATATTGTACACTATATTGAAGGCATTCATTTAGTGAGCTGTTTAGATTATATTTTGTTACATTTCATACTGATGGATTTTGGTAGCTTTTTCTTAGCACAGTTGAAAATCAAGTATGCAATAAATATTTTATTGTAGTTATAGCTCATTATGATCCTAGTGTGAGTTTTCTGGATATTTCTTTTCCTTTTGGAATATTTTTTTTACAAAACCTTATTATTATGAGATTTGAAGTGTCAATTATGGGATCTATGAAGATGCCTTTGTATTTTGAGTTTTATTCTCCTTTAAAGGAGAACTAACCCCAAAATAATCAAAGTTTAAGTTAGAAAGTACTTGCCTCAACATCCTTCTCAGAATGGAAGATTCCACTCAGGGGCCTTTTCTTTACCTCTATGAGCTCATTTTAGGTTCTGTTTGTTCCCCAACTCTAAAGCTGACATTTTCCCTTGCCTGCCAGTACTTTTGCCTTGATTAAATCTTCAGCAGCTGTGTGATTTCCACTCCCACCTCTTAACCCCTATGATGTAGGAATATATTAAATCATCAATATTCAAATTGGTGGTGCAGCTGATTAACACTTTCCTAGTAGCAGTGTTGTAGTGTGATGTATATATATAGGTCTGGGTATCTAGTGTGTCCGGATCTGAAGTATTGTATGTCTGACCTACAGCTTTCACTCCACCAAATCCGATATATAAACAATAAATTGCAGGTGAAACATACAAAGACACAGGTCTGTAGCTGTGAATAGTGCAGGTTTATTGCAAAACATGCGTGATACATGTTTCAGACCCACTCAAGCAGTTGAGGAAGGACAAGTGGATCAGAAACATGTAGCATGCATGTTTTGCAATAAATCTGCACTATTCAACATTCCAGAACTGTGTCTTTGTATGTTTCACCTACAATGGATTGTTTAAGTGTTGGAGGGCCATATTTAAAAACTTGCGATACCGCTGGTTTTCGTTACTGTACGACCATGGCAGTAGTATACCATAACATGTGGTAATAAACTACCATAACGATATTCTACGGGCTGTCATAGATTTACATTGACTATCGTACATTGACAAGATTTACGATAGTGATCATAAATTGATGACCATAATGATCGCTAAAGAAGGAGATACAACACCTTTATAAATATGGCCCATAATGTGAAGGTTTCTAGCTCTCCCTGTCAGCTGTAGCAATATTAGTGGAAAGTGTAGCTTCTTAAAGGGGAATGTTGGAGGGTAGGAAGAGTGTGTTTTTATAGGAACCACATGGTGCAGAACTGTAGGGGGAAGATGGAGAAGTGAACCTGCTCTGTGCAATGCCTTTCTCAGTGTGCCTTATTAAAGGGAAAGTTGGAGGGTAGGAAGAGTGTATTTTTGATTCAGCTGTCTGTATAAAAACAACAAGCTAAGAAATGCATTACACAGAGTTGTGCTAATATCATGGTCATTATCCTCCACCTGCAGCACTGCACCATGCTCTATAAGTGTATGTATTAAAGTACATATTACATAATGTACATATTAATAGGAATTATTGGAGAAAATGCCAATTAAAGGGGCACTTTTAGAGGGAATGCAAACATGTTCTATAAAATTAATGCAGCAGGAAGGCTGCCTGTGGGAAGTTTAGCACAACGAAAATAACTCCTCCAACTAGGGTTCCCACCTTTGCCTTTAAGACCCAAACACATATACAGGACTATGGGGGTTATTCAATAATAGTTCTTATCGTTTAAAATGGTGCTAATTTTGCCCCAACCAATCAGATGTTTGCTTTCAAATGTTACATAAGTTCTGATTGGTTGGGGCAAAATTAGCACCATTTTAAACAATAAGAACTTTTATTGAATCTCCCTGTATGTATTAAAAGTTCTTATCGTTAAAAATTTTTCAACAACCAATCAGATTTTAGCATAAGAACTTTCATGACATAGGCCTGAGAATATGTATTCAACAAAAGTTTGTTAGTATTTTCTTTAGAAGCATGATGCAGGCTAATACAGTTTGTATTTAATGCAATGGTACTTAGCACTGCAACATGTATATTTAATACGTGTTTGGATCTTAAAGGCAAAGGTGGTCTTTGCCTTTACACTACTTTCAAAACTACTTTCAGGTTCCAACATTCCCCTTTAAAATGCATTGCACAGAGCTGTGCTAAGACCATGTTCAAGTCAATATGCTGCACCTGCAGATCTGAGCTGTTTTGTTTTTATATGTGTACCTTGTAAAGTGGTCAGTTCAATTATACTGGGGTTGCCACCTTTGCTTTTAAGACTCAAACACTTAGGGCTAGCTTTCTCTAGCGTGTTTTGGATTGCGGTTTGCAATCCGATTGTGCTAGAGGGAGTTCTATGGGACCGGCCCACTACATGCGATGCGTTTCCGTGTGCTATTGGAGTGCATGCGATTACTATTTTTTGTCTGTATTGCATGCTCTCTGCTAGGGTCCAATTGTGGAAGCGCAAAGCCCATGCACGGAAGCAAGCTTGATCGTGCATTATTGCGACAATGCGTTCTCCCTTGCACTTAAGTGGGGCCACAGCCTCAGGAAATTGCTAAGTTCCATTGCATTAAGTACATGCTGTATGGCTAAACAGAAATCAATGCAGCTTGCATTACACTTCTAAGGGCTAGGTCACACAAGCGCATTTTTCAGGCAATTGTGATTTTTCAAATTGTATTGAAATCGCAGCAACGCACCAAAATCTTGCGGGTGTGTTGCGATTCACGCATGTGTCAGCAATTTGGCAACGCATGCTTTTTTTTGCAATCGCATGCCTTTTCATAATGACAATGGACAAATCGCAAGCGCAAACGCATGTAAAATCGTGTGCAATTCAGGTGTGTTGCAGTGTGGCAGCAATACACACACTAATATAAATGGTAGCGTGCAGAAATAAACACATACAAAGACACAGTCTTGCAGAAATGCTCACAAATATAAAGGGTTAACAAGTTGCTTCCTAAATACATATGAAAAGGGTTAACACCTTCCCCTGTTTGAGCAGGAAAATCTGCTAATAATATTCACTGCTATCTCTGATGATTGGCTGGGAGACACTGGCAGGTGGGGACTCAAGTTCAACTGTTACATGCAGCTTAGCATAAGGGGAGTGGAAAACAAACATAAGGTAGTTGTTTAGCATGTGCAGAAGGATTTTTGGTACCTGGACCACCAGAAAGAAGCGACACTAGAAGCTAGCCATGACATCATAGATTGCCAGTACTCAAAAAATGTTCTATAAATGATTTCTACACTAAGAGGCTGAATTCAGAGGGGAGAGACAAATAGTTTTACAAAGTGACAGTTATAGAGTCTGTGGAGCTGCCTTTGTATTTTGGGTTTAGTTCTCCTTTAAACACAAAGCAATACTGTGGTGTTCTCTCATCTGCCTTAGTATCTAAACACACATATGTGTGATAAGCTGCCCAAGGAACATGTGGGCAATGGAGGGCCATTTTGGGTGATAATTGGACGTGTGTAGCCGTTCAGTTGAGCGTCCTTCGGTGAACCAATGAGTTGGACCACCAACGATGTCTGTTTTAGTGGTGTGTATGAGCTTTAACTCTATATGCAGGGCTTCCTCTTGGTGTTTTGTTTCCTCAAGGCTTCCTCCCAGACAAATAAATATCTGTAATCTTTCCTTTTGTGTTGCAGCAAACCCTGATGCATTTACTGTATATAAACCTGCATTATTAGACATTACCCATACCGTGGATTTATAATGGGCACTAATGTAGTGGATGAAAATGAATGCTTGTTAGCGGTACTTGAGGGCATGCCATTATTTTATGCCAAGCCTCTGGGAAATGTGTACTCCACCCACAGTGGGTCATGTGTTCAAGTACTGAAAGCTGGGGAGTTAGTCCCAAGAAAGCAAGCGAAAGAGCAGCAGGGACTTTCATCCCATAAAAGGCAGGTACTGATATGAAGACAAAGTCTGAGTATTACGTCTCCTAAGAAGGTAAAAAGTTACTAAGGTAAAAAAGGTTAATAGTTAGGACCCAGCAGAATAAAGCAAATCATGAAGTGGTTGCTGGGCTTAAAATAATTGAACTAATTGCTGTAATTTTTCCAGAGAGAAGGGCAGGCTTTTTAAGTCGCATTACAATGGTAAAGTAAAATGTAAGCAAATTAATTGGGTGTGCGGTAGGCTTCTAATTTTTGTATGCATTATTTTATATCCCCGGTAGCAAATTTTCGGCACAGTCATTAAAACCACTGCATTGTTGTATAGTTCCTGGTAGAAAAATAAGATGCATTATTATTTCATGCCAGGTTGCAAAATAAAGATGGTATTGTAAAATATTGGTAAAAGCGGGATAAAGCAAATTTGCTTTACCACGCCTGGTTCTTACTTATTGGTCTGCTTGCCCTTTTAAACATTACTCAGTCAGTTGATTGTTTTTTGTTATAGCATTTAGCTGGGCTTCTCTGCTTGTGATGTGATTTGTGTTCTGATTTCCTGTTATTGACTCGGCTTTGACTTATGACCTTCGTTTCTTTGCAGTTGGGATTGACCTTCCTGTTTCTCCAATAATGTTTGTCTCATCCTCTTGTACCTGGTTTGGCCTGACTGACTCTTGTGTTTGACCTCTGGCTCCACTGCTGACTTATGTACAATCCTCTGTACAGTACTTCATTAACACTCTTATTTTCTGTTTCCAACTTTCGGCTATCAGATTATTCTAGTATGCCCAGTCTGTTCCTGTGTGTTCTGGTATCTTAGACTTTAGTGAAAATATATAAAATCCCTGGGGCAACTGTGTTTGCTGTAGTGTTATTTGTATCCCAGCAAATTACATAAAGAGTAAACAGAGCCAAACACTGGGCAGTTATATAACCCCTGTCATTTCTATGTTGCCTGGAGCTTCTCTGCACAAATCAATGGTACAGAAGACTTGCATTTTAGTCAGTTTGACTTAAATTGAAAAGTAGGATTTATGTTAAAAATGTTAAAGGGCATGTCCACCCCCAAATCTAACTGTGGGTAAGGTAGGTAACCCCTAGCCACCCCCAAACGCCACAATATTTCATTAAAAAAATTCCCACATTTCTACTGCCTTCTCTCCCACGGCGATCCGATCCGGCCTCCTGCTTGCAAGCAGGGGCGGACCTCAGCCATGTCTGTGATTGGCTGAGAGGCAGCCTATCACAGACATGACTGACATCATGTGAAACACCACGGGAGATCTGTAAGTACGGATCTGGGTTTTTTTTATGAAATATTGCAGCGGTTGGGGGTGGGCAGGGGTTACTTACCTTACTTCCAAAGAATTTCACGCTAGGTGCAACGATGGCTGAGGATAGATCTGAATGGTGGGAGGGGGGTTTCTGCGCAGACCTTGACAAGGACAAGGATTCAGCATGGATCAGAAGCCTCACAGACAGCTTAGACTCTTTAGTTTCCTGGACTTTGAAAAGGCATATCTTGGAAACCATAAGGAGCAGAGATGTAAGGTATAGTTTATTTTAAACTACAGAATGGTGCTGTAGCTGGCCAGCTAAGACCTGTCCTAGGTTGCTATTATATGCATATTTATGTAAACAAACAACCTCAATACAGTTTATACATTCATATGTTTAAGTTAAAAGCAGAGTTATAACTGAAGTTTTATGTTTCTGAATGTCATATAACAGTTGTATATGCATTGTGTAAATAGAAGCAGAAAAAGAAAATATACCTTTAAGAATCATCCTATTGGTAAGCCAATCACAGCCAGCTTCCTACTGCCCCTGTAAAGGGGAAACCCCTTAGCCAGTTTTTTCTAGATTCATCAAGGAAAGAGGCAGAGGTCCAGTCAGAGATTTATGCAGAAAGTTTTATGGAAGTTAAGAAGGCCAAATAGGTATTTATACTTGTTTATATTCTCTTACTGTTTAATGGTGTGGATATATATATTGAACCTGTTGTATGTGTTTACAGTTCCACCAAACTAATTCCAAATCCAAATAAAAATGCAAGTACAGACAATAACAGATTCACTGTTACATGAAGTTAATAAAGAAGTTAATAAAAGTATTTGGTGTGCTCTTTAAACCTACTGCTTCCATAGAACGGCACTAGAGGAATTACAGAGTAATAGACAATCTGATTAAACTAAAAAGACAGTGGTTGCGTAATTCTTCTAATGCTATAGCGCACAAGGCACTATATAGTGCTGCGCCTGCCACAGTGGAACTATAACCCTCAGAGGAAAAAGCAACAGCGTTCCTCAACTTGCACAGTAGAGAGCCCATCAGAGTAGTAGAGCGACAGCATATACCGCCACACAGCAACTGACCCCTGAGAGAGCACCTCAGCTATCATACAGGCCATAGAACATGTGTATAAGTCAGACAGCGGCTGAAACTTAAAGTGGCAGAACGGCAAAGGCAAAATAGTCAGAGAAAGAGCGACAACCCACCTGCAATCCCTAGAGAGAGAAAGAGACGCATGGTGGATGCCAGAGTCCAGAGCTAGAGTGCCCGCACCGTTATCCACTAAGAGACCACGTGCTGAATCCAGTTAGTTTCCCGCCAATAGGCCTAAAGTCATCACAAAACATCACAAGTCATCGCAGAGCAGCGCAAGTCACCAAACAAGAAAAGACAAGTCCCCTTTAACAGTGACATTTGTTCCTGCAACCTTCAGATCAGATTTGTGCTTCAAATAAGGTCTGAGCTTTTCCCATTACTTATCTTTGCAAGACATTTTTTTTGTATGTCCAAAAAAAAAAAAAAGGACTTTAAAGCAAGATGGACAATTTATGTTATGTGGACTCTATTACATTTAAAGTGAAAGTCATTTGTTTTTGCAGTTACTGCTATTACATTTAAAGTGAGACGCTTGGTTTTTTTTGCTTTTACTGCTATTGCATTCAAAGTGAAAGTCGTTTGTTTTTGCATTTGTTAGCATTGCATTTAAAGTGACAGGTTCCTGTTATTAGTATTAATTATATTAGCATTCAAGAATGTCTGAGCCTAGTAGAACTACTCCACCATTAGAGGAGGCAGAGGTGGATACAGTAGAAGGTGAAGAGAAAGAGAACCAGTCTGAACCAGAAAGGTCTAATGTAATATTAGTTGAGCCCCAAACCAATATAGCCCAAACAGTTGAACTAAGACGTTCATCACGTGACAGAAAACCAACCCAAAAGGCGCTAGAAAATTTGGAGCAAGAGGCAATACTGAAAAGAAAAAGATTCATCAGACTGTATGAGAGATGGAAATTATACATTAAAGACATTCGTAAAAAGCTAAAGCAAGAAAGCATAAAAGGGAACCTGAGTGAAATGATAGAGATAGTAGAAGAATTTGAGTCAGAGCTTATGGCAGCATATGTAAGCCTACGGTCATCTACGACACCCTCCCAGGATACTGTAAGGAACATGGACACGTGTACAGCAGTCACTAGGGATTTAGTAAAGCTCATGAGAGAAATATTATCTACAGCAAACTATGATGAAGTTAAAACACGAAAGGAAATGAACGACCTCTTCATGAGAGACTATGCCAGGTCCTTATGGGGGACCACAATCTCAAGTGTGACCTCCTTTACCAGCAGAAGTGCCAGCCACACATCAGAGTCCTCAAACACTTCAGCTAAAAGAAGAGAATTAGCTGAACAACTCGCTGCCAAGAAAGCAGAAGCTGAGATGGAATCTACCATTGAGGCACAGCGTCTACGGTTAGCCGAAATGGATACACAACGCCATAAGATGGAGGCCGAAATGAAAAGTCTGGAAAGGCAAAGGGAAGTTAAAATTATAGAAGCCAGACTCAGAGTACATGAAGAGAATATGAAACAGGGTAGTCATATGTCTAAATCGATAATAAATGAAGAAACTGACTATTTTTCTCCATATGCCCAAGAAAATGAATGGAAATCTCCACTATGTAGTGAAAAAATAAGTCATAGCCCTTCCGTCTCTGCTCACAGAGACAAAGAGAGAGACCCACCTAAATCGGAATCGAGTGAAAAAATAAAACCAGGTAACTTTATTCCCATATGTCATGAAAACTGTCATGAAGATGTTTCAACTGTTGTCCCAGCAAGACCTCAGTGTAGAATGCTCACTAGACTTCCTATTCCGGAACCTGCTGTATTCTCCGGAGATGTACTGAAGTTCATAGAGTGGAAAGCAAGTTTTGAAATGATCATTGAGCACCATTGCTTCCGTCCAGTCGATAAGTTATTCTACCTTCAGAGATATACTGATGGTGAAGCAAAGAAAGTTCTTGAAGGTAACTTCTATAGAAAAGACGAAGAAGCCTACAAGCAAGCTTGGGAAAAATTAAATGCAAGATACGGTCACCCCTTTTTAGTGCAAAGAGCTTTCAGAGAAAAATTGATAAGCTGGCCTAAAATAGGTTCCAAAGAACACTTCAAACTCCAAGAGTACGGTGACTTCCTGCAAGCATGCAGCAATGCCATTCCATATGTTCAAGGACTAGAAATACTAAACGACTATCTAGAAAACCACAGGATGCTAGCCAAACTACCCGAAGAAGTGGCTTCTAGATGGAATCGCTATGTGACTAAACAGTTAGATCAAGGAAAAAACTTCCCAAGTTTCAAAGAGTTCTCAGAGTTTGTCAATGAGGAAGCACGGATAGCATGTAACCCAGTAACCGCATCCTACGTCTTAAAATCCTTAGAAGAAAAGCCTGCAAGAGAGACAAGACGTGCAAGAGCAACTAGTTTTGCAACCAACACAACTACTAAAGGTCCAGGAATCCAAGAGAGCAAATTCAAAGTCCCTACTGGGATCAGTAAAGAGTCAGCATCCACAAATTTTCAAACTATCTTCAAGTGTATGTTCTGTGGAGAAAACCACTCTATACATAAGTGCCAACAATTGAAAGGAAAGTCTCCAGATGAAAAGAAAAAGTTTGTACTTGATAACCAACTGTGTTTTGGATGTCTAAAGAAAGGCCATGTCACCAAGGAGTGCAGAAAAAAGGCCATTTGCAGCATTTGTAAAGGACGCCATCCTTCACCACTACATGAAGAGCGTCCAAAGAAAGAGAAATCCTTAATGCCGAAAGATACTGAGGAAGAACAGAAAGTATCAGTATTCTTTTGCAGAGTGAGGGAAAGAGAAATCAATGGCACGTCAATGGTCGTACCAGTGTGCATTTCAAATCCCAAAAGGAGGAACAAGAAGGTATATGCCTATGCGCTACTGGATGCACAGAGTGATGTCACCTTCATTGATCAAGAGATCTGCAAGAAATTACAAGTGGCTACAGAACCAGTGAGACTCAAACTCACTACAATGACAGGAAGAGACACGTTGGTGAACAATCAAAGAGTCCAAGGACTGAGAGTCAGAGGACTTAATTCAAACTGCATATTAGATCTGCCTCCAGCTTATACGAAGAATGACATACCTCTAGACCGAGATCGCATACCTACCTGTGAAACGGCCAACAAATGGGAGCACCTATCTGTCATATCTAATGAAATGTCCCCGCTGAAGGAGTTTGGTGTTGGGCTGTTGATAGGTTATGACTGTCCTGAGGCCTTGATACCACGAAAGGTAATTGCAGGAGGGAAGGGTGAACCCTACGCAGTTCAAACAGATCTAGGATGGGGTGTCGTTGGAGGAAACCAGCAGATTGCAAATGCAAAACAGGTGACAGGATCGTGTCATCGAATATCTGTCCAAGAATTACCAACTTTGAGTCCAGCGAAAATAATCAAGATCCTAGAATCTGATTTTGCAGATGTAAGTTCTAATGAAAGGAGTGTATCTCAAGAGGACATAAAGTTTGTACACACTCTAGAAGATAACATTCAGCAAAACCAACAAGGTCATCTTGAAATGCCATTACCCTTTAGAGAACGACCTTGTCTACCAAATAACAGAGATCTTGCTCTAGCAAGACTGAAAAGCTTAAAGAAAAGGATGGAAAGAGATCCCAAACTCAAAGATGATTATTTGAAATTTATGACGGAAATCCTCAAAGAAGGACATGCAGAGAAAGTTGATAGTCAGCCTAAAGAAGGAGAAGTATGGTACATCCCACATCAAGGTGTCTATCACCCAAAGAAACCAGATAAGATCAGAGTAGTTTTTGATTGCTCAGCAAAGTACAATAATGTTGCATTGAATGATAATCTACTAAAAGGACCAGATCTTACAAACACCCTGCCTGGAGTACTCTGTAGATTCAGAAAATATCCCGTAGCAGTCATGTGTGACGTTGAAAAGATGTTCCACCAGTTTCATGTGAAGAAAGAAGATAGAGACTTCCTCAGGTTTCTATGGTGGGAGGATGGAGATACAGATACAGAGCCAGCAGTATACAGGATGAAAGTACACTTGTTTGGAGCAGCATCATCTCCAGGTTGTGCCAATTACGGCATGAAGCATCTGGCCAATCAAAATGAAAAGGACTGCCCAACAGCCTCAAATTTTCTGAAGAAAAACTTTTATGTAGATGATGGTCTTATTAGTCTAGAATCCACAGAATCGGCTATTCAATTGGTGAAAGAAAGACAAGAGTTATGCGCAAGGGGAAATCTGCGCCTTCATAAATTCATCTCAAACAACAGAGAGGTACTGGAATCTATTAGTGAGTCTGAACGTGCACCAACAATGAAGAATGTAGATCTCAATTATGATCATCTTCCAATTCAGAATGTACTCGGATTGGGATGGAATGTAGAAAATGACAATTTCTTCTTTGAAGTATCTATTGAAGAGAAAGTTCCGACTAGACGTACCATTCTTTCCGCAGTAGCTTCAATATATGATCCTTTAGGACTCTTGGCACCATTAATCCTTAGAGCAAAAGTAATACTGCAAGAATTGTGTAGACAGAAGTTGGGATGGGATGAGCTCATACCAGAAAGTTTGAGGCCAAGGTGGGAGAGTTGGACACGAGACTTGCAAAATTTGAAAGAAGTTCAGATACCTAGATGTTTTGTACCTCCTGATTTCGGAAAGTACAGGAAAATAGAACTTCATCACTTTTCAGACGCCAGTAGTCAAGGTTATGGTCAGTGCTCCTATATCAGAGTGATAGGAGACGAAAAGATACACTGTTCCCTAGTTATGGGAAAAGCCAGAGTCGCACCTAACAGTATTCAGACAATACCAAGACTTGAATTGACAGCAGCAGTCGTCTCAGCTTCAGTAAGCCAGTTTCTGAAAGAAGAATTGGAATTGAAAATAGATGAAGAGTATTTTTGGACAGACTCACAAGTCGTCCTAGGATACATAAACAATGAAGCTCGAAGATTCCATACCTTTGTCGCCAACAGAGTTCAGAAAATTCGAGAGACAACAAATTCAGAACGTTGGCATTATATTCACACAAAATACAACCCAGCAGATCATGCTTCGAGAGGCTCGAATGTAACAGAATTGAAGAATTCAAACTGGTTCACTGGACCAGAGTTCCTTTGGGGAAAAGAAATCATACCCAGTGAATGTTATACAGAATTGTCTATGGGTGATCCAGAAGTAAAGGTTGTTCAAACGCTGAGCACTGCCACCAAGTGTCAAGATGACATACTTGAAAGACTAGCTAGATGTTCAAAGTGGAATACAATCATAAACGTAGTAGCTCGAATTCAACGCTTGGCAAAAGGAATCAGAAAGAAAGAATTGTTGAATGTAGAGGAAAGAATGAAGGCTGAAAAAACAGTCATAAGACTCATTCAACAGAGATTCTATAGTGATGAATTTAAGAAACTTAGTCAAGAACCTAAAAGGCTTCCAAACAACCACCCATTGTACAAGCTTAATCTTTTTCTACAGGATGGTATACTGAAGGTGGGAGGGAGACTGGAAAATGCATCGTTACCTGACAGAGTTAAGCATCCAGCAATTCTACCCAAAAATTCTACCTTTACAAGATTGATCATTAGTCACTACCACAACAAATCCTTGCATCAAGGAAGAAGTTTTACCCAAAGTTGTTTGAGAGAAGGTGGTTATTGGATAGTGAAAGGAAGCAAAGTTATAGCAAGGTACATAAGTAAATGTGTAATCTGTAGAAAAACACGTAGACCTACAGAAGAACAAAGAATGGCTGATCTACCGTCCGATCGTGTAAACACATCACCACCATTTCTTTATAGTGGAATGGATTGTTTTGGCCCATTTATCACCAAACAGAACCGCAAGGAGTATAAGAGATATGAAATAATATTTACATGTCTAAGCTCCAGAGCAATTCATCTGGAAATGTTGGAAGATATGTCAACGGACACATTCATCAACGCCTTAAGATGTTTCATAGCCATTAGAGGTACCGTCAGAGAGCTTAGATCTGACCAAGGATCTAATTTTGTTGGGGCAAAGAACGAGTTCAACAAGGCTCTAAAAGAGATTAATAAAGAAAAAGTAACTGAGTACTTGGCAGAGAAACAGTGTGATTTTCACATGAATGCTCCAAATGCAAGCCATACAGGAGGAGTATGGGAGAGGCAAATCAGAACTGTAAGAAATGTGCTAAGTTCGTTATTAAAAAAGAACGCCGGAAGAATAGATGATGCCTCACTTAGGACACTATTCTATGAAGTAATGTCTGTTGTTAACAGTCGTCCTCTTACAGTCGACAACATCAACGACCCAACAAGTTTGGAACCTCTAACTCCCAATCATTTACTTCAACTTAAGCCTGATTACATACAGCCCCCACCTGGCAAATTTACTAGAGAGGATTTATATGCCAGAAAAAGATGGCGAAGAGTTCAGTATCTAGTAGAACAGTTTTGGAACAGATGGAGCAAAGAATACTTAGCTCATCTCCCACTAAGAAGTAAATGGCAAACACCTAGAAGAAATGTTCAAATTGACGACATAGTGTTAGTAAAAGAAGACGACTTACCCAGAAGTTAATGGAAATTGGCCAAAGTGATAGAAACTCAAAAAGACAAAGATGGACTAGTTAGAAGAGTATTGTTGCAAATAGGAGACTCGTAACTTGACAAAAGTCTCACAACTCCACTCAAGTTAGAACGCCCAATACAAAAGTTAGTTGTCCTGCTTGAGAGTAACAAAGGATACTTGAGAACTTGATAAAAATTCCACAAATTCATGTTCAAATCTTTCTACCAGGAACATAGAATTGTAGGTAATTTTGGTGGGAGTGTAGCTGGCCAGCTAAGACCTGTCCTAGGTTGCTATTATATGCATATTTATGTAAACAAACAACCTCAATACAGTTTATACATTCATAAGTTTAAGTTAAAAGCAGAGTTATAACTGAAGTTTTATGTTTCTGAATGTGCTACCCTCCCTTAGATATCACACAGCAAAGATGAGTGCTAAAAGCCTGCCTCCTAGACGGCCCAGGGCCATGATTAACATATCACTTGTCATTTGCTGGTGGGGATTTCTTTTACAACCTCTCTCCTCCTCCTCTGCCAGTCAAACAAACTTGAAATGTCCGGTTGCTAGGATACAGCCTGCATAATCAAGCTGATCAAGGATGGATGGAGGAGTGTTTTCTCGCATGCTAGCTCTGAGTGACAGTTAGTGGCAGACAAAATTGTTATGCCCCCTTCACAGCATGGCTAATTGAAGGCAGAGAGAGGCTCGAAATCAGGAAAAAAATGTATGGGGAGGGCTGCATATCTTTACCCTTTTTAAAAAAAAAATGCATTGAGACAATACAGTTATCCTTTAATAATCATCATTAGGATAACACGATAACATGTACATTACCTCACTTCCTCTTCTATCCCCGCAGTGACCCTTCCCCCTAGCATCATAATATAAAACATGAGGTGCAAACTCACTTATAATGTACCTGAATATTGAGCTAATTCAGTGTTGGCTCACCTGGTAAGACACCAGTTACAGAAGCACACAGTTCAAAAGGTCACAAGTTCAAATCTCCAGACTTAACTTTATTTTTTGTTTCCGCTATGTTTCTAGTAAAAGATTCTATATGTACCAGTGTTCTGTATAGAATTTTAGTTAGCCTATAGATAGATATTCTGCTTTTAAGAGTAAATGTAGAAGTTGCGGTTCTATTCCCCAGACTTACATTTTTTTTTTTTTTTTTGCTAAATGTTTTTATTCCATTTCTTACATCCGTGCTATCTATAAAAATACACTGCAATATTATGCTTGTGAAGTTCTCATTCATCCAGGTCATGGTATATCTGTTTTTGTATTCAATTAGATCAACTGGACTTGAAATTTAGTTCTTGAAGACGTTTCGCTAGTCATCCGACTGGCTTTCTCAATTCAGAATGACTTGTACAAGAATCTGTGGCAATTATGTACCCTGGAAAATCCCAATTAGCATATCACAGCCAGGTGTAAAGGGCGGAAATTGCCTAAGGGAGAGGTGGGACACAGCTTGTTGTATGTTTGTGAATGTGCTCTGTCTATTGGGACCATGTTGTCTAGAGACTTTAGTTCCCTGTAATTTAAGTGAATAATTTATTAGCCTCTATAAATTTAAAGTCAACACACATATGCAGTATCTTACAAACATGGTTGAGAAACTTGAATAGCTGATTATATAGTAATTTATTCACATCATATTTAGTTTAACAGTAACAATCAGGTGTCTTGCCTCCTATGGTCTGCCATCGGACCCAGCAGTACAGGGAGACTATCAATCCCAGGAGGACTGGCACCTCCAAGTAACAGAAACTACTAAACGTCTCAACTAGTAACGAAATAAAATGGACAATTTTTCAACTCGGTGCAAATAAATCCTTTATTGTGTCACATGGCCAACAAATGTGAGGAAAACCACTACAGAAACCTTTCCCTGACGCGTTTCGTGACAATGGTCACTTCATCAGAGGGACTCTGAGGTCCCGGTTCGAGCTGTGGGACCCCCGCCAAAGGCACTTATCAGTGCCGCAAGGGCCGGGGAGGGGGGTCCTGGTTCGAGCTGTGGGACCCCTTAAGCCCCAAAAGGCCCTTCTCAGGACCCCGCTGGAGGGTGCCTCCACCACTCCCAGTGGGCCCTTCCCCTCCCCGCCAGCGGCGGGGCAGGGGGTTGGGAGGGGCTGCTGGGAAGCGGCGGCTGGGGGTCGAGGGCGGGGTGTGCATGGCTTCCGGGGTGGGTGCGACCACCCGCCACGGGTTGCCTGCCCATCTACGCCGCAGGGCGGCTAGTATCGGACGCTTTCGCCACCTTGAAGGTGGCAAAGCAAAACAGCCGATCCTAGCAGTGCGAAACAGTTACCGCCGCTTTATAAATAGAAGCGGCGGTAATGGGTGGGTATTGGCGCGAAGAGTTAACACCTCTTTAACTTTTCGTGGCTGTTTCCCGACATTCCCGCGTTAAACGTGATTTATGCGGAACGGTCGCATATCTTATTGTTTTCAGACATTCTACCTTTTCTAATAATCCATATAGTCAGACATATTTATGTCTACAGTATATTCTTGATTTAAAATATCCTATTTTACAATTTCATTTTGTTTATAAATATCCCTCTAGCTTTCTTTGAGTTAATGTTAAAAGCTTTAGTTTTTTTCCCCCATAATATGAACACACTCCCTATTCAAATTTATGATCATGAATTTACTCTAAAGAAACTGTCTCTGAAAAAAACGTAATTGTATTCTATAGTTAATTGATTTAGCAACCACTAATTCCATCCCAATCTTTAGAACATTATGCTCTTCTAAAAAGGCCCAACAGAGACAAAATGGAATTGTAGACTCATACATTTTAGTTTTACTGCTACATATAATATGCAGCATAATGACCAACATTAAAAACTACTGTAGTTGAAATAAATCCTACTGGTCTTGTATTCGAAAAACTATTGTAAACCTAAGCAATTAAGCAGTCTTCATATTTAAATGACTTCAATGAATCCCAAAAATTTAAAACAAAACAACATTCTAAAGAGCTAAAATATGTTACGTATTTAAATCTGTAATTAAAATCAATACATTTAAAACTGATTTTTGTTATAACAAGAAAAAATTGGGAAGATGTAATAAATGATGCTAAAGGGGTTTTACTAGATTTTTTGTTGTATGTATGTATATATATATGTTGTATATATACCATAGAATCCAATAAAGAGCACGCAAAGGGACTTCCATAAGCAAACAAATCCAAAGTTTATTGTGCCTTAAAGGGAATCTATAGTAGGAAAATGAACTTTTTTTTCTTTCTTTCTATGTGTTCTATAACAACCCCTACAGTATCTTCACTTTTTTCAGATTCCCTCTCTGTCCTGAGATACACCAGATAGAAGAATATTGATTGCATTCCTCTACGCCTACTTTGACTGTCAATCAAATCCCTGTGAGTGATCTCTGCTCTGTAATAAACATAGAGATAAGAGCATTAGCAAGGGGAGAGAGGTAGCATTGATGGTAGATATAAGGTTGCTCTTGACCCCCCTTCTTATTTGCTTTCACTGATTGATGATGGGTCACAAAGAGAGAGATCGTAAACCGTACTGATCTCCTTTATCTGTGTCTCCAGGACAGTTTGCTTTCTATTGGCCACTGTGCGTGGGTGTGTTTTTCAGGATGTTGAACTTTTAACTCCTACTGTACATGATAAGCTTGTCGGCAAGCCGAAGTTGAGACATGGAGGAGGTGACAGAGGGGAGGGGGAAGGGGGGAGTGCTGCACAGAGATCTGACACCATGGTTAAACAAAGTCACTTACAGAGATAGGCATTTTCTATGAGAGAGAGAGAGAGAGAGAGAGAGAGAGAGATTGTTTGTTGGTTATGTATATATGCAAGTAATGTTAGTGGGTATGTATGTAACATAGTAAGATAGTAAATCCAACCTTTTCACCCTCCTTTTTAACCCTACCATACAGTTGATCCAGTTGATCCATAGGAAGGCAAAAAAACAGCTAAAATAAAAAACAAACTACCAGAACTACAGTATATGTATTAATACCAGTAATTCTCAATATTTTTTAGTTTAAGAAACTTATCTAGGCCACTTTTAAAGTATTCAATTAACTTTTCATTACGAAACCATAGTTTCACTGTTCTCACTGTAAGGAAACCTTTCCTAACCTGAATATGAAACTTATTTTCTTCTAATCTTAGAAGCAGATCCTTCTAAAGGATGTCTATGACTCCTCTGATATGCCCTAATAGCAAACAATGCACCAGAGAGTTTATTGTATGGCCCATTAATATACGTATAAGTATATGTAAGTTTTCATATCTGTATTCAAATGTCACTTCTCCAATGTAAACAGCCCTAACTTGTCCAATCTGCCTGCATAGTCAAGCTAAGCTTAAGCTAGGTACACACAGTACCGATCAGTGAAAGATTACAGACAGGATCTGCCATCTTTCAAAGACCTGCATACACACAGTCCCGAGTGTTCTCCCTATGAACATCATAGGGAGAATGCTCAGGACTTTGTGTTTTGATCGGCCGCGCTAGACTCCTCTATATGGAGTCTAGCATGGCCAAAGGAAATTTTCGTTCTTTCCCAAATAAGCGTTCGGCTGTCCCAGTCGTTCAGCGGCCGCACGCTCATTCGGGAAACAAAGGTACAAACAATACCGATAAAGCCCCGATACCGTCGGATCCGATGGTATCTGGGCTTTATACTTACTGTGTGTTCCCAGCTTAGGTCTGTTATCTACTAGAACCCCTTAAATCTTTTTCCATTAGAGATTCAAAACAGAGTTATTTATGGTGTAGGTGGCACAAGGATTGTTGAACCGGAAATGTATCACCTTACATTTATCAACATTGAATCTCATCTGCCATTCTGCTGTCAATTTTGATAATCTATCTAGGTCTGTTAGCAGCAATTGCGCATTATTTGAAGTTTCCAAAGCTCTGCATGGTTTAGTGTCCTCCACAAATGCAAAGACCTTGCTTTCAATGCCCACTTCTAAGTCACTTATAAACAGATTAAAAAGAAGTGGCCTCAGTACAGAACCCTGAAGCACTCCACTCCAGATCAGTACTTATGGCCCTTTGTTCCCACGGCATATTGTAGTTCTGGTTGATCCAGGGATACTTTCTGTTTGCTGTTTGGAGTCAGGAAGGATCCCCCCCCCCCCCCATGGACTTGATGAACGTGTGTCCTTTATTCAGCCTCAATTACTATGTTACCATGTTACGGTAAGTCCTGTTCTCTCTCCTCTATGGTTTACTGAAGGACAGGAGGTAAGGCATAGCTTATTTACCTCCTGTTCTTCAGCTAAACAGTAAAAATGAATGTTGAAAAAATTATTGGACATTTTTTTGGTTCATTAAATTTTTATTAATTTTTTAAAAAAAATTTAACAAACATTTGTCTTAACAAAGAATGAACATAAATAAATGGTCAATGTGACTGAGTTCTTGACAAACAAATATGAATGTTCTGTATTACATTTCTAACCTTGTTTTTTGCACAAGGTCGTTGTTGCTCTCCTCCTGGGTTTTGCCAGGGCAGACTACTGGTTTAGAGTATTGGTGTGTAGTTGGATCCAACTCAATAATCCAAATGTCCCATGGCTTAGACCATGTTTTTATAGTGTTTTGTAAAGTTTGGGCCATTTATTGGTTGTCATGGATACACCAAATCTTATTTATCAATGCTTCCCATCATGGGCTTGGTTGTTTCCATGAAGCTGCTAAAAATATTTTTGCTGCTAAACATATATGCATTATGAGTGACTGTGCCTGTCTATTGTAATCCTTAGTTGGTAGATTAAATAAGACAGTGTAGGGGGATAGTGAGAAAGGTTTGTGGAAATTTTGTGGTTTCCACATTTTCTGTGTCTGTGGGCATGTCCACCAACAATGCAGTTAGTCAGCTGGGAACCCACATCCTATAAAACATAGAGGGGTGTATAGGGTTTAATTTATTTAGGAAAGTTGGTGTTGTATACCAATCATATAAAATTTTAAATGATTTTTCTTTAGATAGTATGTTAGCTGAGCATCTGGAGGAGTGGGAGAAAATCTGTTGCCATTGAGAGTCTAGTAATTGCATATGTAATCTTGTTTCCCATTTTTTTACTGGTGGGATCTTTACCTCTTGGGTGGAGTGCCATAATATTGAATATATATTTGTAATCAGACCTTTGGATTTGGTTGTGCTAGAGCATAATTTCTCGAAATTGGAAGGAATTATTTGTGTGATATCTTTTAGAGCCATAGTAAAGAAGTGAGACAATTGTATATATTGAAACCAATTTGTGTTGTCTAATTAAATTTTGGATTGTATCTTTTGCCAGGGTAAGATGGTGTGCTTGTGGTCACAGATATCATTTACTCTATTGATTCCCTTATGACTCCAGTATTCTGTGAATTAGGTAGACATGCCTGTTGTATATATTGGATTGTAGAAGAAAGGGTATGCATAGGAGTTTTGGGGGATGAGTTTAAATTTTGAGTTTTGAATTTTAGATTGTGGTATATATTAGGAGTTAGTTGTGGAAAGAGGAAGTGTCCTTTGTTTGGCGATGTCCAGAGAATCGAGTAAATATTTAGGGGTGTCAAGAGTTCATTGTCTATGTCTACCCAGTTAGTTTTGTAAGTGCATTGTACCCGCTGAGGGCAGTAAAATTAAAATGTTGCATGTATCTACATGAAAAACATTATGTACATGCTTAAAGGGTATGTCCACCCTAAAAATAATATTTTAACATTTGATGGATATCCCCTGCCCACCCCCAAATGCCTTGTTAGAATGAATTTTTTTTTTTGGGGGGGGGAATGTTACTTCGATCCTCCGGCGCATTGATCTGGCTCCCTGCTTTCAATGGAAAGCACCACGGGGTCTGTAAGTTCTAATTTTTTTTTCAAAGAAATTAACTCTGCAGTTGGGGGTGGCAGGGGTTATCTACCATTTACTAAAAGGATTTAATGCTAGGTGGAATGGCAAGAATGGATGGATCAGGATGGTGGAACGGGGAATGTCACCACTATGGAGTTACTATGCAGGCTGCGTAGGAGTGGATAAGGCACGGACGTGAGGTGACGTAAGAGAGCTTGGATTTACACTGAGATGCTCCTGGTCTGCAAAATGAAGGTAGTAAAGATGTATGCATCTTAAAATTGGCTGAACGGATTTATACAGAGCATATCTTCCTATTAGCCTTGTCACCAACAGAGAGGTCGGGGCGGAGCTTAGCAAAGCAGCGCTGTGTATGTACAGTATAACAGTGTAAGTGCAAACAGCTCAGGGGTGAGGATCTAGCGGCTTAGGTCCTCACCCTTGGTAGAAAGCATGGATATAAGAAGAGGAGCAGGGAGGAGATAAGTATAATTGTCCTTTAAATGATTTTTCTTAAGTTAGCAAATTGGGTTTATATTTTTTTTTTATATAAATCAAATCTATTGTTAATAGCGTGCAATAAAAATATATTATGCAGAAGTACCTAAAAAAATTAGTGACAATAGAGAAGATGATGAATTGTTAGACTTTAAAGTAGCTATTTTTCTCCCCTTTTTTGCAATTAATATTGCATTCTAATTAATCCTAGCAACATCTGCTTCATCCACTATTTTTTTGGAACTATGTGTTTATTGAGTTTCTTAATTGGTTAAGATATTCTGTTTGTCACAGGCATTTATTTCCCTTAGACTAGAAATACAATAGGTTTTAATTGTTTGTGGAATGATGCTGTGTCACAGGTGAAGAGAGCAGAAATGCATAAAGTCGTTTTCCATTTAAATCACTTTGACAAAGCAGAACCCAGAAAGCCCTGCAAATCACTCTGTCTTATCCTCTGGTTGTCTGTACTATTAGTTCAAGGTTTGCCAGGCATAACCTGAAATGTCTTATAAATCTTTCACTCGTCTTGGTTGTCAGATAGTTCAGCTTAAAATCCCGCAAAATGGAAAAAAAAACCATTGAGGAAAGGGGTTTCTTACTAATAACAACAAAGCCACTTCAAACCAGACAACTGTAACAGAGAGAGAGAGAGAGAGAGAGTGTGCAAAAGACAGCTTTAATGCTTCAATCTAAAGTTTTTCTGAATTCTGAATAATTATGCTGTATCTTTCCAATACTAATTTAGTATATATTATAGTACTGGGTATCTACTTAAGTATTGATTTTAGAAGTGGGGGTAGATATGCCCTTTAAGAGTCAAATACTAATTATTAGAGTAACACAAAAGGGTATGACCACCCCAAAATACATTTTTTGATATTTAGTTTATTTCTTGTCACAAACCTGAACCGCTGAAATGGAATTGCTGAAATCCTTTTATATTTAGAGATAATCCACCCGTTATATTGCAGGCCGCTGAAAGCCTGCATTTCTGGTCCCTCGGAACCTACCCGCTACATTCCCTGACCCCGCGCGTCAAGATTTCTAAAAACAGTCCCGTCCCCTTCTCGTGTGTCATTATGTACGCGCCAGCCAATCAAATGACGCCAATACCGGACCAGTCGGGACATAGCTTAAAGCTACATACCTATCCTATTGAAGGAAGAGCACTCTTCATTGGTGTTGAAAAACAGATGGTGTTAAAAAAATAGTCAGAGCATCATACAATCTTATCTAAAGGCTGCTACAGTGTGCAGTTTCAGATCTAAAAGTTACAATCTTATCTAAAGGCTGCTACAGCGTGCAGTTTTGGATATAAAAGTTTGCTGTCTCTTGATTGGTTGCTTTTCGTTAAGAGGACAGGATCAAGCCTCTGCTATACCTAGTCAGAAGGGACTTCCTTTGCCATCACTCTATACACCAAAGAGTCATGTGCAGGAACACAAAAAGAACACTGTAACCTACTTCTCCAAGTTAATGAAATATGCCGGCTTGTATGGTAATATCATACTAAAAATGTTTTTTGGGGTGGACATTCCCTTTTTCTATTTATCCCTTTCTTCAAAAATCCACTGCAGAAGTTCAAATATTTCTACTGTCATTACAATTACCACCAAAATACAATAACAATGAATACAATGTTGAAGTCCAGGTAGTAAATATAGTATGTATTTAATGCATTGTATTCTATCTGTATCTGTGCTATACATAAAGGATGGGTAAAATTCATTTTGGTGTTATGCACTACCCCAGATTAAGTAATTAGTTAAAATTGCTTTTATTTTTTTTCCCCAAGGGTAAGAAACTAAGGAGTCCTTTACAGAATGGATTTTTAAGAAAGCACAATCTAAAGGCTTATGTAAAAGTATATATGGAGTCTAGCAGGCTGATGCTCTAAAAAAAAGTTGTGTCTTATCTGATCAGGATCCCACAATGCTTTAAAGGGTATGTACACTGGTAAAAATGTTTTTTTAAATTGCCCATTAGCGGAAACTATAATTCATCCAAACTCTCACTATACCATTTTTATGTTGATCTGCCCCTATTTCTTTAGATACCCAATCTGAAACATCTTTCATTTCAGCATTTCTGTAAGCAGTTTTCCTGAAGCTGGAATGTTGGTGTGCTGTATGCTGTATGCAGTTTTGACAGTAGGTATGTGGGAAAATAGTAAGGTCAGTGGTCAGAGTATGAGTAAAACAACTACTGTATTGAAGGCATGCAGAAACACGCACACCTCAGAGTAAGTGCTACTTACACATATTTATTTATAGATTAAGATGGTGCAAAGTAATTTTTTCGGTATATATACATATACTTTAAAGTCGCTCGCAAGACTGCATCGCAGGATCCCGGTCAGGTAAGACGCAAATTTTTTTTACAGCATTGGCTCCGTATGCCACAGTGGTAATGGCGTTAAGATTATTGCAAAATTGCCACTACTACAGTACATTGGCTACGCCATGCTATTTCCAATTTTTTGGGGAAATGGCATGGCCAGCACAAAAGTAGTACAAAACCCACACTAACCTGATATTACATCAGGAACCATGGGTTTTGGACAACTTTCAGACCAAATCGCCTTTACTGCATTGGCCCCTGTATGCCCTAGCATGGAAAACAGTTTTTTGACACTTCAATTTCGAAAATCCCATGAAGCAATTATGTATTGCATTGCGGGATTGTGGAAAGGTAACAAGTAGGGAATTGTGATTTTGAATCTCCCCCATAAAATCTTCAATGTGTACTCCTAGGTACAATAATTTGATCAGATTGCCCAGGAATCTGGTGAAAATCAGAAGTAAGAAGCTAAACAGGCCATAAATGGTCCAGAAAAAAATGGTTTAAATTTACCATCTTGCACTGTCAATCTTCTGCAGAGATGGAGTAAATACATGTAAACGGGTGCTAGACATTAACTCTCTCTCTCTCTCTCTCTCTCTCTACAGTATCTCTCATTAAGGGAGAATGCTGTGAAGCCGATGCACCCGCATTAGTCCAGCAATGCACAGAGGCCAAGACACCCCCCCTCTCGAGTCTACTCTTCTTCCATCTTACGCATGCGCAGAAGCAAAAAGCCACACACGGATTCACACACGCAGCTTTAGGGTTTTATTATATAGGATGAAATAATTTAGATCATCAAGGTGGCACTAATTCTAAAATAGTGTTCTTAGCAGACCTTAATTTTATATTTTTAGCCATTATGAATACATCATTTAAGGTTAATTTTCCTTTTAAGAAGAGGAAAGGTGTAAAGGGAATTAAACAATAATATACAATATAAAGAAATTACTCCTTCTATTTTAGAAATCACTCACCTTCTTTCTTTGCTAGCTCTCTTACACACACCCTGAGCACCCCTCTACCTACACAAGCAGCTCTTTGCTATTTTTCTTTTCCCAGTCCGTGCTGTCAATTAGAACATAGCCAGAGTAGATTTGCTAATTATATTTAATGGACCAATCCAGTCATATTTTGTAATATTCAATCAGAATATACCCTTCATTTTATAACTTCCTGATTGGCTGTCATTACCTAAAGATATCCTATCTGCAGTGTCTGGTTGCCTGTTATAAGGTTTGGGTAGTCCTCTCTGCTTGTGGTGTGTTTAGTATTGATCTTTTGTTGCTGACCTTTGCCTGTGTATTCACATTTTGTCTCATACCTGGTAGATGACCATCTCTTTTTACTGTTTCTGGATAATGCATTTCTTCTCCTTTCTAGTGTTGAACTTCATGTTTTTACCTGTGTGCTTCTGGTAACTTCTGTGTCTAGATACCAATTGTGGTAACAAATATGGGCTTGTCTACAATTAAATGAGATTAAAAATAAAAACAGTTCAACCAGCTCCATATTTGAACAATTTGGATGTCCCCTAAAACTCTGAACTATTCAATTCAAACTATTATTTTTTTTGATCCTACACTACAGCTATTTTTTAGTAATGCAAGATTCAAAAAACAATCTTCCATACAATTTAACATATATTTATTTCCTTAAAAAATGAAGGAAAAACATGACTGATTCAAAGTTATAGATTTGGGAAAAGCCTGTGAAAGGAACCCCACACACTACAAAAGAAAAATGAACCACATTTAGACATTAAACATCAAATACACTGGACAATAAAAAAACAAACAAAAAACTACCAAACTAAGGGGGAAATGCATGGAGAGCTGCTATTGGCAATGTACAATGGCCCCAGCACTGTTATATGCTGATATTTTAACGCCATTAGCTAGTGTTAAAAGTTGCTGCAATAGTTTGAGGCAATTTAACAATATATATCCCACATGTCCTGAATAAAATGCTACTCATTAGTGGACCATGAGATGTGGTAAAAGAAAATATCTCAAATAGGACAAAACATAAGAACCATTAATGGTAAACATTGCGTTCACTTCTGTATAGGAACAATGTAAACATTTTTAAGCTAAGCACCAATTTATCTCTTAAATATTCTAGAAAACTATATATTTTTGGGAAATGTACACCTTCAGCTGCATAGTATCGCCATTCTTTTAATCTACCATGTAGAATTCACATTTTCTAAAAAAATAATACATTTTAGACTTCTCACCCTAATCCCTATATGAAGCTGAAAATGCTATTACTGTATTATTCTCTACTGTTCTTGGATTTGATCATGCAGCCTTTCTAATGCAGAACAATCAATCCTGTCAAGCAAAATCAAATAAAACCACAGAAAAGTCGTTTTACAGAACTCAATCTAAAAATGGTCAGTTTACGGTGTTGTATACCCTAATTATGTTTTTCATGTCATAAACAATGTATCGCCATATATTGTTCTTAGTGTAATATTCATTAAGTGCAGATTTTAAATATGTGTTTCAAGGGACCCTCAGATGCAAAACTGAAATTTCACATTTCCCAAAATACACTTAAAGGAGAATTAAACTTACATTTTTTAAAACCTAATGTAAAAGTTTTTCTCCCCTGAACACCTATACATTGTAAGATTCTTCTCTAGTAAGTTGCATTTAGTAGATGTAAGTAATAGATTCTGTAAATAAGAAGGTTTCCATGTTGTTGCCAGTACAGCCCACAGCATTATTGAGATTTACAGAGAGGCGCTATCTCTTCTGGATTCTTTCTCCTCTGGGAACAGAAAGCCAAAATTGCACCAGGATCCTTCCTGTTCTGGGATTAAGTGCAGTGCTCCCTAATTCTGATTAACACCTGCATGATCTTAAAACAATAAATACATTCCTGTACAGATCTGATCCAATAATGATATATTACATTGGTAGCACTGGCTGCACAGTTGTATTTACTGCCAAATTTCCAATCTTAAACCACACTAACTGTTCATTAAAGAGAGCATGACTTTAAGACTAGAAAAAAGAACATGCTGTACTTATTAAATGTACCAACTGTGTTTGATTTATCACTTACCAAGGCCCCATCAGTAGGTGTAATAAATTCTTAGAAACAAATCAGTGCAGTTTGTAAAAAAAAAAAAAAAAAATAACTTTAAAAGTGAATTATGCCTTACTTAAATTGAAATTCATGTTTACTGGTGCATGAAAAAAAAAGTAAATTTACTCTGGGTTGGCAGCACTGATTAGATAGCATGGTCCTTAAGGACAGAAATTAGATAACACGTTTAGATATACTGTAGATTGTTTATTAGTATTACACATTAAATAGGCCTTAATGTGGTTTTTTGAAATGTATATCACATAAAGCATACATAATGAGAAGTCCTAGAATTTGCAGGGCAGTCCTGACAATTTTTACATTAGTCCTATTTCTTCTGCAATAACCTGCATAGACTGAACGACATATGTCAGAAAGATGTATGGCTTCTTCTTTGCAGATCAGATCAATTAAGGAGCAGTAAATAAATAATCTCCCATTTTTCAGTTAGCTGTGAAATATATGTTAAGTTATTGGCTGAACTTAACCATCGTTGTTCTGTGGATTAGCTTGCTGAGGCCAGCCAGCATAGAGTAAAGGTTAGATGAATGTACTAGAACTAGCAATTTGTTACTTGCTTTTACTAGAAGACATGGCCATTCTATAGGCATTTCATAAAAAAACACATTCCACCAAACTGCGATCGTTAAGGCCTATTGCTGCTAATGAATTCCGTTTTTTAATCCCCATAGTCTCTCATTGTAGCAGAAGTTTATTAATGTTCCCACCTCTACTATGTTTATGTTCTAGTTCTTATACTAATCATTTTAATGTCATATGGTTTTGCCCAATTTCATAAAATCTATGAACAAATTAACTGACGCAGTGTTTTCTATTAGTAATATAATTCATACTATGGTAAATAAAGCACACTTAAATATATATTTAACAATATTTAACAAACACGCTTGAAACTTTTTGATTAAAGAGATTAAACACACCTATTGCAGGAATTACAGACAGTTAAAATAAAAAATAAAGACATTGTTATATGCAACAAATAATATTGAAAGTCTATATACTTCTATACCACAAGAGGAGGGAATCAACGTAATGGAACAGGTGTTACTTGAACCTATAATCTGATATACTTTTTAATTGATTGTCTAACTTTAGTATTATTTTAGATTTGACAATCAAAACTACTGGCAAAGACAAGGCACCTCATTGGTTGCGTCGCTAGATCCGTCAGTCTCCAATATTTTGCTTGATTCCATTGAGAAGTACTTTTCTTTTATAATAACAATATTTAAAAAATTGGGGTTTTGGATGATATACTCATTAATTGGACAGGTACAACATTGTTAATAGGATAACTTAATGGGAGTAGCCAACGCATGTCATCCTACCATTAAATGTAGGAGTAAACTTTCTGAAACAATAACACATTTAAATATGTAAATATATTGATACTAGTTTAATTAATACTCGTTTATTACAGATTGGAACAATTGTTTGAATATCAATAGTCTCCATATCCCAAGATGTATTTTAGCAATTCTAAAAAGCCAATACCATATGACTTTTAAATGGTTAGTATTAGACTACTTTCAGACGAAAGGAAAATGTCGTTTGTTGAAAGTTTCCAGAGCGGTTTATCGACTGACGCCGCTAGAGAGTTAGTTACTTGTATTGTTTCACTAACTGCAAACATCTGAAACCTCTTAATTTCTTTGTTATTGTGAAATTAGCCTTAGAACTAGTACATAAACCTAGTAGAGGTGGCAACGTTAATAAAGAGACTATATGGATTAAAAAAACTGAATGCATTAGAACCAATGGGCATTAATGATCAGTTTGGTTACTACAGTATTTCCTTTTTTTACATATGGTCTATGTATAAGAATGTTATGTAATAAAATAATTTTTGAGCTTTTATATTTTGATGTGCTATTAAGAAGTAAAACGCTCTATTAGTAGGTTTAACTCTTAAGTTACAGGCTAATTTTTAATATAAATGTTGTCATTGGTTTGCAGTTTTTTTTCTCATGAGTTTTTAATGTAAATATTTCTTAGATTTTTTTAAATATAGGACTTAATGGATGGCTCAAAACATGTCTATCTGTATTTACCCGGAGGCGCTGCATAGGGTTGCACCATGTCGCAGGTATCGCAAAAGACACCCACACAGTTGGCGCGAGCAATTCAATATCGAGTGTGCCCCTTAACTGGCCTTTAAAGTCCACAAGTGAATCTTCTTATTTGCTGGGAAGTGCACACGCAATATTGAATCTCGTACGGGAGATTTACTTGCAGTGGCTTATTACTTACCGTTAATCTATTTTACTTGATGTTGCTGAGGTTTGGACAGTTTATAGCTGGCTGAGGGAAAACCGGGCTGAAAATCTGCTTTACAAAGGTACTAATACTTAATATTTATTTATAAATGTGATAAAGCTCTGTATTGACTCTTCTATCTTGAGTAAACAATTAATTAACCGGGTAACCAATGTTCCCTCTAATTTAAAATTGTCTGTGCACAGAAATAAATTATCTGTGCACATACAAAATGAAATTGTGTAAGCTGTGTGCGGCACGAGTACACAGCTTAGATGGAACACTGGGGGTTACTAATAATACCATGTATCAGTATTTTTTTAAATCATTGCACATTATCTGGAATATTATGGTTGTATATATTTTATTGGCAAATAATTGTTGTTTTTTTTTAAATACTTTCAGGGTTATTCAATAAAAGTTCTTATCGTTTAAAATGGTGCTAATTTTGCCCCAACCAATCAGATCTTATTTAACATTTGAAAGCTAACATCTGATTGGTTGGGGCAAAATTAGCACCATTTTAAACGATAAGAACTTTTATTGAATCTCCCTGTTTGTATGTCAAGGCACACCTTTTGCCTCTAACCCTCAAATTTATCAAGTGCCACATCTGAACTTCTCTATCAACCCCACAAAAAACAATAAATGCAATTGTAAATGTCTATCTTTTTGTTTGCTAAACAAACAAAAAGATGCACATCTAAAGGAAACAAAATCTGTGAGGTTTATAATCTGTTGATATATTTATTCCAATAAAAACTCGTCTTTCCTGGGTCAAAACAGATGCATGCTGGTATATTCACTCTTTGTACTTCATAAACTTTAATTCACCAAGGAGCAGCACTCTTAAAACATACCCTTTTATTGGTTTCCTTTAAAAGTCCTTAACATTATCTGCCACTACTGAAAACATGGCTCACTTTTCACACAACAGGTATTACAGCAACGTTTCAACGTTTCAAGCTTGACAAAGGATTGATCCGAAACGTTGCTGTAATGCCTGTTCTGTGAAAAGTGAGCCATGTGAAGTGGCAGATAATGTAATGGACTTTTAAAGGAAACCAATAAAAGTGTATATTTTAAGAGTACAGCTCCTTGGTGAATTGATGGATATATATATTCTCTGATTGATTGTTTGGGGTGAAAGCAAATACACATAAATGTCCAATGTTCCTGTGTGGTTAATTGAACTTGTACTGTATCTATGTATCATTTGAAGGTGAAAATAATATATACAGTATACTGTATTTCCTTGTAAACAAAAATGCTTCAGTTTCAGTTTTAAAATACATTATACATTGAAATCTGTTTCTTTGAACATGTTATAGCAGTATTGTATTACTCATATCCTTAATGGACATAATCTGTAACATCTGTCTGGCGATGTAGTCTAATAGTTCTCTGTCTGTTATCGATTGTGAAGTTGAGCGACTCTTCCATTAGTGTATCTGTTTCTACACTGTAGGTCATCAGTTTTCTAAGACTTTTAATGCATATATTATGATTTGTACTTTCATAGATTTCTTTTAAAAAGATAACTGATAGTTTCATTTTTGGAATCTTTTTAGTTTTAAAGGAACAATGTTTAGCACTAAACTGTGATACATTTGTGGAATTTACTGAGAGCTGCAATGCACCAGTTTGTCTCAAAAACAAGCTAAACGGTATTAAATAGCTACACAGTTGCATCCAGCATTTTTAATTCCTTCAACCTACTTCTTCTGATTATTCTGGACTCTGGTCTGTTTACTTTTGATTCCCAGTATTTGGTTAGCAGTCATATTTACCGCCTTTGCTCCTCTATATTTGTGCTTATATAAGATATACTATAAGGGTGTGCTCTTTTATGGTGCTCTAGCTTTTAAGTTTTGTCTATGATTGCAGGTGGAGCACCCCATAAGACACAAGATACGTCTAGACCAGTTTCAATTCTAGTAGCTGGGGCGATTTTGATGAGAATTAGCATACGTTACAACCCTTCAGTTAATTGGGAATGAAATCTGATCTTTGTGCTGCCATCTGTTAGTGAGTGCATAATATTACTGCATAATCATAGACATGACAGCTATATAGCTTAGAGAGGTGGGCCAAAAGAAGCAAAAAGCCCTCCACAGAGCATAAAAATGGAACAGAATGTATTATGCAGTCTCATTAATATTGACATGAAATGACATGAACATGAAATTAACATGAAATACAGCCTATGGTATAGAGCCAATCATCTGACCTGCAGACTAGGGATGGCCGGTTCGCAGATCCGAACCCGGATCCGCCGCGGATTTATCCCGTTCGCGAACGGCGGATTTTCCGCCTTACGAACTTCCGATTCGCGGATTTTTCGTATTTTCAAAAATTTTCGAAATTACGAGTTTTCACGTATTTTCAAAAATTTACGAAAATACGGGAAAACATGTATTTTCGAAAATTTTCGAAAATACAAGGATTTCTCTTAATTCCTTACATACGTATTTTCGAAAATTTTCAAAATTACGAGGATTACTTGTATTTTCGAAAATACATATTTTCGAAAATACATGAAACTCGTAATTTCGAAAATTTTCGAAAATACGAAAAATCTCGTTATTTCAAGGGTATTTTTAATTTTAACAGGTCCGCTCGCGGATTTCCGAATTTTCGGATTTTTTCAAAAATTTGTGGATCCTCGAGCGGACCGGATTTTGCGAAGTTTGTACATCTCTACTGCAGACAAGACACCCTCTACTGAGCATAAAAATGAAGCAGAGCCTTCTGTTATAAGAAGTCTCTGCTCCATTTTTATGCCCAGTGGTGGGCTTGTTGCTCCTTTTGGCCCACCTCACCTTAAGCTATATAGCTACCTTGTCTATTATGCCTCCAAGTCCTACCCCATAGAGCCATGAATCTATATCTTGCACTGAAAAGATGTAACAAGACCGAAACATGTCATTTCTGCAGGTCAGATGATTGGCTCTATACCATAGGCTGTATTACATGTTTTTAAGCCTGCAATTCTGGACATTGCATTAGCCCTAGGACATAAAGGAGAAATTTTGCATAACCCCACCCTTTACTCGGAGGAACCTAGGAGTAAGAAATTACTTCTGGTTTCATAGATTTTGTGGGCAATGCTATTCATATAGCATGAGACTGCAAAATACCTTCAGTTATAAAAAGGTTCTGCTCCATTTTTATGCATAATCACATAAATGGAACCTCTTCACTTTATTATCGGTTGATCTATATTGTTTCTGTCTTTTATAAGCATATTGAAGATAAATCATGATAACTGATTTTCACCTGATTAATGCCTATTATGTAGTTGTAGTAGTAGTAGAACATTAACAATACAATACTGCATAATGGGTTAAATATATGTGTAACTCTATGCTGCTTCAGGATTGGCATTGTCAGATAAGGAAGCAAATGTAAACAATTGATCAATAATAAAAACTGATTGATTTCCAATGCAGAGCTTTTGGTATTGTGATTATTTTTCCTCAACAGCCTAAATTGGTGATGTGATCTGACTAAACGTTGTCAGTTAATAGCAACAGGCACCTGGGAAATGGTATGAAGAACACCCATGTATCACTAAAATGTAAATAGAATCGAATATTCAGGCAAGCTATTTTAGTAACCTTCAAAAGTAGATAACCCTCAAAAGAAGATAATCCTCAAAAGTAAATAACCCTCTAAAGGAGCTCTGGTAACCCTTGAAAGTAGATTCGGTAACCCTTGAACATAGCTCTCTATTTTGGTTGGCTACCGAAAATATTGAAAATTCCGAACGGTTCCAACAGAGGAAGGGTTGTTAGGATATAATTGTCCTTTAGAATTTATAATTAACAATGTCAGGAGTGTAACTACTGTATAAATTATTATAACTATTTTACACCTGGTCAGTTATCAAAACCAAATTATTTGACCATGCCTTTTAACAGGTGGCAAGGAATGCTGGCAAAAACTTAGTTTTCCCTTTCTCTTAAAGGGCATCTCATCTCCACCCAGAAAATAAACTTTTCTGTAGTGTAGTGTACCCCAGCCCACCCCCAACAGTCATATTCATTTTTTAAAACAAGCTCCAGAAATAGACTTACACTCCTTTGTTCCCCCTGCTGTCTGCTCTCGACTTTCTACTTGTCGGAAGTTGCAGAGACCGGCAGCCATGTTTGTGATGGAGTCAGCCCATCACAGACCCAGATGTTGGC
This sequence comes from Hymenochirus boettgeri, assembly GCA_019447015.1. Classification (NCBI taxonomy): domain Eukaryota; kingdom Metazoa; phylum Chordata; class Amphibia; order Anura; family Pipidae; genus Hymenochirus; species Hymenochirus boettgeri. The sequence continues at coordinate 156,550,288 of CM033474.1, forward strand.
TATACAGACAACAGAGGAATCGGAGGATCGTAAGTCCATTTTTTGTGCTTGTTTTAAAAAAACTAACATGATGGTTGGGGTGGGCTGGGGTTCACTACACTACTTTTTTTTAGGTTGGTCATGGATCAGCCTGAAGGGATCCTGAGGGTGGGAGGAAGAAAGAGGGAGGGCTCCCTTGTGCATGCCTGAGTCCTTACTGGGGACAAGGAAGAAGCAGGAACCGGATGACTCACAACTCCTACTCTTCACTTTCTGGGACTTTGGATAAGCACTGCACTATAAGGAGCATGGGGTAAGGTAAAGATTTATTACACTACACCGTGGCCAGCACTGGGCACATTTAGAGACATTTCTGCACATTTAAAAGGTATTTTTGTCTCAATCCTTAAAGGGTAACTGTGGTCTCCATTTAAGTGCAATTTATTGAAGGTTGAATGCCTATGGTGATCCTCTGGATCTTAAGTTATAGTCCTTGTAAATGTATATTTTCCAGACTGCCCTATCTCCAATAGACTACTCCAATAGTGGACAGCACAACTCAGATAACCACACCAATGCCTTCCAGTTAAAAAAACACAAGCTTTATTAGCATTCACATGATAAAAACAAGTCCCACCTGACATTTTGTGTATGTCCTCAAATATGTAAAATCCCTTCATTACATAATATGTTGGAAACTTCATAATACATAATATGTTGGAAACTTAATAATACCAAGAATTAATCACAAATTAAAAACATTTACAATTTCTGTGATATCCAAGCTGCCACCGATATTCATATCATTCTGTTTCTAATAAAAGGTCACTATACTCACTCAAACAACTTTACATTATTTGAATCTACAGTGTGAGAGAAGTAAAATGGTGGTACTCACATATTTATCTGTGCTTGCTTTCTTATTAAATTATTAATGTTTAGTGAGTGCTCCTAATTGCCCCACCCTCCCTTACTCACTGCCTTCTTTTAGTGTCTGTGACACTTATAAGTTCTGCACAGCCTTACCATACACCCTACTCTGCTTACACATATCCCCTCTGCCTTCTTTTCTCTGCTAATTCTCTTAAATGTTGCAGAAAGTGTGCTGGCAGACAGCTAAAGATCCTAGTAAGTGGTCATTAATGGGTCACATATTATGATCTCTGCTCCTGGAGTGACAGGTCTTTCCCTGTTAATGCTGTGATTAAAATTATTATTTCTCAGGATCTACAGCTCAGATTTAAAATCTGAAAAAGTTTTGAAGCAGCGGGATCTTGCTGTATTTAAAGCAATACAGCAAGATTTTTTTTTTTTCAATTCAAAGTTTTAATGGGTATAGATATGCTTTAAAATACTATGCACTTTACTTGCAGCCTATATGAGTTTTTTTATTTGCTGCTCCTATCTAGATTGTGCATTTATACATGCTAATGAATTTTTTGGCTATATAATGTTAATGAACGTTATGATTACCAATGTTATGAATATCATCTGCAGTTTGGATATTACAGAAATTGTAAATGTTTTTAATTTGTGATATTTCGTAGTATCGATTCAAGTTTCCCCATTTCTTGCACATATTACGTAATAAAGGAAGTTTAAGTTATTGGTGTGCCGTGGGTTCTCACCTTTTCTTTTCTGTTAAATATATTAATTACTTTCTACCTGCCTGGCATCCTCCCCCTGTTTGTACAGGGTTGCCCAGTGTCCAACAAAATCCGTTTGTTTGTGTCTTCAAATATGTCACTTCTTTTTTTATACACATAATCACACCTGATATTTACATAAACCCCATACCGTGGTTACAAAACAAGTGATAGAAAAATTGTCATAAAATCCATTACAATATCAATATGCAAACACACCAAAAAATATATCAATTATTTAGTATGTGTACAAAATATAAACAAGTAATATTGTATAAAAGATTCATGAAGGATAAAAATGGTCAGAATCATCCTGGAACTACACATGGCTTAGACATATGTTCAATAGAATAAGGGAACTAGTCATATAAGTCACTTACAAATCCTCAATTTTTTTTATCCTTTATGAAATTGGAGTATTTGCAAGATATGTTAAGCCTCCTGTACAGACATCATATTAAGATGTTATCTATTAGATTTGTCTGCATTCATACACAGATCAGGTGTGAAATATGACGTAAGTGCATGAATACGTTAAGTAGGGAAGTAAGGGGTGAAATCACAGTTACATGCTAACTAAGTTGGAAGCTATTTCAACATAATTTACAAAATATTTATATACCTAAAGAAGAGAAAAAATAAAACAATAGCTGCACATAAATAACAGGGAGTGGTCAGGTGATACAACACCATGCCTAAAAAGTATTGTTTAGTTGATTACACATTTGTAGTCTTTAAAAAGGCCACCCTGGTTTACAACCTCATTGGACAGAGGTTATATCTGAATATCTACAATGCTTTGATAAAATCTAACTTTTATTCTCAATCCCTAAAATCAAGCACAAGAACAGATAGAAAAAAGCCAATTGTTCACCAAAGCAAAGTCATTACCTTAGGGATGTCCAACCTGCGCCCCCCCCAGATGTTTGAAAACTACAACTCCCAGCATTCTGTGGTTTCTTCTGCAATGGAAGAATGCTGGGATTTGTAGTTTTCAAACATCTGGAGGGCCGCAGGTTGGACATCCCTGCATTACCACCTTACAACAGGATCCATAGTACCACATGTTGTAACCTGAATAAAGGATACTACATCTACTATAGCTTTTTTGGGGATAGTGCTCTTGGGTTTATCAATGGAGACTTCAGAAGAGAATGTTTTATTATAGATCCCTGTGTAGCAGCCTATCAGCATAGTCTGGCACATGGCAAGTGGTGCCATTGCATTGCAGGCTATTATGGTCATATGACAGGGCAATTGGCACAGACTGGAATTCTATCAAGTATTCGAGAAGACCGAGATTACATAGGGAGATGTGAGTACTTTACTAAGCAGCAAAATGAAAATTAGACTTTAGTTCTACTTTAAAGCTATTAATGTTTGCATCATAGCAAGTAGGTAGTAGATCTTTAGGTACTTGACCATTATAGGCTCATTGTTTTAATAAAGTTTATGTCTAAAAATCTTCTTTGTACATTACTTATATTAACTGTTTTGGCTGAAAATACATCCATGACGTATTATTGTACAATTAGAAATTTTATTTCTTCGGTATCTATATTAAAGGAAGTGACTTTAAAGCCACTAAATTACTCAGGCTCCAAACCATTTATTCAATACAGCACTAGTCGAGACAGGAAATAAAGTAAATGTTACATCTGAGAACAATAAATTCATAATATCCATTAAACAGCTGAGGAAGGCAAAGCGTTTTTCAAATGATGGGAAAGTCAGTGATTTGTCATGGAAAGTAAAGGGAAAAAATGTTTTCACATTATCTTCCATCATGTGGCACGACAGGTTGCTAATTAAACAACCTTGTACAGACAAGCTGTCACCGCAGGAGTGACAAAGATCTTTTACCTTTGCCCTTCCAGCTTTCTGGCAAAGTGATGGGATCAGTTATAAACAGCATGCACACCTAAATTCAAGATTTTCTTGGCATCATATAAAAGCTTTTTACAAAAAAAACAAATAGAAATGTCAAAAGGTTTTATTATGCGGTAAAGCATGTTTGCATTTTCCCAAATGAAATCTGTTTTACAAATGTGTTTTCTAGGGGCATGCTAATTGTCTGTAAGACATTTCTGCATATAGAATTAATATGTAAGTAAGACGGTAGAATTAGTAGTACACAAAAGCTTGATTAAGAAGTATGAATACTCTATTATCTTCTATAGAAATGCTTAATGAAAAATATTTTCATTAATATAAACCATATACTGTATAAACCATCAGAAAATCATAAGCATTTTAAAGGAGAACTAAATGGAAAAAAACTAATATCAGTAATTTATATAATGTAGGTAAAGTAATTATATCTTCGTAATCAGCCCCTTTCAGCTTATGATTCAGAAAAGCCGTGCACCTAATTATTGCTGCCAACATAAAAAAGATAATCAATGCACATTCCTAGGCCCCATACAATATCATATTATCTGCACACTGGCTTTTCATTTATGTGATCACAGTAATGTATACTAAAACCCCTTTATTTATAAAGTATGCCAGTGTGCAGATAATATGATAATGAATGGGGTCTAGAAATGTGCATTGATTATCTTTTCTATGTTTGTATAAATGTTTGACCAGATCAGTAGCCCTAAATTGTAAATTAGCCTAATTGGAGTGCTTCCACAATCCTTGTTTTGTATGTAATTATTGCTGCCAGATCACATTTATTTCCCATTGGGTGCCAAGCAGTTAAAGGGAGGAGACTGCACCACAAATGCATGATCAATAAAGGAAAATGGAGCAGATCAATCTTCTTTATTTGGTGACTAAAAAATGAAAATCGTGCACATTGTTAATCTTGCTGCAAGGGTTTCTTTAACTCTATAAATGTTTCTAAATAACAAAATATTATTATATTGTTATTTAGGGTATACTTTATCTTTTTTTGGTTCTATAAGCCTTATAATTTAAGGCAAATGATACAAGGACTCATATATTAGTTAGACCTTACTTTAGTTTCTTGAGTATTCACAAAACAGCAGCTGAAGCAAGCAACTCCTTTATTCAGGTAACAATGCACTACTAGGAAAACTAGTCACATGTCATAGAGACAGGGTGAGAGATACAGTAGGTCAAAATGCAACATGCCTTTTAAGGCTATACTTAAACATGAGACATCTCCCTTCTTATATGAAACCATAACAAAACTGCTGGTACAAGGAATTAAAGTTACATAAAACAATAACTTGAATTTAACATAAAATGGATATCAACAAGGTTTTAAGTTATAAGCCTAATGACCTTGACATGTCATAGTCTGTGAATTTGGGTGAAGGACATATAACCACTTTTAGTTTGTGGTAGAACCACCACTGATCCCTCATCGTCTTCTTCTTTTTTAGGGGTAGCCACAAGGTCCACTGCTCTTACCCAAAGGATACCATCGTCAGTTTGACTATGGGCGAATCAGGTGCCATTTAAAACCTGAGAAAATCCATCCAGGGGGCAGTATTGTTTTTTTGGACATAGATCACTATAGACAGGAGGCGTTGACCCAATTATAAGATGCTAACACCTATGTGCCACTTTCTATCGATCCCACTATCCACAGGGACGTAATGTGATGAGTTTTTGACTAATATTAATCTACTAGGGTCCAACATACCTTACAAACTTACCATGACAATGGATATAAGTACTATAAACTTCCTGGAGTTGCGTATTTATAAACACATAATAAATTGGAAACCACTCTTTAAACCAAACCCACAGATCACAATACCACCCTGTATGCTACTGGCCATCACCCCTGGCAACAGCAGAAGGGGATACTTTTTTCTCAGTTCTCCGAGTATTCCAAAATAATTCTAACTATGAGGTGGCCCTAATACAGGCTAACACCATGGCCAAAAAAGTAGTACAGGAGAAATTGAAATGGGCTATTAAGAAATTCCATCAGCCCAATGTTATTCCAACTCAGACTACTACAAATAGAATGACTTCCATACAGCATGTATAATTCCCCGGGATCAGGGGAAGTATGTGATACCCTCATAGTGGTTAATGGATTTCAATAAAGAACAAACTTTCCTGTTTAAGTACGTTTGTGGTATATTTGATAACATGCCTGTGTGGCCTCTATTACATGGGAAAAACTACCATTACCACTACCAACGTATAAACAATCACAGAAAAGCACTGGACCATTAAAACCAACCCAGCACTGAGAAAGAAGCATCTAAGGACACACACTTGGCAAATTTTTGATGGATGGCTATCGAACAGGTTGGAATTACTGCAGAATGAGATAGACAATGCACCCTTCTCCAAAGAGAATCATATTGGATCAAAAAATTTAGAGATAGCCTCCCCTAAAGGACTTGAATTTCTTTCCTTGCCTTGTTTATTTTTATAAATAGGCCCTACCTTATCATGCTGAATAGGGTATCCCTATAGATTAGAAATGGCGGAACTTCCGAAAGTTCAGTCCGTTTTCGAACTTTCGAACTATATGGAAAATTCAAAAGTTCGAAAATGGACCCATTAAAGTCAATGGGAGTCAAATAGTTTGAAATGTTTGAATGAAATACAAATAAAATATCAATGGTAACTTAATGTAAATGGCTGTGGGACCTGGGAAATGGTCTGGGGAACACGTTCGAATATCCAGGACTTTCGAAAAATCTATTTTACTCTCGCGCACGCTACTTTTGAGCTCTCACGTTCAAACATTCGATAATTATCCCATAAACAATTTGCGTATTCGAGGGTTACCGAATGTTTCAAGGTTAACCAACTATTCAAGGGCTATAGAACTCTCCATCGACTGCATCATGTAATGTACCTTCATATATATCACTGGCGCATTCATTAATTTGATGTACTCGCGTATTGGTATATAGACATTTTACTTGCATATTTGTTTATTCGATATTTACTTGTATATTGGTATATGGACATTTTACTCGCATATTTGCACGCCTTGGATGTTCGAACATTCGATAATTATTGAAAGTCTGAGAAATCTGGGTCAGGGATAGTTCAAGAAGTTGCGGTCCGTTCGAAGTCAAATAGTTCGGCTCGAACTCAGGTTCGAGTTTGAGTTCTAGTCCATCTCTATTATAGATAGACCCCTAGACAGATACCAGTGATAATAATAAATGATGACCTTAGTGTAAGCGATACTTTGAGCTATTAGGGTTAAGTTTTTACATCATAATCATAGTCTAGTATGTTTATTATCTTGTTTTTAATTTGTTTTAATGATTAACTTCACTGTATTTGATCACATTTGTATTATATAATGTTTCTGTCTTTTTAAGATAGTCTGTAAGATTTAAGTTTTCTTATACATCATGACTGCACTATATTTGGCAATTTGGTGACTAGGACTAGGACTATTATAACATTTTTAGCATTATATTTAAAGGACAACAATATAAAAAAAAATAATATCACCCCCATTACATGTCCACACTTTCAACAGCTGAAATCACTTACTCCCATTTACAAGAGTGCTGCTCTCCGTTAGATATCACACATCAAAGATGATGGCTAAAAGCCCGCCTCCTACTTTGTTTTAAAATAGTCAAAGTAGTAGGTGAAGCTCAATAGCAGCTAATTTGCTCCTTATAGCCAACATAGGGAAAGGTTGGTGAAAAGGGGGAGTGTGTTCATAGGGGTGTCTTACCTTTGTATATTATCACTGGAAATTATGTAATCACAATCCTGACGATGGTCCTGAGTGGACGGAAATGCGTTGATCGAGTGAGATCCACATGTTTAAATAATTTTTGATTTGCACAGCAAAACCAGATGAATGCTTCCCGATGGACTAATATATATATATATCTAGAAACATAGTAACATAGTAATTGAGGTTGAATAAAGACATGCGGCCATCAAGTCCAACCTTTTCACCCTCCTTTTTAACCCTACCAAACAGTTGATCCAGAGGAAGGCAAGAAAAAAAGTTAAAAAGGGGAAACAAATCCTACCTGACTCCAAATGACAATCAGAAAGTATTACTGGATTAATCAGAACTGCAGTATATATATTAATACCAGTAATTCTCAATATTTTTTAGTTTTAGAAACTTATCTAGCCCACTTTTAAATATATTTAGTGAACTTGCCATTACCACATCTGCTGACTCAGTTTCACCGTTCTCACTGTAACAAAATCTTTCCTAACCTGAAGATGAAACTTCTTTTGTTCCAATCTTAAAGGATGTCTATGTGTCCTCTGATATGACTGATTAGTAAACAATGCATCAGAGAGTTTATTGTATGGGCCATTAATATATTTGTATAAAGTGATCATATTCCCATGCAAACGTCGCTTCTCGGAATCTCTAATGTAAACAGCCCTAACTTGTCTAATCTGCCTGCATAGTCAAGCCTCTCCATTTCCCTTCTCTGAACTGCTTCCATTTCCAAGATGTCCCTTTTGTATATGGGACTCCAAAACGGCACGGGATATTCCAAATGAGGCCTTACCAGTGCCTTGTAAAGAGGGAGTATAATGTTTTTTTCTCTTGAATCGATTCCCCTCTTTAATTATACAAGACAATATCTTGCTAGCACTAGACATTGCTACCTGGCATTGTTTGCTACAGTTCAGTCTGTTATCTACCAGAACCCCCAAATCTTTTTCCATTCGAGATTCACTTAACACAGAGTTATTTATAGTGTAGGTGGCACAGGGATTATTAAATCCCAAATGCATCACCTTACATTTATCAACATTGAATCTCATCTGCCATACTGCTGACCATTTTGATTATCTAGGTCTGCTTGCAGCACTTGCACATCATTTGAAGTTTCCAAATCTCTGCATAGCTTAGTGTCATTATCAAACACAGAGACCTTGCTCTCAATGCCCCCTTCTAAGCCATTTATAAACAGATTGAAAAGAAGTGGTTCCAGTACGGAACCCTGAGGCACTTCACTTTAGCCCATATAGATGTAGCCCCATTGACAACCACTCTCTGTTTGGGATCCAATAACCAATTCTCTATTCATGTACAAATGTTTTTTTCAAGGCCAACAGTCCTCAGTTTATACATTAGTCGCCTATGTGGCACAGTATCAAATGTTTTAGCAAAATACAAGTATATCACATCTACTGCTATGCCAGAATCTAAATTCTTACTCACTTCTTTATAAAAACCAAGTAACTATATGTTCTAGCAAAAGTGTGCCCGTAGGTGCACAGAAGGAATTATGTGTGTGTATGTTTGGCTATTTATAGAATATATGGCTAATATGTGGCCACCAAGGTCAAGGCCCTGGAACTAGTTTTTTGTTTGTACTACTAAATTGGAATCCTGATATAGTTTCACATCACCAAACACATTTTATACTTGTGTACACTCTGTAATAAATGAGACATTATTTAACACTTATTCATAAAAATATATAAATATTGGCAGAGACATTTGGACTTGGTATCTTGTTATAGTTGCACAACACCTAACATAATTGTTGTATTTGGGTACTGGGTACTACACATTAAGACTTTTGTGAGGGGGTATGGGGTAATGTGAGTATGTGTAAACTCTTATTATTACTGAAGATTATTATTTGGCTTGTATTTGTATTACTAAACTGGACTGTATTAAAGTTGCACAACACCAAAAGGGAGATTTACACAGAGCAGCAATAGCTACCTTGACGTGGTTGGAAGGCTTTTCATTCATGTGATCACAGTAATGTATACTAAAACCCCTTTGTTTATAATGTATGCCAGTGTGCTAAAGTGTATAAAGCACCAATTCAATAGCCTATGTTGTAGTCTTCTTTCTTCCTCTTAAAGTTTTAGAATAACAAGTATCTCCCCCTGAGATATGCAGTGGGACTGGGGCCTACTGCAGATCTCACCTGTAAGACCTGTAAGATTTGTCTCTACTAAGATGCATTTAGTACATGTGAGTGATAGATTCGGTAACTTAGAAGGCTTCCATGTTTTTATCAGTACAACTCACAGCCTCGTGAGAATGTGCACTTATTGATCATGCCCCCTGATCCCACTATTCACTATGCACAGTCTCTATGCACAGTGAATAGTGGGATCAGGGGGCATCTATCTATACAGAGGTCTCCATGCCAATTTTGAAGTGCTTAAGTTTCTCAATATACCTGTGTTCTTTGCATATGCACTGGTGGCTCATCGGTCTAAACGCATGTTTTGGAAACACAGCATTCGGTTTCTTACATCCATGCTAGCTAAGATACACTGCAAAGATTGCTTTTCTTTTTTGTATCAAAACCAAAGGGAGAGGAGCATTTAAATATGTTTACAAAAAAACTTAATTGAAATATCTGTGTTGTCATATGATTGGCTGTCAGCTTCTATATGATTGGCTGTCAGCTTCCTTGTTTGGATCTATTGAGCATCACAGAGAATGTGACGTGTACTGCTGGAAGTCACCCATCTAAGGTGGATCATGGAAGCCGACTCCTAGTACCCAAAGGTTAATTTCCTAAATAATACTAGCAGCCACAGCAAATGGAGAGGTTAGACACAGCTTGTAATTTTTTTGTGAATGTAGTCTGTCTTTTGGGACAGTGTTGTCTGGAGACTTTAGTTTCTTTTAAGAACTGGAATGAGGTTTCTACCTTTGAGAAAAATAAATCGAGAATACTAAAATATCTTCTTCTGGAAAAAACTGATATGCAGCTTCAATCCTTATACTGTAGTTTCATGAATTTCAAAAATCTATTTTACTTCATGTTCCCATATTAGTTTCACTTCATTACTCCATCATTTCTGTAACCTTAGTTTCACCAAGATAATTCTATTTTATTAAGCTTTTTTATACTTGTTCTTTTAAAGTTCGAGTTTTAGGGTCAAAAGGTCATAGTTTCTAATTATTGCTTTATGTTAAACTATTAATTTAAAATGTTTCATGTATTTGTTCTTCCTACTACTTGACTAATGTTATATAGCTTGCAAGGGCATTTTAACCTGTAAAAAAGACCCTCAGAAGGTAAAATGTCTGTGTATATCATGTGTATGTGTATATTGCATCTCCTCATTGCAAGCATACTGATTCTAGTATCCATATAGCTTTATGGAATCCATTTTGTATTTTATCCTCCATTTTATGTTACATTTAATGTTATAAGTTACATTCATAAAACTGTATTTCTCTGGTTGTTATAATTTTTTTTACTTAATCAAAACTAAATGTTTTCTTTCTCTCTCCCTAAAAGGTTACACACATGCCCTACTTTCCTCACACCCTCCTTTAGTCCTTTTCTATTGTTCTTTTTATTGTAACCTAAGTGGTTTGTGAAAACAGCTTATTCGCTAAGTGTAGCGACTCTTTACTGTACATTGTTGCTATTAAGTAACTTTGTGTATGTTAATTGCCTTCATTTGGCCAAAGTAAGTGGTATTGGTCTATTGACATACTATTATTTAAAATAACAGGTTGTAGTAAAATACCATACATTGTTGATATTTTTCTTTTGCTGCTTGCTGTATTTTTCAACTGTGATAAAAAAGGTTTGCTTTATTACAATACCAATAGTGATCCTTTATACTGTAAATACCATCCTATTTATGCACTTCATTTGATGCCAGCCACTCAAAAACACACTTGGATGGGTGCAATATCATCTACCACATTGGACCATGACTGCTAATGGGAATTACCTTTTTTTACAGTTTCTTTAGACTTTATATTCCTTTAAAAGGAAATGCTTATGGTGTTTGGTTTGTTAAAATTGTCATCAAAAGGGCAACTATGTTGCCCAAATCCATATCTTACGCCTTCCTTCTCTTAAAGCTACATTTTTCAGAGATATAGGATATAATACTTGTAACTCTCTTGTTCCTTCTCTAAGGCTGGATACACACTATACAATATTACATTGTGTGGGTGGGGGCGGTGGCCACATTCAAGCTATTTTTGGGCCTGTTGTTAAATCACGTTCTGATCGTGCAATTCCTTATGGGGTTGCACGATTGGTTGCAAGAACTGTCGGCTGCACCCACTATTGCCACCAATGACTGTGATTTGTCCCTGCCGAGCACTCGCAAGTAGGAAATGATTTGTCAGGACAAAACATCCGTTTGTGTGTACCCAGCCTAAAGCAATAGCAGGGATGTCAAAAAGACGCACATGCTGCACCTGATATTTCTCTTGCTTATCCCATAATCTACTCTCATCTAATGAGAATACATGTGTGAATCTGTTGAAGGGAGTACGGAGAGTTAAAAGAAGATGGAGGAGGAGTAGATGGAGCGCTATCAGCTCCTTTTTGACAACTCTGAAATCATTTAGAGAAGAAAATGGGAGGTAGCAATACTTTCTCTACTTAACACCCTGAATAATTTAGTTTTAGAACAGGAAGTAGTTTGGCACTTTATAGTGTTTTTCTTCAGGAACTCATTAAGAATTGTTTTGATTTTTAGGGCAATTATTTGTATTCAGCAATTTAATTTACTGACTATGGAGCTAAATATCAAACAATGTTGTATGACTTAAATATTAACTATTAAAGTCAATATTAAATATTGACTTAAATAGTGCCTCACAAAGAGTCATCAAAAAAAATGTCATACGGTGGGGGAACTGGGCATTGTTTTTTTTAATGCTAATATGAACATTAGTACATTGTGTGATTCCTCCTTGGTATACTTGATATTTTTTGCAATGGTTGGTTTGTTGCACCCACAGTTGTATTATACAGAAACAGCACAACCAACTGTGTATTTCTAGCATTTCCACATAAGGAGATAGACAGGATAACTAGAAATGAAAATGACAGAGATTACAAGGACCTCACTATTGACAGACATAACTAAAGAAAACAATATAGGAGTTATGGAAAGTAATTTCTTTGCTCTTATTGAAGAACATATTAATATGCACATACAACAGGTTATCCATTTGTTTTTCTAGGCAAAGATATATGCAAATCACAAAAGCCAAATATAAAAAGAAAAAACACAATTACTGTAACCTTATCTTAATTGATCAGCTCAGTGTATTTATATTTATTGTGTAGCAAACAATAAATCGGGGGATGAACTGTTCCCTTGCTCAGGGACGATCCCCTAAAACATTGTATGTTTGCCACACAACAAATATAAATACACTGATGTAGTGTGCACCTCTCATCTTTTGCTATTCTTGGATTACATTGACCCCAAGGGTACAGGGTTAGGAGGATTGCACCTACAGAATATAGGCCTTTGCCAGCTGTGGTGTGCTTGAGTGGACTTGCACCTGTTTGTATCAAATCATAAACAGATTGAATTAAAGCTGGGAAATAAAACAGCAACTTTTCGGATCCCTAGAAATCAATGCGAGCAATGAAGTGAATCAATGCAAATTATGAAGAAAATCAATTAAAAATTGTGCTCGGATTGATTTAAAGTAAATGTCATGTTTACCAATGAATTCTACCATATAATAATATTATTAAATAAAAAAATCTACTTTTAAAAAAGAAAATAATCTTTGGTATCTAACACTGGGAATCATATTTTTTTATGTGAGTGCATCATATGCAACAAATAAATGTTTCATGTTATATTTTAAACATATTTAATATTTATATTTTTTGCGATGTATAGGTACTGATAAGATAAATACATCCCTAGAATCAGAACCTCTCAGTGACTTACAAAATATTAATGGTAGTTCTTTCAGTGAAGAACAAGTTATGGTGATCAACTAATGAAAAAAAAAAGTCAACACGCTATCTATCACTCATTAGAGATGTTCATTTGTTTATGGAATGTACAGCTCTGATTAATTCTTTTTTCACTTTCACTTGTTGAATTAGTATATATAATGCTCAAATTTTGAATTAGATTTCAGCACAGAACCTAAAAAAGACTGTTAGGACACGGGAAGGATAATTACATGGTTGGAAGGGGCAACTTTCCAAACAACTGTCTACTAACAAACAGTGGGAAGCTAAATATACTGTATTACAATTACTTTGTATAAAATGCTAATTATTTAACTTTTTAACTCCTGTGTAGCTTTATAAAGTTTATCAATATAATCTCTGGATAAACAGAATGTGGATAATTTCTAAGATGATGAGAAACATAATATGATGTAAAACTACATTTTAAGTACACAAACAAAGTATAAGAACACTTGCAGTCCACAGAACAACCCTTGTGTTCAGTACTGAAGGACAAGCTGTAGCAAAATTAGGTGCATTGGCATGGACATATTACTGTCCAATGTTTATTACATTTTTTTTTTGAAGCAAATGCAATACTGTATATCAATTTACATTATATATAAAAATAATCTAATTAGGAATATAATCATTTAAAATAAATATATAAAAAAGGTCATACCGAAAGGTCCTTATATTTAATGTTTACAAATGACTTGCTGTTTTACCATAAGACATACTGATTAGTCTTTGTTATTACTAATCATTACCCAATACAGTCTGGCAGAGAATTTGTAAGCTGACAGTATCAAATATAAAGTTCTTTAATTAAAAGTTCAAACTATTAAAATTTTGCTTAGTAATATATGTAAAAAAAAAAAGTGAACATGACATAAAATTCTGTTAAGGTCTCTAGAAGTGAGACACCAGCTTATTACATTACATAATATACAGTGCATAATACTGTAGTAAACATACTTTTTTCTAGCATCCTCCTATCAGATTTTCAAATTTTCATAAAGTTTAAAAAAAATTGTAAATGAACCCAATTCGAGTTAATGGGAAACATTTTTTTTTACAGTTCGCCTAAGCAGATTTTCAGTAATTAGTGCAGGAGTTAGGTAAAGTACCCATGGTTAGGACTTAGCGATTTTAGGTCCTCACCCTGGGTAACTGCCGTGTTACGGACCAGAAAATTAAAATTACGGTAAGTTGTTTATGTCATTTTCCATGGTCCTAGAAAGCAGTGGGAAGTGATGGGAACTTAGAAGCAATTAAATAGACAGGGAGGGAGAAAATATGCTGAAATCAACTTCATTTATTTTGGCACCCTATTGAGAGGATGCTTCTGCCAAATTCAGTGTCCTTGGCCCAAGCCACATCAAATTTGTAATACTTGATGAAGGTAAATAAAAAAGGCCAAGTAGCAGCCTTGCATATGTCTTCTGGAGATACCTGGGCAGAGAAGGCCCAGGATGCTGCCACCACCCTGGTGGAGTGCGCTGTAACAATTGAAGGTTGGATTACATAGAGTCATAACTTTGTCTGATGCAATATTTAATCTAACAGGCAATAATGGACTTGGATGGTTTTAGACCAATTCTACTTCATGAGAAAAGGATGAACAGAGAATCAGACTTGCGGAAAGTAGCTGTTCTTTGGATATACATATTCAAGACTCTGCCTATGTCCAAGGAGGAATTGCTTACAGAACTTCCCAACTCCTCCTGCGGTGAAAAGGTGGGAAGGACAATGTCCTGATTTATATGAAAGTCTGAAACCACCTTGGGAATGAATGCTGGGTCCGGCCTTAGAATAACCTTATTTTGAAGAAAGCTTAGGTATGGTTTGGAGGCCCTGAGAGCCTGAATCTCTGCTAATCTTCAAGCAGAGGTAATAGCCACTAAAAATACTGTTTTAAGGGTTAAGTCCTTAAGACTGCATGACTCCAGTGGCTCAAAAGGTGGAAGTTGGAGGGCCTTGAGGACCAGAGAAAGATCCCAGGGGGAACAGTTGGTTTCCTGGAAGGGCTAAGGTGTTTCACACCTTTGAAGAACCTTATAATCAAGGGGTCTAATGCCCATCTGTTGTTTGTTAAAGAAGCAATAGCTGATACTTGATTTTTGAGTGTGGATAAACTCAAATCCTTTTTAAACCCTTCCTGGAGAAATTCAATGATGATCTCCACAGTAGTGGAAGAGGAGGAAGAATTCCTTTTGGAACACCAGTCCGAAAAAATTCACCAGGTTCTGTAGTATTTGAAAGAGGTTGAGATCTTCCTTGATGCTAACAAGGTTGATATACTGCTTGCGGAGAGACCTCTGCTTTGTATTAAGTTTATATCAATAGCCAAGCCGTCGGCTTCAGGCTGGCTGGGTCCAGATGTAATATCGGCCCCTGGGACAAAAGGTCTTCTCTCATTGGCAGTCTGAATGTAGGGGTGATCAACATCCGAAGAGCAGATGAGAACTAAGGTCTCCTCGGTCACCAGGGGAGGACAGCTATCACCGTCACCCGTCCTTCCTGATTTTCAAAACCCTCTGAATTATGGTCGGAGAAGGAAATACATACATTAGCAGCCAATCCCATTTGATTGAGAAAGCATCTGTCAGGAGACCCAAGTGGCTCTGGAACCTGGAACAGAATATTGGAATCTGGAAGTTGTCGTCTGATGCCATCAAGTCTATATGGGGATTGCCCCATATTTGAGCTATGTTGTTGAAGACTTCTTGGTTGAGTTTCCATTCCCCCGGGTGGTCCTCCTGCTGAGGAAATCTGCTTTTTTGTTGCTGTTCCCTGGGACATGTTTTGCTGAAATGTCCATGAGGTTGAGCTCTGCCAATGTCAAAATCAATTTTGCTATACTCCAAAGTTGTCTGCTTCGTGTACCACCTTTCTTGCAGATGAATGCTACTACTGTGGTGTTGACTGAGTGAATCATTACCACTGATCCCACTAGTCTGGACTAAAGAGCTTGAAGAGATTTCCACACTGCCCACATTTCCCTCATGTTCTGTGGTAAGGATGATAACTTCCTGGACCACGTGCCTTGGACTGTATGGCTCCCATAGACAGCTCCCCAACCACTGGGACTGGCATCCGTGGTGATGACTACCCAACGGGGAGTCTTGGGGGATATTGGAAGGAAGTTTGCAGTGTTCGTCCACCATGAGAGCTGTGATGTTATTGTGGGAGGGAGAATGATAAACTGATTCTGGTCTTGCGCATGACTGAACTTTGCCCACTTTACAGATTGAGTTGTGGATATCATCTTCCCAATTATGTGTTGGCAAATCCATGCATTGGTGATGGGATAGAGAATTTAGCTGCTTTATCTCCATTGCTGATTCTATGGCTTCGGTTTTTGGGAGAGAAACCTGGAACTTTGAGGAATTTAGGATAGAGCCCAGGAAAGAAATCTCTCTCTTTGGAGAGAGTATCAATTTATCTGTGTTTATTATCTGCCCATGAGCTTGGAGACATAATATGGTCTGGTGAAGATGGTTTCCCAAAGTGCTTTTGTCTTGTGCTTTTATCAGGATGTCGTCCAGGTAAGAAAAAATTGGATCCCTTGAAGTCTTAAGTGGGCAATAAGGACTATTAAAATTTTTGAGATAACCCTTGGAGCTGTGGCTAGCCCAAATGGGAGAGCCCTGTACTGGAAGTGTTTGCCTATGATGTAGAACTAATGAAATCTTCGGTGACCCATAAATATATGGTAACGTGAAGGTATGAATTTTTTATGTCTATTTTGCTCATCCAGTCTCCTTCCGACAAATGAAAGGAAATGGACTTCAGAGACTCCATCTTGAAGTTATTTTGAGGTATTTGTTGAGCAGTTTTAAGTTCAGATGGGTCTCAGTTCCCCTGATTTTTTCTTTTTTAGAAATAAGGGGGAATAGATTCCCTTTCTGTGATCCCTTGTTGCTATTTGTTCGATTATTTTCAATTGTTCCCAATCGAGGAGGAGAGTTGCAAGTTGTGCTTCCCCAGTAGAAGAGGAAGAGGCTCTTGATTTCACAAAAATGTTTTTTTCTGGAGTGTTGACGAATTCTAGTTGATAACCATGAGATTGTTTTGAGTACCCATTTGTCTGATGTGGTTTGAGCCCAGGCCGATCTGATGTGAAGAAGTCTCCTCCTCCTTCCCCCCCACTTCTGTTGGACGGGCTCCCTGGGCATCATTGTTTGGATTTCCCTAAGAACCCTCTCCCCCGAAAGGACTGTTGACGAAAATCCAATTTCCAGCTGACTGAACGGATGCCCTGGATGATATTGTTTGGCATCTTTCAGGTCACTCTGTTGACTCGGAAACTGGAAGGATGTTATCGTAGTTCTGGAAGTGGGAAGAGATTTTTTTAAAAGAATTTTTCTTAATTACATTTTCCAGTCCTGATCCAAATAGGAGATCACCTTCAAAAGGAAGACCCATTAATCCCTGTTTGGAAAGGACGTCAGCTTTCCACTACTTAAGCCACAAGGAGCGTCTTGCCACTACTGTTGCTGTTGATTTTGCAGAGAGCTTGATCAAGTTGAGAGATGCTTCGGCTATGTATTCATTGGATGATTTAATATCAGGAAGAAAAAGGAGCAACTCATCTCTGGGAATACCTGATTTGATGGCGTCCTCTAAAAATGTTGTTTTCTTTGGCCAGACTGGTGATAGGGCAGTTTTCCTGGCAACTTTGGCAATGGCTGTATCAATCTTAGGGATGTTCTCTCAAGCGGCTACATCGTCCTGGCAGAAAGGGTATGTTCTCTTGAAATTTTGTGAAACAGGGAATGTCTGGGCTCTGAAATTTTTTGTGTTTTTTTTCATTTTGATGATCAAACGGTCCAGAGTCTCATCAGTAAGGGATTGGTTGAATTGTTCGGTGTCTTCACTCGATTCATGAGGGGAAGTGTTGGAGGTCCTCTGAACTTGGTCAGAGGGCCCTGCGATTTCTTCTGCCTTAATAGGTTGATTGATTAGCGATTCTACTTAAGCCATAATGTTATCTGAAAATTTAGAAGCAAAATTCTCCAGAGAGTTATCCATCATCCTTTTAACAATGCTGACGATGTTATCAAATGAAGAATTAGATTGGTTAGCTGCACAATCGGAGTATCATTTCCTTCTTCTGGCTGCCTGATTATTGCAGAGTGCACATTCCTGTCTGGATCTATGGTGGTAATTATGATCTTCTTCATCCCTGTGCTTTGAGGAGGATCTGCTGAAAAGAAGAAATAAAATCATTTCTTACCTGAAATCCCATAAATATTGTAAGAAGTTGAAGGCAAGCTCTTTAAGTTTGCTGGCTCACCCCCTAGATCCAGATCTGGTGCATTTCCTAGAGCTCATCAGACACTGGAACAAAGTGGAGAAATTATGAATCAAAAAGGAAAAGAGATTACCTTAATCCATAGGAGCTTACCACTGTAGAGGCCAACTTACAAGTTACTGGCAGAATTTAGCTTTGGAACAGCACAAAAACCCTTAACAGAGCTGCTGTAAAGGAGCTGGAAGGAGGAACAGCAATGAAAGGAAGGGAGCGCCGAATCTTCCCAGTTCCCAATCAGTGTTCCGAGCGGGTGCCGCCCCTGCACATTTCATAAATGATTGGTGCAGGGCTTCAGACTGGTAACGATCTTCTGAGAGCCAAAATGGAGTGTACATGGGGGAGCAAGGAGAGACCTGCGAAGACAGGAGAAAAAGAGGGTGGGGATTAACCCATCACTTACTACTGCCGTGTAGGACCAGGGAAAATATTCTGCCATGGAGGAAGTGAAGCAAGGGGGAGGTGAGTTTAATTATCCTTTAAGACAGGATTTAAAAAGAATGTTTATCACCCCTTTTAGTGGAATTGACAACAATAGTCAATCGTGAATCCATTTAAGGAGTATATGTAGCATAGCTCAGCAAAAAAGTATTGCAGCAAAAAAATTACATTTTATACATAAATATGATTTATTTACACTTTAAATTATAATGCAAACTGTAACTGTAAAATATAAGATTTGCATTCCTTAGTGTATAAATTTCATTTGTTATGTGACAAATAGAAATATTGCTGTCACATGCTGCCACCTTGTTGTCTTTTCTCATTGTTCTTACTCTGTATTTTTATGGAAACAACATCAACTTGTCTCTCTCATGCTGTATGATTGATAGTAGTCTATGTGTGTTATTCATATTACTACCCTAAACTGATTAATATGACAGGTAACACTTCATGAGGTGATCAAATATATGATAGAGCAATCAAAGCATAAAACAAAGTTTTTGTGATGTGATTTCTATTATCTGATTACTAACAAAATAATGTTATTTTGTAAAATGTTTTCACTGTGTGCAGTAAATAATCTTACATAAATTGTAAGCTGTGGATAATTTTTGGATTAAAGTTTTATATATAAAAATGTTTCCACATTGGCTGGTCTTTTCTCTTAGTGATGCTGAGTTGTTGGGTTTTTTTTTTTTTTGTTTGCGTCATTGCTAAGTCAGACAAACACTTTTTAAAGGAGAACTAAACCCAAAATACAAAGGCAGCTCCACAGACTTTATAACTGTCATTTAGTTAAACCGTTTGTTTCTCACCTCTGAAATCAGTCTGTTAGTGTACTGGCAATCTATGTCACGGCTGGCTTCTAGTGTTGCCTCTTCCTGGTGGTCCTGGACTCAAAACTCCTTCTGCACATGTTAACTAGCTACCTTGTGTTTGTTTCCCACTCCCCTTATGCTAAGCTGCAATGTTAATACCATTAAAGCTCAAGGACCTGATAAAATACAACCTCAGATCTTAAAAGAGCATTGTCCAGTTTTATCTTTTCAGATTCATTTTTGTCTTGCGATGTGCCTCTATTTTGTAAGGATGTTAAAAAGGGAACAAGTTTCAAACTTTAGTAACTTTTTATGGCAGTAGAGTTGAGAGCATACCGTGTAACAATTTTCTTGCCTGGTAGAGTACCGTAATTGTAATATGAGGGGGAAAAACTTCTCTGCAAATGGTGGTTAATCAGGCACAACGTACTTTAGGTTCAGAGTTACCAGCTATTCATGAATAATATGATAACCATTGTTTAAAAAGGATAAAAAATATTCGTATGGATCACTCTCATCCAAACTTAAATTTGTTTATCATGCTTCCCTCTGGGAGACGTTTTAGAAATATTTTGTGTAAAACAGATTGTTTTAGGCTAAGCTTTTATCGGCTATAAATATTTTAAATGGGGATTTAAAATATTTGTAATATGAATTGTTCTGTAACTTATTTGGACTTTATTTAATTAATTTCACTGACATTGTTGTATTAATAAAAGATTCTAATCAAATGTAATCTAATTATTCAAAAAAGCCTGGTAAATATATTATTATCCAGTAGGTATAGGAGGAGGAGCAAAGATGGCATGTACCATGCATTATGCACTTTTTTCCACATAAGTTCCTCTTTAAATATAAATTTAAAGCATGCAAAAAACATCTTCTTTCAATGGAAAGAAACCTGTCTCCTAAAATGCAGAAATAAATGAATGCATATTATTATATTTTCCATCTTTCCTTTTCAATAGGTTTTAGGTCATGCATTTAACAGATGCTGTAAAGGGTGCTTTTACTGAAATGACTGGAAAACCCATGCAAGCTGGTGTATTATTGCCCCACAGGAGCAAAGTAATATCACTCCCCCAGTTCTTCTTACCTGAATGCACTCCCACACATGATACCATAATCACTAAATGACATAAATGCGGTATCAGGTAAGAAGCACTGGGTAGTGGGGTTTCTAAGCCCCGACAAAAAAGTTTTGTGCTATATAGTACAACTAAACTAAACTAAGACAGTATTGCATTGGGCATGCTGTGCTACTTCCAAGAACATTTACAAGTGGCACAGGCCCAGTAAAATGGAGATGTAAAACCCATGCTAAATAAGGTAGCTTGTATTTTACACTCTTTTAAAAAATAGCAGCATTTACAGGGTGGGGGAGTAACCAACATAGGTTTTGAAGGGGAACTGTGGTGGCTAAACTAGTTAGAACAGACAAATCACCCTTAGAGGACACTATGGAAAAGGAACACATGACTATAAAGTCACACAACTTTGTTTAAAAACCCTTTTGATCTACACAAATGCAGTGGTGAAAAGTTTCCAATCATTTTTTTAAAAACTGAAATGTCAATTGGTATTCGGATATATGCTAAGACCACATGCTCTAACCTATCAGTAAATTAACAAATAGCCTTGAAAAGTTTATGCAATGATAAGTCTTTAATTATCTGCCCTGCAGACAAATATGGAGGGGTATTGTTGGTAATACAGGTTACAGGAAGAAGTGTTAGGCTGGGTACACACGGCTGGACAAATTGTCCCGATCGAGCACTCGCTAGCAACAACAAATGTCCGTCGGTCGCGGCAAATTCGGCCGCGGCTGAATTTGCGAATGAATGATCATGCGGCCCCATGGGGAACCACACGATCGAACGAAATTTCCGATTGTTTGTTTGTGCAATACGGACGAACAAATGATCAATGCCGGTCGTGGCCGGCCGGCCCACATGGTCGGCTGGCCGAAAATATCGTCTGGTGTGTACCCAGTCTTAAACAACACTAAGGTGTAGAAAAGGGTCAAATGTTATCCTGGATTGGATTTATGTCTCAGGGGAATTATGTCTCAGCATCAGCAGACAGAGGACCACTTATATCAAAAATACACCAATATGTCAAATTATTTACAATTATTCACTAGAATATATGCAAAAACCGTAAAAAACAGGGTGCCATATTATATACATGATAGATCAATTACTGAAAAATGTGTGGCTAGCCTATTGCAACCCATTGTACAAGCTTATTTGCTTGACTCTGAAATATGAAATATATAGTCAATATGGATGTTAAAATTGTGTGCCCGAAGTGCACCTCTGTACTAGGTTTTAGAATGCCATCAATACAGCCAACATGATGGCAAAACATTGAAACCAGTGGCAAAACACAGGATGTTCATCTAATTTTTAATGGAACTTAAATTTACCAATATTTTTGTTGTTACTTTTACAATAGACAATTAATGTCTTGCCTGGTCATTTTATGATCAATATTAATTCTTTACGTGATTTTAGAACAATTTAATTTTTTTGTTTACTTGATCATCTAATTGATCATAATGTCAAGCAAGTGTAAGGCCATCATTACACTACACTGTAACTTTGAAGAAGAAAACATAAGACATTTATAAATAATTCAACTCACTGTTATATTAACAATTGCATTTTAAATTGGAGGTACATGTTTTCATAATGAAGTAGGTGCAACATTTTACCAAATAATCCAACTGGGAAATGGCCAGTGGCATTCATGAGTTGAATATATTATCACATATCATTTAAGCATGACTTGAGATTTAGGTAATTGTCACCATAAATTAATCTAAAACATCTATCTAAATTATATAAGTTTCATACCTCTAAATAAACAAACGCCATAAAATGATAATAATAGCAGCTTTAGTAAAGATCTTTGTCTAATTACTACAAATTGTATAAAATCTGAACATTTGAATCCTCTATTTCTACTGACTTTCCAGAGATAATTGTATTGACTGTTTTTAAAACAAACTTACATTAAATATCTTACTACACTGATAACGAGAATGAAAGATGAATGAACGTTACTCATCTGAGAAAAATGAGATGAATATATAGTCTCTATATCAAGAGAGGAGCTACATTTAAAGGAACAGTTCACTGGAAAAGTGAACTATTCCTTTAATGCATTGATTAAAGACTGGGAGGTTAAGGAGTTATGCTTTACCTCCTATTCTTCAATCAACCTTTCGTGCAATCCACCACGCAATACTGAAATTCCTGTGAAGCAGTTGGGACCTGTCAGTGTGGTCGCGGTTGATCACACAAAAGGTACATTTCGTGGTGGATTGCTTTAGCAATGTATATTATGAATTAAAATAATACTTGGATATATTTTTAAACCTCAGTGTGTCATACAACAAAGTAGTAGATGCCATAGTAAATTGCACAAGAAACCGAAAGGGATAGCATTACTTTCTACTCTGTTAACTTACATCAATTCAGATCAGTGTTTGCACACAAGAAGACCACAGTCTTTGTTAATCAATTGGAAGTGTATGTGTCTTAAGAACATAAAGAGATATGAACAGCTGAACAATTTTCTAAATCACTTCAAAGGATGAATCAATAAATGTCAAGTAGAGTCTAACAGAACAATGATCTGACAATGTACCACATAGCATCACATTCTTGCTTATATTAAAAAGCCACCAGAAAGTTGCTCATATAGATAGCAAGGGTCAAATAGTACTAAGCATTTAAATCCTCTCTCCTTGCTTGATGTTAGGAAACAACAGAGTCATAATCCTTATGTCTATATACTTACTGTAATTCTGTAAACAATGTGCACTGTTTAATATGAATGATACATGTTTGACCCTCTTTTGTTATTAATATAATTTTACAATATAGGTAATGGTGTAAACTGTAATCATATAAAGCCTTTTTTAAATCTTGCTTGATATTTACATTGAGAATGCAAAAAATATATTACAATATTTATTATTTATTCATTTATTGAGTTGCCTTAAGGCATGTCCAATATCCTGAAGCGTTTTCCCCCCTGGATCTTCAGCAATTATACTGTATATGGGAAGCTGATTTTCTGCAGTACAGAGCTTTAAATGGTGCCCAGATTAAATAGGCAGGGGACATTGCTAGAGAAACAGTTGGTTCATTCTACATTTCAGACGTGGTAAAAAAACAACAACAAAAAAACAACAACCAAGGATTAACCCTTTCCCTGCCACAGATCGTATATTCACGATCTGTGCAGTGAATACTCAAACTGCCACAGATCGTGAATATACGATCTGTGGCTTCCCCCCTCCAAAAAATTTTTTTCCCCCTGCTAGGGGCGATTCAACTGCCCCCCTAACCCCCTCGATCCCCCCTCGGTTGCGTCCAAATCCGAGGGGGGGATCGGAAGTTACGGTACCTTTCTGCCGTGACCGTATAGGGAGGAAGCCGGTCCCACGTGGAGCTTGTCCGGATCCGGAAAGGAAGACCCCGGTGACTTCGCGAGACTTCCTCCTTCACCGGGTTCTTCCTTGAAAGTGGTAAGAGGCTGGTGGTCTAGTGGAGGTACTGCAGCTAGATCTCCATTTAGATAATTCTGCAGTACCTGTATAGTAAAAGCTGTCATGCTGCTTTGCTACTTAGCGAAGACTTAGAAAAAAAATGGGGACAGAGATCAAAATTTGGTGATCACTTCTGATCACCAAATTATTGATCTTTGCCAATGAATGAAAAATCACTTCCTGGAAAATGATTTCCGGGAAGTGATTTTTCCGATCGGATTTGGAATTGGAAAACGGGCATTTATGCCCGTATTTCAAGTTCGGTATCATCCCTAAGATGATTTGATGATCATCTTTGGGAATGATCCCCCAAAAAAAGGGGAAATGCACACAAAAAAATCTTAAAGTGATACACACACCTTTTTTTTTTTTTACCCTAAAACTATAAATTAGCAAAAAACTTTGTCTTCTCCAAGCTTCCCAATGTCCCTGGTGATATCGGTAAAGTAAACGCGGATCATTTATTTGTTGGATTTCAAGGGAAACTAAGCCTATTTTAGTAGGAAATTTTGCAGAGGTACCAAAAAAAGACCGTATTGATTTTTTAGGATCAGTAAAGGGTGCAAAAACTTGTGTGACTCTCGTACTAACTGGTTTTCCACTAAAAGGGGGAGTGGGTATAGGGTAGGGGGGTGGGTTGTGACGTTTTTTAATTTTTTCTTGTAATTGAATTGCGCATGGATCTCATTTGAGCTAGTTGGTGGCCCGTCTCCGTTTGCACCCACCCTTATGGCATACCGTTTGATCAGGACATGTGGGAGATTGCCATTTAGTGGTTTTTTTTACTTGCCAAGTGGGTTTAGGTAGGATTTCAACCATTGAGTCCTCTTTTTTTATTTTTCACAAATCTCCTAAAAGCACGGAGTTCTGAATAGCAGCGTCTGGAATTCTTCATGTATATACGAAAGCATGATACCATCACATAGCTGAGGTGTGTAGCTTCCAAAAATATATAGTTTGTGGGGTTATTTCAAAAATTGATTAGGCTGTTCAAATTACAGAACACTTGATAATACACTTGTGCATGGTCATTGGGAGTTGGTGGCCACGTCTCTGTGTGCACCCACACATATGGCATAACCGTTTGATGCAGGATATGTGGGAGATTGACATTTAGGGGTTTTTTTGCTTGTCAAAAGGGTTAAGTAGGATTTCAACCCTGAATCATCTTATTTTATTTTCACAAAAACCCCTTAAAAACACAGAGTTCTTTGGATCACGGGTCTGGAATTCTTCATGTATGTATGAAAGCATGGCACGTAACATAGCTGAAGGTGTGTAGATTCCAAAATATATAGTTTTGTGGGGGGAATTTCCATGTTCGGGACTGTTTCCTTAGAAAAGAGGGTAGGCTGTTAAATTACAGAGCACATTGATTTTTTCTTTTAATTGCATTGTGCATGCGTCCATTTGAGCTAGTTGGTGGCCATGTCTCTGTGTGCATCCACACTATGGACATAACTTTTATTCAGAACATGTGGGAGATTGATATTTAGTGGGGGGTTTTTTTGTGGGGGACATTTCCAAGTTTGGGGCTGTTTGAAATTACAGAGCACTTTGATTTTTTTCTTGCAATTACACTTGTGCATGCGTCCCATTTGAGCTAGTTGGTGGCCAAATCCTCTCTATGCACCCACACATATGGCAACTGTTTGATGCAGGATACGTGGGAGATTGACATTTAGTGGGGTTTTTTTGCTTGTCAAGTTGGTTTAGGTAGGATTTCAACCCTTGAATCATCTTACTTTATTTTTCACAAAACCTCCTAAAAAACACGGAGTTCTGGATCACTGGGTCTGGAATTCTTCATGTATGCATGAAAGCATGGCACCGTAACGTAGCTGAAGGTGTGTAGATTCCAAAAAATATAGTTTGTGGGGGGAATTTCCATGTTTCGGGACTGTTTCCTTAGAAAAAGGGTAGGCTGTTCAAATTACAGAGCACTTTGATTTTTTTGTAATTGCATTTGTGCATACGTCCAATTTGAGCTATTGGTGGCCACGTCTCTGTGTACATCCACACATAGGGCATACCGTTTGATTCAGAACATGGGGAGATTGATATTTAGTGGGGGGGTTTATTGTGGGGGGCATTTCCAAGTTTTGGGGCTGTTTGAAAGTACAGAGCACTTTGATTTTTTCTTGTAATTACACTGTGCATGGTCCAATTTGAGCTAGTTGGTGGCCAGTCCGTGTGCATCCACGCATATAGCATACCGTTTGATTCAAACATGTGGGGAGATTGACATTAAGTGGGTTTTTTGCTTGTCAAGTGGGTTTAGGTAGGATTTCAACCCTTGAATCATCTTACTTATTTTTCACAAAACCTCCTAAAAACACGGAGTTTGGATTACTGGTCTGGAATTCTTAATGTATGTATGAAAGCATGGCACCGTAACGTAGCTGAAGGTGTGTAGTTCCAAGAATATATAGTTTTGGGGGGTATTTCTAATATAGAGGGGTTGTTTAGTCTGACAAATCTGAAAAGTTGCTGTAATTGGGCCATTGTTCATTGGCTCACCTTGTGGCTAGTTGATTCCACGTTTGCGTGTGTAACCAACATAGGGCATACCGTTTGATTCAGGACATTTAGGAAATTGATTTTGGTAACTTTTTTTTTACATTATTGGGATTTTGGCTGATTTCTACTTTGAGAGGTGTTTATTTCAAATTTTTTAGAAAATCTGCTAAAACTGCGAACTTCTACGAAGAACTGCCCACCCAGATGGTACGAATGAACAAACTACAGCATTTCGTAGATAAAGGTGTGTGAATTCGAGAAATATATGGTTTGGGGGGTTGTTTGTGGGGGAAAATTGCAGACTGTTCAAATTCAGATTTGACTGAATATTTTTGTGTTTCTGAGATTGTGCATTGTTTCACTTTGGTGTCTTTTGGCTTCCACGCCGCGTGTGTAACCACACATATGGCATACCGTTTGATTCAGGACATTTGGGAGATTGATATTTAGTAGCTTTTTTTTACATTCCATGGGGTTTTGGCATGATTTCTACCTTTTGAATTTGTTTTTGTTCATTTTTCAGACAAATGCGAATTTCTACGAAGAACTGCGCCCACACCATTGATGGTATGAATGAACAAACTACAGCGTTACGTAGCTGAAGGTATAGATTCTGAGAATATATAGTTTTGTGGGGGTATTTCCAAGTTAGAGGGTGTTCAGTTTGAAAAATCTGGGAAAATGCTGTTATTGGCTCACTGCGCATTGTTTTACATTTGACTAGTCGTTCCACGTGTGTGCGTAACCACATATATGGCATACACGTTGATAGGACATTTAGGAGATTGATATTTGGTAAGTTTTTTCTACATTACTGGGGTTTTGGTTGTGATTTTGTAACTTTGAAATGTATTTGTTCTCTTATTTCCAGAAAATGGGTAGAAATGCGAAAATTTCCGAGACGAACTGCGCCCACACCATTGATGGTATGAATGAACAAACTACAGTGTTACATAGCTGAAGGTGTGTAAATTTCAGGAATATATAGTTTGTTGGGGTTATTTCTAAGTTAGGGGGGTGTTTTGTGGAAAAAACTGCAGACTGTCCAAATTCGGAGTTGGCTAAATATTTTCGCTGTTTCTGAGCCATCGTGCATTGTCTCACTTTGTGGCTTTTTGCTTCCATGTCTGAGTGTGTAACCACACATATGGCATACCGTTTGATTCAGGACATTTGGGAGATTAATATTTAGTAACTTTTTTTTAGATTCCATGAGGTTTTGGCATGATTTCTACCTTTTGAAGTTGTTTTTTGTTCATTTTTTCAGACAAATGCAACTTATACGAAGAACTGCCCCACACCATTGATGGTATGAATGAACAAACTACAGTGTACATAGCTGAAGGTGTGTAAATTTCAGGAATATATAGTTTGTGGGGGTTATTCTAAGTACGGGGGTGTTTTGTGGAAAAAACTGCAGACTGTCCAAATTCGGAGTTGGCTAAAATTTTCGTGTTTCTGAGCCATCGTGCATTGTCTCACTTTGTGGCTTTTCGCTTCCATGTCTGAGGTGTAACCACACATATGGCATACCGTTTGATTCAGGACTTTGGGAATTAATATTTAGTAACTTTTTTTAGATTCCATGAGGTTTTGGCATGATTTCTACCTTTTGAAGTTGTTTTTTGTTCATTTTTCAGACAAATGCGAACTTCTACGAAGAACTGCGCCACACCATTGATGGTATGAATGAACAAACTACTCGTTACATAGCTGAAGGTGTGTAAATTTCAGGAATATATGTTTGTGGGGGTTATTTCTAATTACGGGGGTGTTTTGTGGAAAAAACTGCATGACTGTCCAAATTCAGAGTTGGCTAAATATTTTCGCTGTTTCTGAGCCATCGTGCATTGTCTCACTTTGTGGCTTTTCGCTTCCACGTCTGCGCGTGTAACCACACATATGGCATACCGTTTGATTCAGGACATTTGGGGGATTGATATTTGGTAACTTTTTTTTTTACATTCCATGGGGTTTTGGCATGATTTCTACCTTTTTGAATGTTGTTTGATGTTCATTTTTTTTGAAAATCTGGTAAAAGTGCAAACTTCTACGAAGAACTGCGCCACACCATTGATGGTATGAATGAACAAACTACAAAGTTACATAGCTAAAGGTGTGTAGATTTCAGGAATATATAGTTTGTGGGGACTGTTCCCCTGCAGACAGTTCAAATACAAAACTGGCTAATTTTTTTTTGCTGCTATTGCTGTTTACACCCCCTAGATTCCATGAGGTTTTGGCATGATTTCTACCTTTTGAAGTTGTTTTTTGTTCATTTTTTCAGACAAATGCGAACTTCTACAAGGAACTGCGCCCACACCATTGATGGTATGAATGAACAAACTACAGTGTTACATAGCTGAAGGTGGGTAAATTTCAGGAATATATCGTTTGTGGGGGTTATTTCTAATTTACGGGGGTGTTTTGTGGAAAAAACTGCAGACTGTCCCAATGAGATTTGGCTAAATATTTTCGCTGTTTCTGAGCCATCGTGCATTGTCTCACTTTGTGGCTTTTCGCTTCCAGTCTGGTGTAACCACACATATGCATACCGTTTGATTCAGGACATTTGGGGGATTGATATTTGGTAACTTTTTTTTTACATTCCATGGGGTTTTGGCATGATTTCTACCTTTTTGAATGTTGTTTGATTTTCATTTTTTTTGAAAATCTGTAAAAGTGCAAACTTCTACGAAGAACTGCGCCACACCATTGATGGTATGATGAACAAACTACAAGTTACATAGCTAAGGTGTGTAATTTCAGAATATATAGTTTGGTGGGACTGTTCCCCTGCAGACAGTTCAAATCAAAACTGGCTAATTTTTTTTGCTGCTACTGACAGTTGGTGGCTCACTGTCACGCTCCGGGTTAGTTTGTACCAATGTCTCTGGTGTAAACCCTGAATGTGGCATACCGTTTTATTCGGGAGAGGGGACCCAGCTTTTAGATTTTAGATAGCGGTTTGAACTGTATCCGCCACATTTTTTGCTGAAATTTCGCTTTGAGTTTCTCCTCTGGATTTTACAGTTGAGGAAAAAAAGGAAAAGTGTGAGAAAGTAACTTACAATTTGATGAAGAGCTGCGTCCGGGTACTCCATTTTGATCGAAACTAACCTCACTCGTAAAATCCTGCGAGTGTGTAGTTTCTAAAAATATTTCACTTGTGGGGATATTTTAGAATATTTGGTAGTATTCTTATGAACTTGTCAGTAGTGTTTATACATTAATTTGGTAATATTCAGAAGGTGCAGTTTTAGTTTGGGGGTCTCCTGTACAGAAAAGTGGGGTACCTACATATATCTGGTATCTTGTACTCGGGGAGTATCAGAGCTTTAGAACCAGTAAGATTTTTGTGCGTAACCTTAAGATAACTATAAGTAAAAATGGGAAAAATCTATGAAAATTTGCAAATTTTTCATTTTTTTTACATATTTTACCCATAATTCCAGTAAAATTTCCAAAAAGTTACAAAATTTTGTACCATGTTAAAGTAGACTTGTTGCTGAAAAAACACAATGTATAATATTCCTGATTTACTGCAAGGTTTCCTACTGTAAAATTAGTCTAAAGCGATTAAGGGCAAAATCCAGAAATTCTTCTGGCAGTTAACGCAAAAAAAATGAAAATCTCCTGGCAGTGAAAGGGTTAAGGGTTAATCCTGCTTCAGATGAGTATAGGAGAGTTGTGTTTGAACTTTTAGTTCATACTTTTTTTTTTTACCAAGAATAGGAGAAGACATAAAGATTAATAGGAAGATTCAATAAAAGTTCTTATCGTTAAAAATGGTGCTTATCGTTAATTAGATCTTATTTACCATTAGAAAGCTAACATCTGATTGGTTGAAGCAAAATTAGCCCAATTTTTAACGATAAATCATAGTTGATTATTAGAGCAAAATGTTTCTGGTATTAATTTTAAATGTAGACTTCAAAATGACATATAATCAATAGATTTTAGTGTTGTCTGAAAATGTCTCTATTTGGTTTTAGGAAAGTTGATTCCAATGATCCCAAATTAAGGTTTGGTAGACCACTAATCAGAACACTATTAAACTTATGGGGGTAAAATGTAGGCTTTTTTTAAAAAGAGGTTCAAAAATGTTCCATACTGTTTAGTTTCTGCTGCCCTCATCGCTTTTCCTTTGTTAAAGACAAAATTGTTGTAACATAAAACAATAAAGTCTATCAAAAATGTATATTGTATTCACTATGTTTATTCTTTAGCTTTCTAAAATACCCCACCCCCACCAAAATTGTTTTTTTTTTCTGAAGCTAGTTACAGGCCTCCAACTACTCTCTGTCATTTCTCTTTCTATGTACACCTTAGAAATGAAATTAGATAGGGAGAGTATAAGACATTAATGCTATCCTTCAGTCATCTACAAATAAGGAACAAAAGATTTCTGGGTAATCCCATGGTAGCCCCTTAGGAAAGCCATATATTCTAAGAGGTTTTAACAGCATTCTACAAGCTAAATGCAAAACCAGAAAGTCAACCACAGACCGGTTTCAGCTTTATTGAACCATAGCTCATGGAATGCTGTTAAACCTCTTAGAAGGTACTTAGTATAATTTTGAAAGGGACTTAGAACCTGCAAAAGTCTACCTAAGGTATACATATTGATACACATTGTGATCTGTTTGTTTTTAATCATGATGTCTATATTAGTATAGGTCATTTTTTACATCATTCACTTTAATTTTAGTTTGCCCTTCTCTGAACTACTTCCATTCCAAGATGTCCCTTTTGTATATGGGATTCTGATAGTAAACTATCGCAATGGTATTCTATGAGGATCATAAATCTTGTTAATGAGGTCTCTGCCTCTTAAGGTCAGGGCCATACAATGGTCTGATGCCAAAATGACATGCCAGCCGGTTTTGTAGTCTGTATGTGCCTGGTGCCCATTGGGAATGCATCAAATCCAAGGGCAAGTGCAGGAAGAAGTGTGTGTATGTGGGGGGGTTTCTGAACAAGCACAGTAGGAAGTTCATAACTAGGGAAGGACTAGAACAGAACTTGAACCCGAGCTTTAACCCTTTCGGTGCCAGCAGTTCATCACATTTTGTGTGCATTAATGCCAGAAGAATTTTCAGGATTTTAGACACATTTGGTTCACGTCGTAGGAACCTCCCCAGTAAATCAGGAATATTATACATTGTTTTTTTCAGCACAAATTGTACTTTAACATGGTAACAAAATTTTGTATACAGTTTAAGTATAGATCCCTGCACTCCTATTATAGACGTCTTAAGGTGCTGTTCCTCGATTACTGCTAACCACTGGCAGTTATATAGCTATTGGCATATTGTTATTTTGAAGAACACACTCTTGAAGACCTTACTCATTCAACTTTGTTTATTTGTGACATGTGTGCACAACGTTTCGGGGTGTGTCCCCTCCCTCATGTGCCTGAGGAAGGGGACACACCCCAAACGTTGTGCACACATGTCACAAATTACAAAGTTGAATGAGTAAGGTCTTCAAGAGTGCGTTCTTCAAAAAAACAACATGCCAATAACAATTTTTTTTTAACTTTTCTGGAAATTTTACTGGAATTATGGGTAAAATATGTCAAAAAATTTAAAATTTGCAAATTGTCATGGATTTTTCCCATTTTTACTTAGTTATCTAATGTTACACACAAAATCTTACTGTTTCTAAAAGCTCTGATACTCCCGAGTACAACGATATCAGATATATGTAGGTACACCACCTTTTCCTGCACAGGATACCCCCCCCAAACTAAAACTGCACCTTCAGAATATTACACCAAATTGAAATGTATTACCACTTCTGATGGTTGACATAGAATATCTTCCAAATTAAATAAAATATCCCACAAGATATTTGGATTTTATGAGTGAGGTAAGTTTCGATCAAAATGCAGATACCTGGGTGCAGCGCTTCATCTAATTGTTATTTTCTCAACATTTTCCTTTTTTTCCTCACACTGTAAAATCAGACAAAATCAAATGCGAATTTCAGCTAAAAACTGCAGGAGGAAAGTTCAAAAGTTCATATCTCAAATATGAAAGCCTAACCCCTCCCGAGTAAAACGGTATGCCACATTCATGGGTGTACCCAAAGACATGGCTACCAACTAAACCAGAGCGGGACCAGTAGCAGCAAAAAAAAAAATTAGCCAGCTTTGCATTTGAACAGTCTACATTTTTTTCCCAGAAAAAACCCCCCTAACTCAGAATTACCCCACACAAACATATTTTTTCTGAAATTTACACCCTTCAGCTATGTAGCACTGTAGTTTGTTCATTCATACCATCAATGTGTGGGGCGCAGTTCTTTGTAATTTTTAACTTTTTGCAGATTTTCTAAACAAAATTAATCAAACACAACATTCAAAAGTAAAATCATGCCAAAATCCCATGGAATGTAAAAAAGTTACCAAATATCAATCTCCAAATGTCCAAAATTCAAACGATATGCCATATGCATGGTTACACACGTGGACGTGGAAATGAAAAGCCATGAAGTGAGACAACGCTGATGGCTCAAAAAAAACCGCAAAAATATTCAGCCAACTTTGAATTTGAACAGTCTGCAGTTTTTCCCCACAAAATCCCCCTCAACACTATATATTCCTTGAATCTACGCACTTTCAACATATGGAATGCTGTTGTTTGTTCATTCATACCATCAATGGTATGGGCGAAGTTCTTCGTAGAAGTTTGCACTTTTCGCATTTTTTTTGAAAAAAATGAACAAAATCCACTTTTGAAGGTAGAAATCATGCCCAAATCCCATGAAATGTAACAAAAAGTTACCAATATCAATCTCCCAATTGTCCCGAATCAAACACTATGCCAATACACATGGTTACACAAGCGTACGTGGAATTGACTAGCCACAAAGTGAGTCAAATCACAGTGGCCCAATTACAAAAACTTTTCAGATTTCTCAGACTAAATGCCCCTCATTATTAGAAATACCCCCCAAAACTACATATTCTTGGAATCTACATGCCTTCAGCTACGCACGCGGTGTCATTCTTTTATGCGGTGACGCAGAGATGTGGCCACCAACTAGCTTAAATGGACCGCATGCCGAAGTGCTCTGTAATTTGAACAGCCTATGCTTTTTCAGGAAACAGTCAGGAAATTTGGAAATACCTCCCACAACATATATATTTTTAGAATCTACACTCCTTCAGCCTATATTATGGTGCCAAGCTTTCATACATACATAAAGAATTCCAGACGCAGTAATCCAAGAACTCTGTGTTTTTCGGAGATTTTGTGAAAAATAAATTATATGATTCAAAGTTGAAATCCTATCTAAACCCACTTGACAAGCAAAAAAACCCACTAAATGTCAACCTCCCACATGTGCTGAATCAAATGGTATGCCATTTGTGTGGGTACATACAGAGACGTGGCCACTAACTAGCTCATGGGACACATGCCCAAGTGCAATTACAGAAAAAAATCAAAGTGCTCTGTAATTTGATTACGATTAGCAACTTTGGCATTTCTCATTCTTACACACTGGATCCATATAACAGGTTTCTCTCACTTCCCCCCAGCCCTTTGGCTTTTTAAAATGAGAGAAAGGGCTATCCAGTGCTTTATATTAAGGCAAAGGATCTCCCATAAAAGGGGCGTGTTGGGGTGCTATAACCACATAGAAGCTTGACCTGGCTTCCAAATAAATACATACATACAAGGATTGTGGAAGCACTCCAATTAGGCTAATTTACAACTACATTTAGGCCTCTTCCCTCTTCCCTTCCTTTTGAAATCGAACAAATAATGATCTGGGTTTACTTTACCGATATCACCGGGGACATTGGGAAGCTTGCTAATTTATAGTTTTAGGGTTAAAAAAAAGGGTGTGTGTATCACTTAAGAATTTTTTTGTGGAATTTTCCCTATTTTTTTGATCATTCCCAAAGATGATCATCAAATCATCTTAGGAATGAAACGAACTTGGAAACGGGCATAAATGCCCATTTTCCAATTCGAAATCCGAATGGAATGATCACTTCCCGGAAATCATAAAAGGCCGTTTTCCAATTCGAAATCCGAACGGAAAAATCATTCCCGGAAATCATTTTCCAGGAATGGATTTTTCATTCATTGGCAAAGATCAATAATTTGGTGATCAGAGATGGTCCCCAATTTTGATCTCTGTCCCCATTTTTTTCTCAGTCTTTGCTAAGTAGGACATTGACAGCTTTACTATACCAGGTCTGCACTGTGACTGAATGGAGATCGCAGTGCAGTACCTCCACTATACACCACATCTTATATTAATGTAACTTAATGTAAAGGGCTGTGGGACCTGGGAAATGGTCTGGGGAACATGTTCGAATATCCAGGACTTCTAAAAATCAATTTTACTCTCACTCGCGCTATTTTTGGCTCTTGCGTTCGAACATTCGATGTTCGCGCCTAGGTATCATGTACATTTCTCGCAGATTTGATGCTCGCGTATAGGCTTTAATGGACACTTTACTCGCGGGATTCGATGTTCTCGTCTAGGTACCATGGACATTTACTCACGGATTCGATGCTTGTGTATAGGCTTTAATGGACACTTTACTCGCGGATTCGATGTTCGCGTCTAGGCATCATGTACATTTTACTTGCGAATTCATGCGTACCTATAGGTATAATTGCTATTTTACTTGCATATTCGAACGGTCAACTTTCGATATTTATCGAAAGTCCTAAAATATCGAAAATCCGGGTCAGGGATGTTTGAAAAGTCTGAA
Organism: Hymenochirus boettgeri; assembly: GCA_019447015.1. Classification (NCBI taxonomy): domain Eukaryota; kingdom Metazoa; phylum Chordata; class Amphibia; order Anura; family Pipidae; genus Hymenochirus; species Hymenochirus boettgeri. The sequence continues at coordinate 156,585,919 of CM033474.1, forward strand.
TTCGTTCGAATTCAAATAGTTCGGCTCGAACTTGGTTCGAGTTCGAGTCCATCTCTACTTACAACTCTTAGGGAAGACCCCGGTGAATGAGGAAGCTCCATGACGTCACCGGGGTCTCCCTTTTCGCTCTGCTCTTCCTCTTCATGGGACCCTGCTCCTATACGGTCACTGCTATTGAGGTTTATAACTCCCGATCCCCCCCCTCGATTGGGATGAAACCGAGGGGGGTCGAGGGGCTAGGGGGCAGTTGAATGCAGTTGAATGTATATACGATCTGTGGCACTTAAAGGGTAAACAATTTGAACAGACCCAAACTTCTAGAATTTGAACTTTTGAACTTTAATGATTATTGAATTTTTGATAATTATCGAACATTTGAATCGAGTTTCCTTGACTTTAGCAATGATGCCACAGTCCTTGGAAACATTACAACTACAACATCAGGCTTCAAGCTGGGGGTTTTAAAACTTTACCTTTGTTTGTAAATGGATAAAAGCACACACATAACGACACCTGAGCACAGTGTCCCGATGCCACAGTAGAAGATGGAGGGGAGGGATGTGAGAAGGGGAGGCACCGCTTTACAAGTTATTGACAGTGAAACACCCTCATATACACAAATAGGTGGTATATAGGTAATAAGCAATATTAACAATGAATACACATTTTAATTATAAAACATCAACATATAAAAACATGCAGTTAGGACATGGCCACTATGCGCCGCAAACGCAATCGCACGCATTCCATTCCATTTGCGCATGCGATTTCTCCTTTTGAGATACGAAATTGCATGCAATGCGCATTAAAATGGAGATCGCATGTGATATGTATCGCAACAAAACGCAATTGCATTATTGTGCCGTGATAGCAATGTTATGAAAAAATGCATGCGCAAAACGCAAAAAGCGCGATAGTGTGGCCTAGCCCTAACTGGTATTTCTAAGGACCAAAAATTAACTGTACCTGTTCAAGGCAGTGCTTCTAACAATAATAAATGAAAACCTTCAAAAGCATTTGGTTGAAGTTTGGGGCAAGCTTATGATGCAGGTGAGTGATACTCTGTCCCAGCAGTAGGATACTGTATGTGGGTATGCCAAGCCTGAGACTGGAGGCAGAAGCAATGGTGCGGGTTATTAGGGATGGCCGGTTCGCGGATCTGCCACAGATTTATCCCGTTCGCGAACGGCGGGTTTTTCCGGATTTTCCGTTTTTTCCGCCTTCACACCGCGGATTTCTTGTATTTTTGAAAATTTTCTAAATTACGAGATTTCTCGTAATTTCTAAACATTTTCGGAAAAACTGTATTTCGAAAATTTCTAAATTACGAGGATTACTCGTATTTTAGGAAATACTATTTTGAAATTTTTCGAAATTACGAGGAATAATCGTATTTTCGAGGATTTTTTCATTTTAATGGGTCCGCTGGCGGATTTTCGAATTTTTTCGAAAATTCACGGATCCCGAGCGGACCGGATTTGCGAAGTTCGGACATCTCTATTGGTTATGTCACAGCTCACGTGAAAGCAGGAAAACACAAATAACGCACTGTATACTGCTGTAAGTCGAAGACAGCACTAGAACCATGATCTTGGAGTCCTATTAAATGTAGGAGGTGATCTTTTTAAAAGTGGATACTTGTATAGAGGCCATAGTTCCCTTTAAATTAGTACAATTCAATCTGGTTTAGTTCATCTTCCCAAGATTTTCCACTACTTCAACAACATTTGATTATAAAAAAAATGAAATCTTGCTTCATTGGCACATGGACCCATTCATTTTTTATTATAATCCCAGCATCAGGCTACTGCTGTGTAACTGCCACCCTAAAAAAAAATAAAATATATATATATATATATATAGTGGGCTGGCATAGGTTCTGTGTTCAGCCCTATGGCCACCATGCTGGATGGTGTTCTTGCTCCCTTAGTGCAGGGTAAACGGGCTTATTTGAGGGATACGTCCATTTTTGGAAAGTCTTAATGATGTACAAGTTGAGGATTGGGGTTCAATAATATGGCGACGATGGATGTGGCATCGCTATATACTTCCATACCACACGGTGGACGGAATGGCTTCATGCCGTCAGATACTATGTGGGAGTGGAGTGTATAGTGAACAACAGATCAATTTCTTTAGTGGGTTGTTTGGAATTAATTTTGTGCAGATCTAACTTTAAATTCGACCAAACATATTACATGCGGGGTCGACGCGATGGGCTCCACCGTCGCTCTGTCATATGCCAATGCCTTTATGGCATGGCTGGAGGGAGGCGCCATCTATAATTTACCATCCTTCACCGGGCACGTGTCTTGCCTGGTGAATGATATATATGACGTCTTTCTTCTATGGGTGGGCGGCGTTGGAGCGCTGCACCGGTTTCACGATCAGGTAATTGAGATACACCCGAAATCAACTTTTCCTTAGAGTTTTAGTGACAGGAGATTAACTTTCTAGATTTGAAGGTGAAGAAGTGGGGGCATTAGCACAGAATTGTACACGAAACCGATGATCGGACCAATCCTTTCGTAGTGGAGTTTCATCCACCCCATGTGAAAGAGATCTATTCCGATTAGTCAGTTCAGAGGGTGAATCGTATAGCCAGTGACGCTGAGATAAGAGGCACAACAGAAGCAGATGTACTCTAAACTGTTAAATAGAGGTACCCACCTGAGATCCTGGGGGAGCAGCTTCCAGAGTGGGGTACAGTAACGAGCAGCAAGCAATAAACAGGAATCAAAGGACAGGAGAATACCATTGATAATGGATTTTGGAGTGGGCAGTAGCCTAGTGAAAGAGGTGATACCGAAAAATTGGCATATGCTTGTTCGAGCATATCCTAAAGTGGAGGAATTAGAGCTCCGCCTCAATCTCTTACCGAAAAGGTTTTTCCCTTGGTAATGGTTTGGTGAGGTCCACCTTTAGGAGGGAAAGGAGAGGAAGTACAATGTTTGGCAAAAAAGGGCGGAATGTATGCCTGCCTACATTGTGTACATTGTATATTTGTGTAGATAAAGGCCCTTCGTTTAAACATCTCCCATTACAGGTAGGATATACAAATGCAGAGAGTTTTGCACGTGCGACTCCTCATAGTGTTTACATGCTGTGGTGTCCATGCGGCCTAATATATGTGGGCGAGAGACCACCCAAATGATAAAGGCACGGATCTCGCAGCATCGGTCCAGTATAAAAAAAAGAAGGATGTTAAGTTACCTGTACCACAAGCATTATGCTGAGGCAGGGCATACAGAAAATGGTACTGAGGTAGTGCCCCCCATCAACCGAGGTGGTGACGGGTTGCGACTGAAAAAAAGGGAGGTATGGTGGGTACATCAGTTAGAAGAGTTTTAACCCTAAGGGTCTCAAAAAGACTAGACCTATACCATTTTTTGTAGGGATGATATAATGCATCTAAACTGTGTGAGTTTTTTCAAAGTAATGTATCAGGGGTAAGTAAATTTATGGAAGGTTAAATAAAATGATAAGTTTAACAAAATGGAACGGGGGGGTTAATACGTTTTGAGAAAAGAAGGGGGGGACATATGATGTCACATCCTGTATAGAGGGTATGTAATAGAGGGGGGGGAGTGGTAACATGTGATAGTCATTGTTTGTACCTGAAAAGGGTGTGCTAACCCCGAAACGTGTACGTTTCTCACATGTGCTGACTTGAATAAGAAGCTGCAATTGAAATTCCTGTGTGGCGGTGTGGAACTGGTTTACTCTATATATATATATATATATATATATATATATATATTATATATATCAAATCCAATTATCTCGCCATTGGGGACATTTTTGTTTTTTACTTTTTTTAAACTCACAGGTTTTCAAAATCACTTAGATTCAGCTGTTGGGATTTTTCCCCCCTTTTCATATCCACAATAAATCAAGATATCCTAAAGGTTTCTCAAACATATATTTATCTGTTCCTAAACACTATATTTTTTTTTTACATTTCCTTTTTTTCTGCAAATCCCCTGCCAAAGTGACAGGTGTGACTAAACATATTTTTTATTTCCACGCGTGTTTTAGTGGAACATACTGTATAAGTCCCTGCATCTGGCATCCATCACTAGAACTTAAAAATTCAGACTTGGCTATTAGCCAGAAATGGCTATCATTAATCATACCGAGGACAATATTTAATTAGCATTTGTATGCAAATGTGAATTTTTTCCTACACTGTGTGTATCTTTGGCATAGCTATTGTATAAATGAATTTTATGAACATTTTTTACAACGATAGACAAAGGGTTATAAATGAAAAAATATTGCTAAAAACAGTTATCATCATATAACTACCATGTATGTTAGTTTTGCTAAATATCGGCATATATATATATCGCACACGTCCACAGATAATTTATGTTGCCTGGTGATGCTGACAATATCCCCAATATCCAATATCCACAATCTTCCAAATAATCAGGTCACTTGATAAAGGCCGATGAGACAAGGGCCGAAACGTTGCTTCTTATGCACTTTGCACCATGTTTGGTTAAAATAGCACTTTAAATAAAAGCACTGCCCCTGAGGAAGTAGCAATCAGCCAAAACACATAGGGCGGAGCCAGTTTGTGTTTCCAATGTGGTCCCGGTCTCAATAGGGATTGAGTCCGCTGTTATGTTTTTAGAGGATTTTTTTGTATTGAATAAATATTTGAAACGTTTTTATGGAAGTTCTTATTGCAGTCCGTTTGCCTGCCTCCTACCTTACCTTGTTGGGGCATACAATTACACTTTTGTTGAAAGACCTGAGGAGCGCTGATATCTTTGAAGGTTGTTATATAGGAAGATAGATAGGTACTCCTGGTCTTATTATAAATAACTATTATTGTGATTACACACATCATGATTATATTATAGAATAGAATATGAATATTGAAATCACATTCATTCTTCGATCTATATTTGTGAGAGGAGAGTGAAATTCTGCAATAATGTTCACCGTAATAATTAGTTAGATTAGTTTTAGTTTGTTTCAGGATGAAACTGAAATCCCTCCTGAGCAATTAATATAAATGCCCATGGAATAAAGATTCCTCTTCTCATAGTGACACTTTAAAAACAATCTCTATGCACATAGTCAAAGATGCTAAAATTAGAGGTCTAGAATGTCTCAGAATTTTAAATGTTCAAAAAAGTTACGTTACACTTCAAAAAACTCTCACTGCACATAGGCAGGTGTGCATAGCATAGATGCTAAATATCAGAGGCTTTAAAATTTAAAGAATCTCAAATGTTGAAAAAGTACAGTAATAGCATTAGGGTTTTGCAGTATCTTATAATAAGTATTTTTTAAAAGGTTACAGGAGATAGCAATTATGTCTACAGTATCGTAGCCATCTGTTTTTTTAATGTGCTCTCCCAAACAAATAAAGTAAATAGGGAACAATTGTCTTCACTGATCTATGGGCACTGGGAGTACAAGAAAGCTCTACTAGTTATATGAACAATGACTTGTGATGCAATGTGTATCCTCTAAAAATGTAGGCAAAGGGTCTCAATGGAAATAGAAACAATGCAAATAAATAGTAGTTGATCGTTTCCCATACTAAAAAATTAATCTGTAACTACATTTTCTTTGATTTTTCCCTGCTTTACATATCACTAAGGGGCATTTTATAAATGCCGTTAAGTTTTCACAGTCGAGTTTCCCGCCGTTTATGCCAAAATCTATATTAACTTGATTTAATAAAAGACGAAACCGGGGCGCGAAAAGTTAACGCCTCATTAACACTTGGCATCATTTACCGCTCACACTTCTGTTTATAAGACATGGTAATGGATGCAGCGTTAATCTCGTCCGTGTTCACTTCAGGTGGCGAAATCGCCCGATCGCCAGGGGGGCGGGGCGGTACACCCAACCCATGGCGGCCACCAGGAATATAATGTGGTACTGTTTACCATGTGATAAAAGCATTGAAAAATTTAATTGAATTGAATCGGATTAGAAATTTCTGCAAACCTATATAAAGAGCTGCAATCCTCATAGAGCTCACAAGTCCTCGCAGTAGATGAGCAGAAGACAGAAGAAAGAAGAGCTGGCAACATCAGCTCCGCTGAAGCCGGCGGTGCCAGCGGGTTTCACTAGTGGCTGTGAGCTCACCCAGCGGTGGCGGTGTCACAAGCTGTGAAGAAAGAACATCCGATCAAGACTCTGGTAACATCGCCCTCGTTAATGCCACCAGCGCTGGAGTACCCCTAGCGCCAGGGGTACTTTTTCGGGGTTAGGCCTCATCGGAGCTGGTTTCTCTGGATGGAAGAAGAAAGACGCCGCCCAAGGGCTCTTTTAAAAGCTGACGGGGGCAACAAAGGCACTCAGTGCCATAATGCCTTACAAGGGCCGGGTAGGGGGTCCCAGTACGGGCTGCGGACCCCCTAAACCTCAAAGGCCCTTCTCAGGGCCGCAAGGGCACTTGTAAGATAACGCAAGGCCCGTGATAGGCCGGGGAAGAGGGTTCCGATTCGAGCATGCGGGACCCCTTAAGCCCTAAAAGGCACTTATCGATTCCCTCGCTGGAGGGTCCCTCTACCCCGCCAGCGGCCCTTCCCTCCCCGCGAATGTACGCGGGCTGGAGGGGTTGCTGGGAAGGGGTGCGTGGGGGCGGGGGTGGGTCCCCGCCAGGGGGGGCATGGGTGGGGGTGGTGTCCGCAGCCCCCTGTGCTGCGGATGTCGACCACCCGTGGCGCTATCCTTTCCCAGCAGTTCCGTACAACGGGTTTGAACTCTCTTCATCACACCGCAATACTGTACTAGCACATGCGCTAAATACAGTATTGCCGCAAAGGGAGTTCAACTCCACCGCACATTGCCATGGTAATGCTTTTTGCTGCGATGTGCTTCGCCTTTAGAAATATGGCGAAAACTTTAAATAAAATGATTGTTTTAAAAAAATTCTAAGATATCCTGCCTGTCAATTCTAGAGGAGGAGGGAGTCGTGCAGTGACAACTCATCCTATTAAACTTTTTCAGAAGTGTGACGTCCAAAGGCCGTCTGCCCCCTGATTGGACTGGGATTACATGCAGTGGAAATCTGCATGTTTTTTTTAAAGCCTCGGTTATTTAACAGTGTGTGTTTAAGCACTTAAGAGACATTACTTCTGCATGAGAAAAATTTGTCCACCTCTGATCAAGTGAAATTGGATTACTTACCCCTAAAATACTATAAAATAATAATTAGATTTCCAAAGAACAAAGAAAATAATAAAAACAATAAACATAAACTTTTCAAATAACCAACTATACACAAACATAGACAAATGTAGTCAGTATAAAAGGACATGCAGCTAAATACAGCAAAAGGAAATACAAGCAATGGTAAAATGGGGCTAATTTTGCCCCAACCAACCAGATCTTATTTAACATTTGAAAGCTAACATCTGATTGGTTGGGGCAAGATTACTTACCCCTAAAATACTATAAAATAATAAATTAGATTTCAAAACAAAAGAAATAATAAAAACAATACAACATAAACTTTTCAAATTAACCCATCACACAACATAGACAAAAGTAGCAGTATAAAAGGAATGCAGCATAATCACAGCAAAAGAAATACAGCAAATGTAAATGGGTGCTAATTTTGCCCCAACCAACCAGATCTTATTAAATTTGAAAGCTAACATCTGATTGGTGGGGCAAATGAGCGCCATTTTAACAGATAAGAACTTTTATTGAATCTCTCTGTTAATTTCAGAACAATTCAAAAAGTGGTGCAATTCTCCTGTGTGGAATTAAAGTTGTGCTAACTGATGTTATATCGAAGTGAACCATGCAGCTTCCGCAATTGATGTTAGATGCCGATAGCTGTCAAACTATGCAGCACTTTTTAATAATTGACATTATTTCTATTAACTGTCAAAGGAACTGTTTAAATACTATGTGGTAGGGTTTCAAAATTGTAACATTTTAGCCCACGCCAAACCAAGCCCACCATCAAAGCCATGCCCACTTTAACACACTGCGGCTTTGTGCCACTCCTGAATAATCAAGGGCGGCATTCAAAGTTTGGCTCAAGCAGCAAAAACCCTAGAAGTGCCCCTGCCGTCTATAGGCGGGTACGGCAAAACTTTTGATATTTCTATTTGAATACACTTTTTTTAAGTTCTCCATTGTTATAACACATATAAACATGTTGGAGCAAGTGGTACAATACATTAAACCCATACCATGCTTTATGTAGAATAAATGTCTCTGGGTACACCCATGAATGTGGCATACCGTTTTATTCGGGAGAGGTTAGGCTTTCATATTTGAGATGCGTTTGAACTTTCCTCCACAGTTTTTAGCTGAAATTCGCATTTGATTTTGTCTCTGATTTTACAGTTGAGGAAAAAAAGGAAAATGTGAGAAAGTAACTTACAATTTGATGAAGAGCTGCGTCCGGGTATCTGCATTTTGATCGAAACTAACCTCACTCGTAAAATCCTGCGAGTGTGTAGTTTCTAAAAATATTTCACTTGTGGGGATATTTTAGATAATTTGGTAGATATTCTATGTTAACTGTCAGTAGTGGTTATACATTTTAATTTGGTGTAATATTCTAGAAGGTGCAGTTTTAGTTTGGTTGCTGTTTACACCCCCTAGATTCCATGAGGTTTTGGCATGATTTCTACCTTTTGAAGTTGTTTTTTGTTCATTTTTTCAGACAAATGCGAACTTCTACAAGAACTGCGCCCACACCATTGATGTTATGAATAACAAACTACAGTGTTACATAGCTGAAGGTGGGTAATTTCAGGAATATATCGTTTGTGGGGGTTATTTCAATTTACGGGGGTGTTTTTGTGGAAAAAACTGCAGACTGTCCAATGAGATTTGGCTAAATATTTTCGCTGTTTCTGAGCCATCGTGCATTGTCTCACTTTGTGGCTTTTCGCTTCCAGTCTCGGTGTAACCACACATATGCTTACCGTTTGATTCAGGACATTTGGGGGATTGATATTTGGTAACTTTTTTTTTACATTCCATGGGGTTTTGGCATGATTTCTACCTTTTTGAATGTTGTTTGATTTTCATTTTTTTTGAAAATCTGTAAAAGTGCAAACTTCTACGAAGAACTGCGCCACACCATTGATGGTATGATGAACAAACTACAAGTTACATAGCTAAGGTGTGTAATTTCAGAATATATAGTTTGGTGGGACTGTTTCCCTGCAGACAGTTCAAATCAAAACTGGCTAATTTTTTTTGCTGCTACTGACATTTGGCACGTCACGCTCTGGGTTAGTTGGTAGCCTGTCTCTGGGTACACCCATGAATGTGGCATACCGTTTTATTCGGGAGAGTTAGGCTTTCATATTTGAGATGCGTTTGAACTTTCCTCCACAGTTTTTAGCTGAAATTCGCATTTGATTTTGTCTCTGATTTTACAGTTGAGGAAAAAAAGAAAATGTGAGAAAGTAACTTACAATTTGATGAAGACTGCGTCCGGTATCTGCATTTTGATGGAAACTAACCTCACTCGTAAATCCTGCGAGTGTGTATTTCTAAAAATATTTCACTTGTGGGGATATTTTAGATAATTTGGTAGATATTCATGTTTAACTGTCAGTAGTGGTTAT